>VXBH01007476.1:139362-236231 GCA_013400035.1 Rynchops niger
AAAAAAAAAAAAAAAAAAAATGCCCAGGAATTCACAAGAACCTCTAAAATTTTCATTTGGACTTCTTCCAAAACCGGGTACTCTTTGTGACTCATGCATATACCTCTCAGCTCTCATCCCTTCTCTCTCCCGCCTTTTCAAAAATTTGGATAGAAAATTCATTATTTCGAGCAGAACTCTAAAGAGATACACTAACAAATATACAATGATAAATACATTTTACTTCTGAAAAAAAAAAAATTAAAAAAGAGCTCTGATTATCCAGAAATGATGAATCATTTCAACGAGCAATTCTCTGATGGCATTACCACATATCCCCATGCGTTTCCTATGCTTACTTAATGAAAGTCTCGTCTCTGAAGTTTGTTTATTCAAGATTGACCCAGATAACAGAAAACCAACTCTAACACAAAAAGCTTCTAATGTGGCTCGTGCTGAGCTCTCTGCCAGCACACCTGCAGATATACTGAAGGTGTTATTCAAAAGACTACATTATCACAAAGTTACATACACTGTGCAGGATCCTACACAACTGTTGTGCTATAAATTATCTGTTGATCTGTTTTCCATATACAACAGTATTTGATTTCAGAGAAAGCTAATTTTAACTCTTGACTGAGAACAGAAATACCTATCGTATACTATGCTCTTCTAACAAACGAAAAGGTTGAAAGGTGGGTAAAACTTTGTTGAAAGGTTAGTTTATGCTTTTAAATCAAGCGTCTCAAGAATTTAAAATGCAAGCATGCTTAAGATATATTCTATCTAGCTATATATCATCTTGAAGTCTTTTGCCAGAAACATTTGTAGATAAATTCTCCTATAGCTTTCTCCAATGCCTTATACGCAAGAGGCTTTTTTCTTACTCTGCAGCCCATTTTCTATATAACCAACCACATAAATATGTAAGGCTAAGGACCAAGATCATGCTTTTAATAGTTCTTCCCCCCATCTTTTTTCCTGTGATCTATTCGTGAGAACAAAATCTTCTCCCTGTCATTCTTCTGCAAGGCTAATAAGCAAAGTAAAATTCTTCTAGTTTCTTCTTGTGACAGTTTTCCTGACCATCCAAGTAGACCTCTTCTGCACCTGTTCCAGTCTCAAGTCATCTCCCTTAAACACAAATGGGACACAATCCTCCATAGGAGGATTACATTACACCACTGCCATGTGTAACGTTATTAAGAATTCCTAATCCCTGTTGAAATACATCTTCTAATCCAGCCTCAGGACAAAATCAGGTGTTTAAGATTTGTCATACTGGCAGCTTGTGACCATCTTTACAAGTGTCATATCCAGGTTTTCTTCCTTTACTAATTACAAGTGCTGAACTCATGACTTACATCAGACTCTTCACTTATTCACACTTAAAATTTTCAGCTTCCTGTCTTCTGGACCATTCTTCACAGAGGAATGAATATTTCCAACACTAAATATACCCTGACTGTTGTCATAAGCCTGTGTTCTCACCATAAAGAAATAAGAGTGCTTAAGAAACAACATTGAGTGAAAAAAAACTGACACTAGAATTGTTTCTAAAACTGTTTCCCATCTCAGAAATTAATTTCAACTGAAGTAGATAACTTAAGAAGAAATTAGAAAAACAATACTAACCACCAAAAAAAAATTTCAAGTTTTTTCTCACAAACAAAACTGTAAGCCACAGCAATTTCTATTATAGGTTCGTAACACTAAAATGTCACCCAAGCTTAAGTGTATCTGGCATTACAACTCTCAATTGTAATTCCAAAGATAGAAGCTATGATGCATTAGTAAATTAAGCCAATAGCTAGACCACCTTTACCAATGGATTATTTGGAAACCTATGCTTATGGCCATTTACCAAGTTTTCCAAGGTCTGCTTTTGCCAAGTATCTAAAGAGAATCTTGCCCACACCCTTCCTTCCCACTAACGCACCAGTTATATCTTAAGCACACACATAAGCAATTCTGCACATTTTCCACTAGCAAAGCTCTTCTTAGAGGTTAAATAAACCTCTAAAAAAAAAAAAAAGGTTATTTAGGCTTATTTTAAGGTTTATTTTAGAGGTTAAAAAACGCATAAAAGAATAGTTTAATTTAAAAAGATCTCTTTTACACCATAAAAACTCTTGAACTGAGTATGGACACATTAAACTCGCTTTAATAAAATATGCGGGCACTACATTTGTGGGATAATCTTCTGATGTGAACTGACATCAGTCATTTGTCAACAACTCCCAGCCAACATCAACAACTCAGGGGTACAAGCTAACATTTCTATTTTGTGTTGTGTCTTTCACAATGCAACAGAAGCCATGCATACAACCTCGGCAACTACCATCAGAGAAGACTCATTTGCTGTCCCACTATTTGGTTTTTATTAAGGTACAAAAAAAAAAAAAAAAAAAAAAAAAAAAAAACAAACAAAAAAAACCAACCAAACCAAAACCAAACCACTGCAAGGAGGCAAGGTAAGTTACAAGTCTGAACATTGTAGCCAAGCTCCAAGAACATTATTTCTTAACAATATATAGAGACCGGATTTAGATGCAAATATTTTTCAAACAGGGGAACAAATCCAAGCATGCACAGAGGAAGAAGGGGACTTTGTCTTTCCTTAAGACCTGATGAGTGGAGCCACTGTAGAGGCTGTGGCATAGAAACCAGGCAATGTGGGCAAGCTGGAGATTCACTGAACATACTGGCTGTCAAAGAGGACATCAGTAGGAGCAGAAAAAGGTTGACACAGACCTGACCAGCATCCCCTTCATCATGCAACTGCAGGACTTGTGGGGTTTCTTCTAATAATTTTAATTATCATACTTCTAAACATTACCTTAGTCTAAATGCACACAAACGGCTTTAGTTTTCTTTAAAAGAAAGTAAATTTCAATTCAGATATTACATGACTGTTACAAAAACAGTTCTTCATTGACCAGAAGAAGAAAACAGCGGGGAGGAAATCTCAATCCTTACACATGCTATGCTTATAAACAAACATGGGTAAAAAATTCTTCTCAAAAGCACCAGTGTCACTAACATACTAATTGTTTAGACTATAATATTCTGAATATTATTATTACACATGTAATATTATATGTAAGTGATCATATGAAAAAACATCTCCTTAAATACAGAAATAATTACTTGAAGTCTCTGGTTATAGATTTCATTTATTTTGGCGTATGAACACAAAGCAACTGATAAAAAGCATATCACTGAGTTGCCTCAAGCCGCTTCGAGTTGTAGACAAGGGAACTTATTGCCAGCAGGAGCAGTCTACATTTTTTAAATTGTTTCTGCATTCTTTGTGTACAGATTGTGGAATTATTTGCATGTGGTAGACTCATGTCATTTCCACCTGCTCTTTGGTCCTTACTGTTTTGCACCAACATATAACAACTTTCAGTACAGCTTACTGAAACTTGGCCACTGAGCAACAGTATCTTCCAAAACCACAACTAAATAAGCAAAACCACTCTCCTCGTCATTAAAAGGCATAACAAATAAGAAATATAGCTTTTCTTTGACAGCCAATGAAGCAAACTGCTCAGTAGCTTTCATTCACTGTTCTTCAGCAGCTGTCACAGCCCAATTCTGACAGGCTAAAAGTCTCTTGTAAGCCTTTAAGTTCACTTAAAACAAATTAAGAAGTACTGCAAACTGTCCTTCATATACTTTAAGCAATTCATATACTGATTTTAAAAACTTGTAACTGATAAATGAACTCCAATGCCTAAAATTTCTATGCCTAAGACTGCATTACAAAGGCAGATGGTGAAAAGTCTGAGATCCCTTCAAAATTTATTTTCAGATGTTAATATAAACTTTTTAGGTGTTTCTATACACTTTCCGGTCTTTAGTACTTCCAAGAAAATCCACCTGAACAAGGAACTACATCCTTTGCTTTCACATGGGTTTCCAACACTGATTTTGCAACATGACTAATCTTGCACTGAATTGGGAAAATGGTGTTCAAGTAACTTAAATACTGATTATAAATCATAAACATAACTTTTCAGTGTCCAAAGTTTAGTGAACTATAAAGTTCCCTGACTTCACTGTAATGCTCAGTGAACTGGAAAGTTCACGAAAAAATTAACCAAATCACTATCTGGGTAACGTGAACATGAAAAGGATCACACAGACTGACAGGTAACCTACACAGTACTCAAATCAAGAGTTCAATCAAAAACTTGTGAAGCAAAGGGAAAAATACTCCTGATTTTCGACTGGGCTCTAAATTATTACTCTTTTTGCATGATATGGATAAGGTGGTGGTTATCCTCTTTGCAGGACATGGATGAGGTAAAAAACATTTTTATTAGTAATCTAGAACACTTTTCCTAACTCAGAAAAAGTGCTGTGACTTCACACTGCCTTTCAGAATTAAAAAAGGTTTCTTCTCCAATTCAGTTCACAGCATCTGCTCATCCAAACTGCTACACAAATCCTCTTCAGTTTGCTTTGGCTGGATTCCTTGGCTGCACCCTCTTGACCGAGGTTATGCGATCCCTAGTACTATCCCCGCCATAGCAACTTCCCAAATATGCCAAACCAGAAACTTTTGTTCCCTAGGTTTTCCTACCAGCCACCTGAACTGTTATTAATACAGTGAATTAATTCTATTTGAAACTTTTCACAATGAGAACAATCAGCCATTGGAATAATCTCCCCAGGGAAGTGATGGATTCCCCAATATTGGGCACTTCTAAGATTCATCTGCCAGGGTGCTGGGCCATCCTGACCGCGCTTTTGCCAAGAAAGGCCGAACCAGATGAGGTCCTTTCCAACCTGGTATTCTATGTTTCTACAAATTCCCATACAACTTTTGGCCTATTTTCTACTGAGAGAGAATTAGCACTCTTACCAGTAATGAAAATAGTATTTTAAAATTTTGCTTTATTGAATTTAAGGTTTAGAAGAATTATTTAATTTCTTAGCAGGAGTTTTAGACATGTGCATTAACTAAAAGAGACGCAAATGACTACAGCAGTTTGGAAAGACCAAGGAATTGTAGATTAATGTATCTTCTTCAAGCCCAATGTGTAGGGCTCACAGGATTTACTTTTCATACTTTGTAATTTGTCCTGGAACTGTGATATCCCCCTGTCATGCAGGGACACACATGTCAGGGCAAGAGGTCAAAGAACTTTCATTCCACTCTTGGTCTAAGCCAAGTCCGCATTTTGATATATACATGACTACAGATTACATCACTCTGTTTTCTGTTTCATACCAGCGCTGTACTGACCGATTCTTCTCCAAGACAATATTCTAACTCACCAGTGATTATGCAAACATTTTCAAAAGAGCAACATGGACCATTAATATTTTCCTAGAACATCACAATAATCTAAGTTTGAAGACCAGAGAAGTTGCCTAAAATAAAAAAAAAAAAAAAAACAAAAAAAACCAATAAGTTATTTCAGCCTCTTCTACATTTTATCAGTAAAAATAAAATTTCAAAACCATGCTATTTTACGGCTATGGGAACATCTAAATCGTACGCAGATGAAAGTGACTGCCCATATGAACACAATGTACAAAGTTTGGAAGGAGTTTAAATGCCTTCACTTTAGCTCACAATCAGTAGGTGATCTGCAAGATTAAAAACAAGACTGTTGTGATACAAGAGTTTTCAACTATAAAACTTCTGAACTTCAAAGTGGTGAGTTTTTGAGGGAAAAATATTAACTGTGCTATTATTAGTAATACTGTGAATACATTTGTTCACAGGCAATTGCTTTTGCCAAGAAAGGCTGGACCAGATGATCCTTGAAGTCTATTACAACTTGGTATTCTATGATTCTATGAATTGAACTCTCAGCTGATGCTTTGAATGCTTAAGCACGTAATCTATGCCAAACACCTACAGCAAATCAACAACTCAAGAGAAGCAAAGAAGACAGAAGTTCTTGATACTGCTTAAATTCAGTACAGGCAAAGTAATAACAAAACAAGACATCTGGAACTTAATAATATGCAACAGAAGTTTAGCTTTACTTTTCTACCAGTTTCCACAGTACTGCAATATCATTTAGTAAAGTTTACTTACTCCAAAACATACTGCTTTTTACTTTACACTGAATGAGCAACTTCATAACTTAAAAACTGTAACGTACTACTTATTCCCTATAGAAAACAAACTTTAGTGTCCCTATCCTTGCTGGCAGGAGGTGTGAAGCTGTTTAGACATAGTCCATATTACAGCTGAACCCAGCAGAATGAATTCAAACTATATTGGCATCAAATGTGCCCAACTATCTAAACTGCTTTAACTGGGCATCCCAAAAAGAATGTTTGGGTTACTGTATTGCCTATGTAAAACTGAAATTTTACTTACACAGTACCGAAATAAAAAAATAACATCACAGAAATCTGATCAAATTTTTCTGCAGAGGTTTAAGGATCTAAATTAAGGAATAAAACAAACTTTAAAAAGTTGTAAGAAACCCCACAATATATTGCCTCTTCGTATCATTCCAGCTCAGTCTAATCTTACATTTGCACCTACGTTGTTTCCAGCAATGTTTTTACCAACTATATTAAAAAGAGTTTTGATTTAAACACCATGAATTTAGTTCCAAAACAGTAAAATTTAAGACTGCCTCAACATTCCCCTTATTTGAAATCGTTCAAATTGGTAAGAGGATTTTGTGTGTGCATGCATGAAAGTCAATAAAAGAGCAGATCACTAGGCCTTCAGCTTTATTCATCTGTAACTACAAGATCGAAAAAAAGGCATTAGTTTAATGAGAAGAAGGTATCATAAAGTTATCAGGGTCAGATTGGAAAGCTTTTAGAAGCTTTTATCTTTCTAAATGAGCTCAGCTTTTAACATTTATTTTGCAAGCTGTAAAGTAATTCTACCCCAATCAAAGGGAGAACTTAAGAACAGCTGTTCNTCTTTAAGTCAAATAGTGGCCTGATAGATCGTGACCTAGTTAAGCGTTACAACTCCACAGTTGTAAATACTACACTTCTCGTGGCTGTAAAGACAAAGGCCATTTAAACTGTTGTCAAACAACTTTGTGACACTGAGCAACCAGTGCTACACAGGAAAATAAAAGAAGCATAAAAAATGATGCATATGGTGGTTGGGAATCTAATTTAACATATAAAATAATGGGTTTTAAGGCATGGGAATATAAAACCTTCATCCAACAATGCAGGATATAATAGTGGAATATAAAGTTCCCAGAAAAATGGAAAGTATCATTAGAATGTTTGCACTGTTTGCGGTATGCTTAATGCTTTTATTTACTGAAAAAAGAGGCATTCAGTAAACAAAGTTGGATTACACTTTTTTCTCCCTTTTTCTGAACTGTATGTCACTTCAGAGGATAGAGATTTTGAGTTATAATTGGTTTATGAAAGAGCAGCACACTGCTCAGTATCGATTGTAAAAGTAATTGCAAAATATTCAGAAGAGCAAGCAAGGAAGAAAGCATGAACAAACTAAATAGCAAACAGCAACTCCACCACGTTTATCCATTAAATGTTCTATTTTGAAGAGTGCATGTGGTTCTAGTGGCTCCTTTGCCAAATAATATGGCCAGAACTAAAAATGCTAAAGAAGAGTGAAAAATAGTAAGAAACGCTTCGGAACAATTTCCATAAAAAGCAAGACTGAGTTGTTAAGGATTATTCAGGTTGGAGATAAGCTGCTGGAAGAGATATGAGAGTCAAAGTCTGGACTGGAACCAATATAGTAAGTATCAAATGATAATTCAACTGTACCCATAATTCATGGAAAACAAGAAACAAACAAAATGACCATGGAATTCCTTACAAGAGTATTTTTGCCATTTCACAGTGCCATCTGCACAGCAATCATGGTACACAGCACTTTTTAATTCAACATCAAAATTATTTTAAGGTTAAAGTAGACACTTAATATTCCTCGATATACTTCATGACTTTTAACACAGTAAGTTTTGTATGAATGACAGCTCGATATTTTAAGATGACAGATAAATGAAAAGAAATAGAACTTCTAATGGAAAATGGTTGCAGCCACTTTATCAACATAATGATAGCTTTTAGCTTGAACAGAATATATATGCAGTCTCCTAAAAATAGACTGGAAAAAGAGCTTCTTCATATTCCAGCAATATGCTCATTTAATAAGATAATAAACAGTATTGCTTTAGGGCTACATCAATAGACTACATCTACTTACAGAAGAATTGTTAACTTTATATGAGTAACTAACGTGTTACACAAAAAAATAATCTCTTCTCTGAAAAGTTCTTAAATTTAGAGGTAGACAACTACACATAGCAGATGTGTAACATGCAGAAGTTCACAGGCTCAGTTCTCTAGCAGACCTTTCTAAATTCTACATAAGTGCTTTTCAATAATAAATCATCATCATCATCATCTACTGATCCATTCAGAGTCTCACTATGTTACACAATATTGGATTTACAAGCAGACAACTAGAAACATACCAGAAGGAGGAAATGCAACCCACCTGCCTTTCTTCACAAAGCTGGCAGATCCCAGTTAGAAATATTTTTTTCACCAGATAATGAAGGGCAGGCAAGAAAAAGTGCTAAATAAGACACCTTTTTGACAGGACTTCTGTTCAAAACATCTGACAATATATGAAGTCATATGCTAAAACTCCCAGCTTTGTGGGATTTCAGCATAGGACTGCAGTTCAGACATCGCTTGAACCTCTGGCTGAGCAGCTGAGGTGCTTTCCTCAAAATTCTCCTTGAATTATATATGCTAAAACAAAACATTTTTAATTCAATTAATCCAGAAATTGCACCTATGAAGAGGATGAATCTGCATATAACACCTTGGGGGGCACTGTTTTTCAAGCACAAATGCTGACAGTGAATTTAACAGATGAAATCTGAGCTCCTATGAAAAGGAAAGGTGCGCTGGTTTCATTATGTCTCAGATTTGACTCTCGATGACTATATTTCACTGCAACCACTTTAGTAGATATATTCACCATTCTGCAAACATGAGAGCTCTCAAGTGTAACTACTGCCATTTGCTTCCTCCCTTGTCTTGAACTTTATGATAATTTAGTCACACGATGCTCTTCTGTCTGAGGGAATCATGACCTAGATAGAAGAAATTGCTTTGACAGAAGACTACTTGCTTGGTCATTTTGGGCATAGTCAACCAACCCCTGCAGTAACTTTTTCAGCAACAAGTGATAAAAATATAAACTTCACAATAGCCCTATGAAGGCTGATGAATTTTTTTAAAGCTTTTCAAGAGAAAGGGGTTGGTAAAAATTTAAAGCATTAAAGTCAGGAACTGTTTTCAGCAAGGTCACCTACTGACAAGCTCTGAAATAATTTAAATGCAATTGTTGCCAAATCTGTTTTTAGGTAAAATGTTACCTACTATGTATCTGTATTTATTTTTATATATAATGACTTCATTGCAGATTGACAGAAGAAAACGCTTTAACAGAGTAAAACTAAGTCTACCTGGCATGCAACTTGAACAATCTGGAAAAAATAACTCCAAACCAGATGTCAATTGTCTTTTTATTCACAAAACACATGGTGTTGCCTAAGAGATGTAAAAAGAAAGTATAGCACATGGAAAGACCGTATGAATAACATGTTTTATACAAATAAGTAAATTATGAGTTTAGGTGAAATACGGTATTTTCAAACCCACTTACAAATGTGGTATAATATTAAACAAAGACAGGATTTCATATCTATTACATCCATGTGTTGCATAAAATCAGTGATTAATTTAGATTGGAAAGGACCTCTGGAGTCACCTGGTCCAACCTCCAACTTAAAGCAAGACCAACTGTATCATATTGTACAGGGGAATTACAAAGGGGCTTTTGAAACAAAGGAGGAGTCAGCCTGAAAGGAAGGACAAACATTCATGCTTCATTTATAATGGAGGAGAGGAACCTCATAATGGCTATAGAGCAATCACCAAGGCCTGACCACAGACAATGGAGAAATTACCCCACCAGCATCACAGCCTCCTCCATGCCTTGAGGAGCAGCCTCCCCACCAGGGGACAGGGGCAGCCACACTCCCACCAGGCCAGTGCCAGTTTGGGTTGCAGCAGGTGCAGGGGCATGGGGGGAGTCCACAGCTCAGGTGGGCTATATGACTCGGTGAGGGGGGACTCTGCCTCTGGGGTGCAGGTTAGAAGATTGTAGGGAGTGGCCCTGGTATAAAGCTGGAACATCCACATTTCCAGGAAGAGGTGTGTGCCATTAGGTGAACTCACAGCCCTGAAAGAGCAGGCATTGCTTGAAGCACACAATGCCCACAGAGCTTGTGTGTCAGTGACTAGGGGGGGTGGGGGGGAGAAGGGAATTAGAAATTTTCATGATTAGTTATGAAAAGTCTTTAGATATTTATAGGCTTTTACTAACATTTTTAATTCTCTGACTCTCTGGTTTTTCTGCTGTATTGCTGGTATCAATCCTAAGTATATGGTTCCCCAATTGCTGCTTAATTACATCATGTTAATAAATGAACAGATTTCTTTTTGTGGTTTAAAACTACATGATCTGAGCAGTTTTTCCCTGCAACAGTCAAAAAATATATCAATCTTTACATTAATTTCTAATGTTCCTTAGCAGTTGTGCATACATAATAAAGAACAAACATGATTTTTGTAGGGTAATCTTCTCCATTTTCTTGGAGAAGATTCTGTATTCAGCTGCATCCAGTTAACTCAAAACATACACCTTTTGGATAAGTAGAACCCTAAAGAGGCTCCAGTACCTGTATGAACTTTCCAAATTCCTTCACCTCTGATCAAATTCAAAGTGGGACTCTCCATCATTTAAGTCTTAAAATTTATGCTAGCCTGCTTCACATGTTCTGACATTATATCCAGCATAATTAGAAATCCCACACATACACATGTTAATTAAAAACAGATCTAAGAGAAAGGAAAAAATACATTGAAAATTACTAGACAATAGCCACGTATTTTTCGCTTCACGCTGCATAATAGCAGCTCATAGATACAAATGAGGAAACAGGCAAGGTTAAAAACATTTGCATTTTAACAAGTTAGTTCCAAGCCAGATTTACAATTTTGAGTTTGCAGGTTTGATTGGCACTGCCGAGTAAGGTAAAAAAATTTTTACCTCTAGGGAAACTAAACATAAGGTCAGTCTCAGAGATACAGGTCTTGCCTCAGCAAGCCTACCTCAGCAAAGCAGAAATACCTTGCCCTCACTATTTCGCCAGCACTGCCCACACACAGTTACCATGGTTTAAAAAAATGCAAACCCGTGCCACTCCCGCTACTATTTTTCTCTTTAATTGTGAAAACAAAGCCCCAGTCTGGCCAGATGGCTTCAGGTCTCCTGACTCAAAACGTGTCTCCCCTGAAGAACTACTTCATTATACACATAATATCAGAAGAGAATTAAGCATGACAAAATTTCAATTATGTAGAAGAATGATATATGATCCCTAACATCACCTTTACCCGATTAGCACCTTCATAAATGGAAAGCTGGCAATGCGAGCAAGGCAGACTGTTGCACAATCCACACCTCCCAGATCATACAAGGCTTTGTTTCTCACAGTCACCTACCTCAGAAGTGTCTGGCAGGAACAGAGACAGTTCAGAATTATACCAGTTATATGCAAAAAAAAAAAAAAAAAATCATGTCTCACACACAGGAAGAAAAAGTCATCTGAAGAAAGAGATAGTAGGTGACCACGTTATTACAGAAGTTGTCAATATTCTCTGCACTTCATACTGCATGATCCATCTTAAAAACAAAACTAAAGCAGCAGAAGAATAAATAAGTCCAGGTTTACTATTGGCTTTGTATCTTCTGGTTCCAGTACAGTGCTCAACCCCGCCTCATATTCCTATCACAGCAATGTCTTTAATACAGACAATTTTTTCCAAACTCAGAATCAAAAGCCATACCCCCATTAACAAGAAGCTCTCTAATCATTTTCCCGGTGCCAAAATTTTAAATGCATGAGACTTGAATAACAGCCCAGCTCCCTTCTGAAATCCTTCTTAGTGCTTCTAATGTTACAATGCTACAAGCTCAGCTGTTTCAAAATCCTTTCAGAAAAGGCTATATCTGAATTTCTAACATGAAGACTGAAGGGCAGGGGAATGAAATCATTCAAGGCAGAAGTGTAACATTAGATTGGTTAAACTACAGAAACAAAAGAAAGTGAGCAGCCACTGTAAACTATTAAGAGTTTACAAATTTGGATTTTGAAGTAATTACTGGAGTAAGCAATTAGTTGAGACAAAACACAGACAGTAGTTTACATTGCACAAGAAGTGTAGCATTTAATTTGACAACATATAACCACTTTGCAAATCTGCAAGCACATAAAATCTAGGTGTATAATCCATTAAAATATATATGCGGTATTATATGTTTTACAGTTGGGGTATGACTTACACACCTAAAAATCTTCAACTCTTCCCAACTAGCGCAAGTGGCTCCCTGCAAACTTTGTCTGAAGTTAAACCAGACCGCCTCAGTGCCAGCGCTAGTTAAAAAATCCCAGACTCACTCCATTTCTTCGTGCTCAAATATAGCTGTACAACAAACATACTTAAGGCTTTGGAATTCTAGGATTTGTGCGAGGTAAAAGAAGTAGTTGATGAAAGTCATGATTTAGTTCTTTTGTATTTTGACCTCACTGCAAGTATACGATTCTCATTTCCTGAGGAATGTAATTAAATCGTGGAATTCTTGTACCACAGCAGAATGACTTGAGTTAACAGGACCATAAACAAAAACGAGTAAATTATTTTAAAAAAAAAGTTATAGTTCTGCAAAGATTCACAAGTATTTTTGAAACTATGTTAAAAATAGCTGCATGCCAAATATTAAAGAGGAATCTAATTCAGTAGTGATTTCCATTTTCAGCCCTGGATGTTAGAGACAAATTGCTCTTGCCAGTTGCAGAAGATACAGTATCTTGGAGTTTCCATAGGGAAAAAATAAACAGTGAAAAGCAGAAACAAACCCCCTAAGATTTACTGTACAAGGAGCTCTTCACAATCATTATACATTGCAAAACAGTCCTGCAGACTGAGATATCTATTACATCAACAAACTTCTTTGAAATGAATTCCTTAAAAATCTGAGATTATCTGTAGCTATTCTGAAAGCTATTTTTTGCAATTCCTTAGAAATTCTCTGTTTAATCTCCCCATTAGAGAGAAAGGTCACAGAGAACCTGTGGTATGCCATAGAAATGTACCATTTACATAGCACAAAATGATCAAGCCAGTAGTTTCTAGGGAGCCCTATGGGCTGTGGCTGTTGGGTTTTTTTTATATTTCTAATGAAAAAGACAATGGTTTTGTTGAAAAACTAATGGCTTTGTTTTGATCAAATTAAAATATACTTTTAAGATTCTGTGGCATACAAAAGTAAAATGAGCTATATTCTAGCAAAATAAAATTTAATTTTTTTTTTTTTGACCGTGAATTTTGGCTGTAACATTCCAACTGAGTCAACAGTCTTCTATTTTGCTAAGTAAAAAGGATAATATGATAACAATATGACTATTCTAAAAACATGGGGAATATTACACAAAGGATCACTGTGGCAGGAAAACTGGAGTCACTCATTCATCAGAATTTTAAGTATTTTCAGTGAACAAGCTACAATACACCCACAAAATTTATTTTTAAGAGATCAGTAGGGTTGCTTGTTCTATTACTGATTGTCTTTGCTAACTATTCAATAAAGAAAATATGTTGAAGACATTAAATGTATAATGTAGACAAAATGCAATGTATGCAACATACCCACAGGAAATGCCAATGGGAAACAAATTGCCTAATTCTTGGTATTTTGCAACTGTCTCTGCAAACATAATATTAAGTCATTAAGACAGATAAGTAAAACCATCAATCACACTCCCTCAGTTGCACTAACAGGCTTGCCTCTCTATACTACTTCATACTCACAGCATCCATAAGTCATTTGCATTAAGATATTCAGTAACCTCATAGCACAAGCAACATGCTTAACTCAGAGGATACACAAATTTTACATCCCATGTTGGTTTTCTATTGACTCCTAAATTTGCTTCCATCTGATGAAACACCACACACTACACTTTAGACATGTGCTTCTTTTTTTCCTGTTTTACAATTATGGAAAACTTTGGAAGATCTGACAGAATCTTAAGGTAATGCTGGTATTGCAATGCTGTGGACTTAAAAAAATCCAAGTAAAAACCAATAGCACATTAAAAAATAACCTATTACCTATTATTTTCAATCATGTTTGCTCATGACACACAAGCATAATTTGAGTTTCCCCCATTTACCTGTAGCATATGATGGCAGCATTCCTTTTTCCTTCTCAAAACAGGGCATTAATGGGAGAAAACTTAAGTTTTGGAAAAATTGCAGCCTTTAAGTCAGAAGTCGCATAGCATAATGAATAAAAGCAGTGTCTTCAAAGCAAGAGCACACATTGTGCTTCTGATGTGCCTATGTTATTTTATTTTTGTTGGCTGCAATTCCAACAAACAACCAAAAATGAAGATTACCTAATATCTGGAAAAGAATGACCAAATATAGCACCTGAGTCATAAACATCTACTGTTCTGAAACCACCAGAGAACACACAGAACATTTAAAAGCATTACGAAAAAGTAGTTTAATTGTGAACTACTATAATTTACTTTGGACAAATGCATTTAGTTGGATTCTCAACTCATTTTCAAGATAATGGGAGGGAATATTTCCTATATTTTCTTGTTTACCCTAAATCCACAAATGCCCCACGTTGGCAGCTCAGAAAGACTGGGATGCCACAGGGAGAAGTTAAGACAAACACACATGCAGCACAATATGCACAATGGAACTAATGGTGGTCTTTGAACTGGATCCAGAAAAGACCCTTCCAGAGCTCTTGCAAAAGATTATGAGAACTGACTGGGAACTAAAACCCTTCCCTCTAAAAAGAGTCCAGAGTCAAAAGAAATAATACAGAATTAAAACATCTAGTCGCCACACATTTTCTCATAGACTGCAGATTTAGTGATCTCTGGTCTGTCTTCTCCTTCAAAAACTATCTACTCAAAGCATCCACCCAAAACTATATTTAGGTTTGTTTGATAAGAAATGTTACTGTTAGACATGTAAATAATGTAATATAGTAAATAATGGTTTAAACCAAATAATCAAGTACAAGTTGATTATTTAGTTTAAACCAAATAATCAAGTTTGTGTAGCATGGTTAACATTTATTAATAAGCAACTATTAAAAAAAGCATAGTTCTGTCATTATTAACAATAAATTTTATCATTAATAAAATAGTTTTTAATACTTTAAATACTCTTCATTCAAAGCATACCATATTCAAGATAGTTTAGGTAGATGCAATTATCACAAACCAAGGGCTGGATTTATGTTCCCATGCGATTTCCTCTTCTATCACCCCACCGTTCTTTTTAGCAAAAATAGTTTAGATAAAACTGCACAGTCGCCATTTCAACCCTTCTAAAAGTTTGTCCTTTGACATTATTAAAAAGTCAGGAACTACTATAGACTTAAATACTACATGACCTTTACTGTTCTTTGCTGAGCAGAAGATCCATCAAACCATAAAACTCCTATGCGCTTGTCAAAAAAGCACACATACATATAGTAAAAACTAAAATAGGATCTTCTAATCTTTTTCTAATTTTCCTAAAAAAAAAAATATTTCTATTTTAAACTTATCAAAGAGGAAAAAATAAATATGTTCCTTGAACTGACATGGATTCTCCTCACCTGGCTGAACCGAAAACTTAATATTGTCTTTGGATAAACCAGCAGCATGTTATTGTCATGGAATGAAGTGCTTTACACCTAGCAAATGCTACAAAAAGGGTGGCCAGTACTAGTCATAAATGAGATCAAACTTTGGGCTTACATACCTGCTACAAGATGAGAAGTTCCAGAGGAAAAAGCCTAAGGCGGGACTGAAACTCACGAACTACATGCTAATGAAGTGGAGTTCATGAAGTACCGTGTGACTGTATGAATTACAGGAAGGCTAAATTGCAGTCTTGGGTAAAAGCATTCTCTGCTGAGCACATCCTTTAGGGACAGAAAAGGAACAACTGGAATTGTCCATTGCTGTGAGTGCCAACAACTAACACAGCTGTGTGAGAACCTGGTCAGAAGTCATGTTCATTTTTGTTAATATTTTTGTTTAAATATGGCAAAAAGTGTCAGCTTGACTTAAATTTTCACTTTTCCTCATTGTCTTTTTTTGGGGGCCCTCTTTTTTTCAGCCAGCTGGCCGGATAGCAGTCACTTCCAGAGTAACTGAACCACCATAGTTTGTCTTCCATCATCTGCTTCCTAACATAGGGATTACATTTTGTGTGCCTATAAAAACCGCTGCATCTACTACTTTATTGCTGAGCCTATGGCTTATATATTCATCTTTTTAAGACCTAACAATTTTGTACCTTTTTCTACTAGTAAATCTTCACACTCTCTATAAAGTAAGTTAAGAGAAACTGATTGAGCTTAACCTAACAACTTCAAACCGTCCAGTTGTCACACAACAGAAATATTTTAAAAACTACAGAAGTGGGGTTTTTTTTTGTTTGTTTGTTTGTGTTTTTTTAAATCTACAGTCACACAAAGAGTCTTTCAAAGTCATTACTAGCACTAGGTAATACATCCTTTTCTTCATCATGCTGGAATCAGGACAGCATGCAATACAAGCCTAGGTAAATGACCATGCTTATTACTGGTAAAATCATAGAATCATAGAATGTGTTGGGTTGGAAGGGACCTTTAAAGGTCATCTAGGCCAACCCCCCTGCAGTAAGCAGGGACATCTTCAACTAGATCAGGTTGCTCAGAGCCTCATCAAGCCTGGCCTTGAATGTCTCCAGGGATGGGGCCTCCACCACCTCTCTGGGCAACCTGTGCCAGTGTCTCACCACCCTCATTGTAAAGAACTTCATCCTAATGTCCAATCTAAACCTACCCTGCTCTAGTTTAAAACCATTGCCCCTCGTCCTGTCGCTACATGTCCTTGCAAATGGCCCCTCCCCATCTCTCCTGTAGGCCCCCTTCTGGTACTGGAAGGCCACTATAAGTTCTCCCTGGAGCCTTCTCTCCTCCAGACAGAACAACCCCAACTCTCTCAGCCTGTCCTCAAGGGAGAGGTGCTCCAACCCTTTGATCATTTTTGTGGCCCTCCTCTGGGCACGCTCCAACAGGTCCATGTCCTTCTTAAAATGGACCCAAACAACAAAGTTACATCTCATACAGAACTGTAGGAATAATTTCAACCTACTTGATAGCAACACCAAGATTTTTATTGCCTTTTTTTCTTTTTTATTTTCACAAAGCCCTTAAAATTGCTTCAAGACTACAGAAGGAACCTCCCATAGATATGAAATAGAACACAACTATTCACCAAGAGTGGTTCCAAACAAGTTATTTGAAAATCTTCGCTTTGAGCTGCAAGCAGCAAATTATTGTAAAATATGCCATCACTCTTAGGAGTTGCCTTAAATCAGTAAGGTGCATGGAAGAGGCTATCTGTCTTAGCAGTCAGATACTTCTACAACATTTACAAGTCATGTTTACTCTCTCTGTCAAATCCATAACAATGTTTTATGTCTTAACTAGAGCTGGTAAAATTCATATGTCTTTCAATAGTACTTGTCAAAGTTGTATCACTTTGTTTATTAAGGAGCATCTAAGATGAGACGAAGCAACCTGGTGCCACGCATACTATCCAGTCACTGTATACAACAAAAATGTTACTTAAGGAATCTGGAGATGACAAATGAGTCACAGTCTTTCTTCGTTACTGCATGATAATCCAACACTCAGTCAACAAAGAGAAAGCAAACAGTAAAATGGAGCAGGAGAGCATTATGCTTTAAGCTAGCGAAGGAGCAGATGACTAAGTATTCTAAGAATTCAGAACCAGCTTTCTAAGAATACTGATTTGCATAAAGCTGGTATAAAACAAACTCTCCGGGTGTCTGAGATAAAAATCACATTATAGAAGCTTTCTATTTGCAACCATTGTGTTTATTAACAAAATTAACCATGACTGTAAATTTACCAGGTAAGTTTTGTTAAAAATACCAGAACATAATATGCAGCAATGCCTTCTGAAATTCGTACACTACTTCTAATCGCATCCTGTAGCGTGGAGGCAAGCTATTCTCACACAAAGAGTTTCTCCTATTTTCAGAAATGTTTACAACCAAATAAATGTAAGAATATAAAATGATCACTGCTTCAGAGAAAACTGATTTTCAGAGTTGCCCCTGAAGAATCCAACTACAAAACCATGAAAACCATAAAAAAAACCCCTCATACCCAATAACATCTTGTGAATTTTCTTTCCCCTGACATAAGTGGTGCTTCATAAATCAGCTATACAGCAGGTTAGTCCCTTTGGATGGCTGAGTTCATAAGATGTCCTCCTTATAGTAAAAGGAAACTGAACTGGGATTGCAAGGAAGACACACATACACAACAGAAGACTTACTTCCTGCAGCTTTCATCAGAAAAAAAGTTTAATACTAATATCACTTCTGGAAACAGTCAGGAAATAAGGGCTACGAATGGGAGTAATCCTAAGACACACTTCTTAGCAACTCATGTTTATACATTTACCAGAGTTTGTGTTAAAGCAGTTTTGCAATAGTTTCTCATATGCTCTTGACTAAAAATCACTCAGCTTCTCTCCCCCTCTTTACCACTTTTTGTTTCCATTAAGTAATTTAATGGTGATCACAGAGGACTACTAAAAAAACACCTACAAACAGAATCCTTAGCTGCTGTGTTAAAAGATACAGTGTACACTTAAATCAGTAACACTGTTATGGAGAGAAAGTTGTTAGGACTCTGCAGGCATTAAACTCCAAAAGTGAAAGTACCCTAACTTGCAGAGGTGATGATAATCGCCTAAAGGGCATATCAAATTCCAACAGAGATCAGGGTGTTAACCATTTTTTGAATACCAGGCCTCCAACATGGAAAATTTTGTTTTGCACTGTTGGGTACAATCCTGATACAGAAAACTTGCCTTGAGAGCAGCATCAAACACAGCAAAGGATCCCTCACCGGTAACTAAAAACTGGAGCAGCAAAAAGCCGATTTCTTACAGGTAGCCAAATACAGCATACTGAAGGACTCATGGATTCCCTCCTCTCCCGGACTAGTTAATAAGACCTGCTGCTCCCTAACACCTTTCCAAGTCCCAAAGAAGCAAGGTGGGGCAATAATTCCAAAGGGACAGAGACACATGTTGTAGATAATACAGCTCACCACAAAAACATAGATGAATAGGAGAGAGCACTGCATTGAACACCCACACAAACAGACAACGCAGATAGGTCCATCCTGTTCCTAAGGATCGATGCTCAGAGATGAAAGAGCCTTTGCTCATGCCTCTATAATAGCTACCTCCAAGAACCCTCTACCGTTTATTTCTTGGACCCTCATCCTGCTTGCTGTGTAGTCCAGCTTGAAGTCTGCTAGCAGATATCACACACATCACAATGCACAGAAAGGCATTGTCATTCACAGAAGAAAAAAAAAAAAGAAGAAAAAAAAAAAGGAGTTCAATAGGATAGGATAAGTCATGGTGATCAGGCAACAGAACTTCGCCAGGAAAATGTACTAACCAGCTGCCTCCTTAAATGTAACTGCGTTTTTTTTATCCCTTCCTTCTGCTTTTTCCCATACTCATTCCTCCCCACTTCACTTCGATCCTTCAGTTCCTAATTCAACCCCTTCAGCACTCTTCAATACATCCTACATGCCTTCATCCAATAGCTCCCCCTCCCCAGTGTGCCTGGCATTCCAGAGAGTTTCTTCCAATGAATCACTTCAGCAGGTTTTGCAACAGCGATAATGGCTTCATTGGTCACCTTCGCTGGTTTTAGGAGCAGCTGATTCAGACAGGTCAAGTTGGATCAGTTCTCCATCTTGTCACTGTTCCTCTGGTCATTATCTGCTTATCTGAATAGCCATTAGCCAGATAACCTTACACAGAGGATCTCAAAAAGAAACAAGCTTTTCAGCTTTGATCTTATTTCACTGACATTTTAGCATTTTTATTGTATTTTTTAGTTCTATTTTTTATTTAAAAGCATTTAAGCACAATTAAAAAATACATTTTCTGTATACCGTAGTCATTTAAAAAAAGTAAAAAATAAGAGGCGAGAAGAAAAACTTAATGACAGCTTAGCATCGCTGCAAATCATACTAAACTATTAAAACAGCTGGTGGTGAAGGGCAATGCTACTCATTCCTACTATTATACAACCCATCTTTCCCCTGCTCCTAGTTCCAGCCTTTCTTCCATCTTTCCCTATTCATTCCAGCACTTGTTCTCGTATCTTGCTGATAGATTTTCATGGGTCCTGAAATATCGGTGCATCCCCCTTTATCACACTTGCTTTTGCCGTACTTCTGCCAGGTAAAAATTACTGTTACGTCTGTTTTATATGACAGGGACTGAAGACACAGCAACTATGTGACTCACTTGAAATTAGCTTTTCAAAGATGCCACACATTATTTGCTTCAAGTGCTGGGGGAGTTGTATTACCCATATTTAATAAGTAACGCAAGTCAGCAACACCAGGGCAAATAACAGGGCCAAGCCAGATTTGTCTTTCTTACCCCAGATGTACGTTAGAATCATAGAATAGTTTGGGTTGGAAGGGACCTTTAAAGGTCATCTAATCCCAAACTCCATGCAATAAGCAGGGACATCTGCAACTAGATCAGTTTGCTCAGAGCCCTGTACAACTTGGCCTTGAATGTTACCAGGAATGGCGCATCTACCACCTCACCGGGCAACCTGTGCCAGTGTTTCACCACCCTCATGGTAAAAAATGTCTTCCTTCTATCTAGTCTAAATCTTCCGTTAGTTTAAAGTCATCACCCTTTGTCCTAACACAACAGGCCCTGCTAAAAAGTTTGTCCCCATCTTTCCTGTAGGCCTTCTAAGTACTGAAAGGTTCTCTTCTCCAGGCTGAACAACCCCAACTCTCTCAGCCTGTCCTCATAGGAGAGCTGCTCCAGCCCTTCGACCATTTTTGTGGCCCTCCTCTGGACCCACTCCAACAGGTCCATGTCTTTCCTGTGCTGAGGGCTCCAGAACTGGACACAATACTCCAGGTGGGGTCTGACCAGAGCAGAGCAGAGGGGCAGAATCACCTCCCTCTACCTCGTGGCTATACTTCTTGTCATGCAAACCAAGGTACAGTGGGCTTTCTGGGCTGCAAGCGCACATTGCTCAGTCATGTATGTCAGAGTGATTTAAATCCTCCAGCAGGATGACAGCCTGTGAGTGTGATGCCTCCTGTAGCTGAAGTAAGAAGGCTTTGTCAGTAGGCTCCCCTTAATCAGGTGGCCTGTAGCAGACACCAACCACAAGGTTCCCTTTGTTGCCTCGGTCTCTAATTTTTACCCATTGGCTTTCAACCTGCTCGTGGCTACTCTTCGGAGGCAGCTCTTCACACTCTATCCATTTTTTCATGTAGAGGGCAACTCCTCCACCTCCCCTTCCTTGCCTGCCCCTTCTGAAGAGCCTGTAGCCATCGATAGCCGCACTCCAGTCATGGGATTCATCCCACCAAGTTCCAGTGATGGCAACTACATTCTGAGATGACATCTTATTTTCCTAAGAGAAAACTTTTAGGCAGAGAGGCTGTAAAAGGATTCAGAGGAAGAAAGAGCACAGTAATACTGCTGAAAGTGTCAGGGGTGAAAGAGAGACAGAGAATCTCCCTGTCTTTACCATATAGAAACACTGTTATAAACACCAGGATAGAAAGCCAGCTTTTGCCTGAAGAATCAAAGACACTTTCAGTTTATTTTTGGTTTTACTGCAGACTGAAGAGTTACATTGCCCAGCATTTACTAAATGTAAATGTTAAGATTCAGAAAATATGCCTACATCAGCAAAGTTCAGATTTCTAGTTTGTACTGTGTAGGTCCATGAACAATAGCAAGTGTAGACCATAAACTAGTGCCAATATAGATACTTTCGCTACATCTAATGATATACAAAGTTAGGGAATAAACAACATCCTTGCTTAGCTTTCACTGTTAGTAGTTCCAACGGAGAATTTTCGCTCCATTTTTAAATAAGGCTAAAAAATTTTAAGGTAATTATATTTTAATCACTATTTTTTTCAGAATTAAAAACTGATTTGCATTGCTTTATGTATAAACAAAGGCTTATAAGACATTCATTTAACTAGTCAAAATGCTTTTTTCTCTGCTTTTCTGTTGTGCTCTTAAATAGCAACTTTATTCAATAATAAAAAAGGCTCAGTTCTACTGAGAATTTAGGTATCCCACAGAATAATGTGCGTCCAAAAAAGGGACTTATTTTAGCCTTGGCTATCAACATCTACCAGAAACTGTTTCTATACTGTGGTTAGTCTATTCATTATGGCTAGCCACAGGATACTAGTTTGCTATGTTATTTGAAGGTTTTGTTGTCTTTTTTTAATGTACGTCCTTATTTGCTGTTCCCTGTTCCCCAGTGGTCCCATCTTCATTCACATTCATTTCAGACAATTCCGCAAGAATACCACAAGCCCTGCCAGTCATGGACCTCAGCATAACCCTTAAGAACCTACCTTCTTTCCTACCTTCCTTTTGTTCAAAACCGTGCAAACTAAGCATCTCAACTATCAAGGCACAGAAGCAGTCCTGAGAAGCCACAACCAAAAAAGAAAAGCAAGCAAGAAAAGGATTTTAAACCTGTTTCCAGATCTCAAATAAAAAGACCATCTTAAATATTTCCAAACATATTGTAAAAATACATTCTACTTCTAAATTAACACAGAGTAATTCTGAACTTGAATATAAACCCGATATTTAAATAAAGTATCTTTTTTGGAGTCTAGGATATTCATATAAAGAGCAAAAAATTACCCAGGCAGATAAAGCTGTTACATTAATGACACTGTGGTATCAAGACACTCCTCTCTTTCTACAGTCAAATGATATCACTTCCACTACTAATAAAATGCCTTTAGTAAAATAAACTAACTAAGCCTTTGAGGTTAATACCTACTCTGCACAGTATGCTTCAATTATTATCACCAGCCATAAAACATCTTACACAGTTTTGAAATAGAGCATATTTATCTAAGCTTGGCCACCTCAAAAATAAAGTTACTTTAAAAAAATACCTCCTTTCACTACTAAGTCTAGGGAACACTAATGAAAAATTCCCTGGTGACAACAAGATGACTGGATTTTTAAAACCACTTTAAAAGGAGGTGCCAGGGAGGTTTTAATATGCTTAGATAACAAAGTCAAGCCAATAGTAAAATCACTTATTCATCTTGTTTAACCATGAGAAAACTCTGTAGGATATTACTCCAGACAAACACCCTAACAAATATTCTGCATTTTATTCTGTGAAAAAAATAAACTGAAATTAATGATCTGAAAACACATTTAAACAGTGTAAGATTTATAACGATTAGTTACTTTTACACATGTGCAGAGAATTTGAGTGGACAAGACTCCATGACAAGAGAAAAACCCAAATGTATAACGTTTAATCACACTAATAAAAATGCTTATGAGCCGCAAAAAGAAAATATTCAGAATTACAAAGGAAAAATATGTTGCTCTTTTCCTAAAAAAAAACCTCAGTGCCACATGGCGTAAGATAAAACTGCTTCCAATATATAAAAATACACATACGTAAAAGATCACTTATACAATTCAAAAGCTAGTCACCACTCAGTACTCCATCTCACAGTCTTGGATAGCAAGTTTCTTAAGTTCCTTCCAACACAGAAGAGCTGGACCAATCTGTTTCATTTGCTTATCTCCACTTCAAAAACATAATGTATTTACCCCTATTTAAAAACTAGCCTTGGTTAAATTAATCTGGTTACATTATGCCTCCCAAGTTCCTCCTGCTTCTCTCACAGAAGCCACGTGCATGCCTCAATTTTCTTTGTTCCCTCAAGCTCACTTACTGCGGTATAAACAATTCTGAGAAAGTCACTGCTGAAATTATCCTATTCTGTTACTAGGAATAATAATAATAAACAGGTCGCATAAGTTCTGAGGTTAATTAAAAGTTCTCTTAATTCTGAGGTCCAGCTAAGATACAACTGTAATTTTCAAACTGTCAACATACACACAAGACAGCTGTATTTACTGATTCTTAGCTATTAGTTAGGAACTTAAAGGAAGCAATAACATTCTAGCAGACAAACTCCATCACCAGTATTCCAGACAAAATTCATGTAACTTCATCATTTACACACAAATTACGTTCAATTACTGGTAGGGTAACAGACCACAAAGACAGCCACTGCAGCAAAAGATATTCCAGATTTTTTAAAGCTGACACTACCAGGGGCTTGAGGCATTTTTAGGAAAGTTCAACCCACCACTGCAGAGACAATCATTCTCAGAAACAACCTTTGAGAGGAATTGTCTTTTTGTGAGAGAGACTTGCTTTCAACAGTTATGAAAAATAGGTAGTTTCGTGTCATGTTTCTCATCTGAGGACCATAGCGAGCCTATATTACCATCTCCTACCTTTAAATTGATAGAAGTCTTTCACTTCTTCCAAAAACGATTTGCTTGCTTACTACCTTCCTCTCGCACATGCTTTCCACAAGCTTATCTGGTTGGAAGTTCAGCTGCAATTCTGCAAGTAAGCCTTACAAAATTATCAGCCTTGTACGTACGAAAGGAAAACTGCAATTCTAGATGAGTACAGAGAATTACTCCTGCTCAGCTGGTTTAAACCAAACACAAGGAGGAATAAAGGTGTATACAGTCAAGGTGCTCGAAGTTTTTCAGTCCCTCCAAAAAGGGCACAGATTTTCTGAATAAAAGTTTATTCTTTCAGTAATAGTCGGCCAAGCTCCTATCAAGTCTAACTTTTCTTAAAGAACTGGGGAGTTGATATTTTTACTATTTGCTCATGTAATTTGCATAAAAACTTCATTCTTCTACGCTTCTTCAATTCTACCTGGATAAACTTAATCCTCCTGTACCCAGGGTTCATCTCCTGCTTTTACACTCATCTGTGAAGATCATCTGAAATAGGCAAGACTGAGAAAGGAAAAGTCCTGTTCTTAAAACAAAAATTTTAATTCCACAATCTCTGTATCAGGCAGTCTAACTCTCCTTTGGAAAACTGCTCAACACCCAGAGTTTGGTTTCATTTCTGGCTATTGCTTGGTTTTTTTTAGTGGTCATAAAGGAAAGAGGATGTTCTTTCAGGAAATCCTCAGGTTTCATGTCAAGGATCTGTAAATAGAGTGTAACAGCACTTTCAAGCTTTTATGTAATTAATATTTTTCACTTGGAAACACTGTTGTGGAGAAACTGTCCCAGGTTAAATTCAGTACTAGATCTCTTCTGTCTCCAATTCCAACAGATACAAAACACTTACAAATAGTCTGACTTGGAAGGTTCATCAACACAAGTTCAGAGGGAAAGGTTTTCCATACCTCTGTTTCAGTAAGAATTTATAAGGAATACCTGAGTGAACTTTTACACACACGTGGATGTTATGTATCTGATAAGATTGTTTCATGTTTTGCATACCTTACACTACACCAAAGGTTTTTCTTTGAAGTTGCGCAGTCTACATACATCTTGATTTTACAAAGCCATAGGGATACCCTGGCTATTGCAGCAGTCCCCATCCCTGTGCCTCCAAAACATCAGGACTGTCTAAAGAGACTTTAAGCATACACAGCCACCATAGTTGGGGACACACCTGTATCAACACTGTATTACCCTAATTTTCAGTAACCCTTGTCATATTTTGTTAAATGATATTTAAAAAACAAGAGACTGAAAGTTACATAGCTAGAGGACAGACCTGGAAAGGCAGAATTTTTCTCTGATATATTCTGTTGCAAATATATAATCCAGTTTTAAAGCACTGTAGTGATGGTGAAAAGGATGTCACGTATTCAAGTGACATTGTTTCTCTCATGCTTTAAAACACAACAGTGAATTCACGCTCATGCTTCCTGCTTACTGAAATGAAAACAGTACTGTACTACTGAAGACTCAATGTCATTTTTTTTTTTAATAAAACGAATCACTTGAAAGTGAATGGGTAACAGAAGTTAGCAAAATCAAAGTCTCTTCACACTGTGTAATTTCCCATGTCAAGACATTCACCTATTCCTGAACTTTTATATTACTTGTGTGCTTGGTGTTTATGGAAGACTGCTTTCACTCAACAATTCCTGAAGACGACTTTTTTTTTTTTTTTTAAGTAAAAACTAATATAGAAAAGAATCCATCAAATACTTGGTATCAGTAATAACAAATATTCTTCAATTTCTGTATTAAGATACTTTAAAAAGCACCAATATTGAAACATCAAAAATCAGTATACCATAACAAAATGGTATTAGGGGAAAATATCAGGTCAGATTGGAAAACCTGAGAGAAGAGAAGCTACTACAGCTCCATGGCCCCAGGTCCAACCTGTAGCCGAGTGAAAAATGTATTCCCAATAGGCAGACACACACAAGGAACATGTATGCATCACATATGCACATATACAGAACTGGCCACATAGATAACAATGAAATACACACAGAGCACTCATACAAATACAGGCAGCACGAACAGAATACATATACACACTGACATACACCCACACGCATGATATGGATCCATCCTGCAGCAGGGTTCAGACAGTCTCCCCAGCTGCTGGCATCTGGAGATAAGAGCCCCTGAGGCTGCAAACACACAGCTGGCCAGGACTCTCCCGGTCCTCCAACAGCCAACCCCACTGTGGTTTCACCCTTAGAGAGCCACACACATACAGAGATCTCATCCCTAGAGATCCCCCAAACCCTGCAGTCTCTTCAGCAAGCTGTCCAGGACTTCCTTGATCCTTCCAACAGCCAGATGCTCGCGTGGTCTTTCCCTTAGAGACACACACGACTCCCTCACCACTTCATCTACTCACCAGCTAGTCAGGGTTGATCTCTGCCAGTACTCGTATGTTTGCACGTCCCATACTCACTCCAGCCACTGACACCACAGACATACCAGCCTCTGAACACTGGTCACACTCCAGTGGACAGCACTTGGTTTCACTCACCACCGTCTCTCCAGTAACTGGCACCATAGACAATGTAACCTGCAATCCCACTCCAGTTGCTGGCACTTAAGTCCATTCAGTCCAGTCTCTCCATTTGCTGGCACCACAAACAGACGGGGCCTCCAACTCATGGTCCAACTCCAGTTGCTGGCACTTAGGCCCCACACACACACCCTGTGCACAGAATAGGGAGTCCTTCACCCAGGAAATGAGTTAAAAAAGGAATTTAGTAAAATAATATACACTGGACTGATAAGGTCTAAGGCACAGTCAGACAAGCATACTGACCAGCAAACTACTTACAAGCGACTGGCCTTCTATATCCATTAAATACCCCAATCTTCCCATAAACATTCCTCCTCAAATCACTTAAATGACTCCCTTTCACCATCTTTGTTTCATCTCCAAGGCATGCCATAATAAATCCTGTGCAATCCCAAAATGCTCTACTCCTGCAGCCCCAAAAGTGCCCTATACCCCAAGGCAGGAACCTTATCAGTGTAAAAGGTGCTCCAGCCTTGACTCATCCTGATGGGTCTCACACCTGGATAAATGGGGCTGAGGCTTCCTGGGAGAGCATCTTTTCCTCCAAGTCCTTAATCTGTGTTCCTTGCCTGCCTTCGTGCCTCTGTGCACCTCTGGGCTTCTGGAGATCGGCCTTCGATGAGCTGATGGACCTGTAGTAGCCGGGGCAGGGTATTATTTGGGCTTCCCCCTCTTGCACTGTCTCTCTGTGCTCCTCTGTGGGGCTGCAGCCGAGCTTTAGTTACATCACCCAGAAAAAGGAGGCACAGCCGCACTAAAAGATGTTAATTAAAACATTCTTTCAACATATCAACTTGTAACACAAATTTCCACATAGCATCAGACCAAATATTCATCCCTCCAAAATTACAAGAATTAGAAGTATGTCTGTCTTTTTAATGCAACAGCTATGCTCCAAATATTACCTTTAAAAAAGGTAGTGATAATAATACAGTTTAATTTTGTATGCTGGCTTCATTAACCGATGTAAAGCTAATGTAAATTAGCTTTTTGCCTATGTCCAATTTACATATATATAAAAAAACAACACCACCACACAAAAAAAATCTAAGTCTCTGTTCTAGCTAATACAGTATTTTGGGAATCATTAAGTAATCAAGTTTATCTTACCCTGTCAACTTAACTTTGAAAACAATCTTAGCCTTATTTAAAGTCTTCTGAACCGGAAAAACCTGATTTCATTACCTCCTTATGAATTCATGTACAACAAGGAGATAAAGTCACCCCAAACAATACTAGTTATTAAAACAAAATCTGGGCAATAGTCAGATGTAAGCCACTTCAGCACAGCTCTAAAAGCATTAGATCCAGTCATCTTTCAAAGTACAATATACAATCAGAATTACTCTAGGCATTCTGTTCCTTAAAGCAGTAAGAGAGATACTGATTTCCTGTTCCAGCATAATAGGAAGTGATTTTTTTTTTTGCATGCTTGACACAATACTTTGAACATAGCATCTTTTATAGGCATCCTCCTGTTATTCTAAATAGAGTGCCAGGAAAAAAAAATCATATTGTTGAAAATACACTGAGTGTGTCTACAGTAGCATTTTAGTTCAGATCAGGAATACAGAAGATCAAGGCTCCTTACCATCACCACTTACTAGGCTACAAATGCATTGCAGAGAGCACATCAACTTTTAAAGGCAACTAAACTTGAAAATACACTCCTAAAAGGTCAGTCAGTCTAAAAGATCAGAACAAGGAAAAAAAAAAAAAAAAAAAAACCAAATGTTTTAAAATTGTAACAATAAGGTGACTGGGGCCCCAGCACCAACTATTTTGCTTTCAAGATCCACTCTTACTAATTGTGCTAATTGCTAATGTATGCATAGACAAATCTCTTTAACTGATACAGTTCTATCCAAATGAAAAATCACTAATTGTATTACAGACCCAACTTTCACTGGTAATTTCAATTACAACTGCCTCAAGGTTTAATGCTTAAAAAAAAACCCGAACAAAACAAAACATAAAAACCCTCATTTAAAACTACCTCTGTTAGACCTAAAATCTAACAGATGACAAAATTACTTCAGCTTTGAAGCAGTTTTTCTATAGGATTCACAGATTTAAACCCTGAATAAGGGATTAACGCATCTTGCTTCAAGTAACATAGTGACACTAATCCACTGACATTTAAGAGGAAGAGTTAGTGGCTGGAGAGGGATTTTTAAGGAATGCAATTATGATACAAAAACAGCCTAGAGAAGGCAAAAAATTTTTTCATCAGTGTTTATATGCATTAAAAATACTCAATGTATTAAATCCACTTAAAACACTGTCATTTAGTATTCCCCATCACACAGAGGAACAGAAGCAATCAAGTATCTGAAACAAAGATATTTCCTTCGCCTAAGAAAGGCAAAACATTATGACAATATCAAAAAGGAATCAGAAGACAGATAACAAGACAGTCATAAATATCTCGACACATATGTTTAAGACAGGCAACTCTCAGACCGCAAGCAATCTTGGAAACAATGATACACACAACATGAAAACTTACATGGAAAAATTTACAGAAATCATAAAATCATAAGCGAACAGAAAAGCAAAATATATTTTTACTTGCTATACTGCAGCCAGACAGACTTAGAAAAACAATTGCACAAGGATGCAAACAAAATAAAAAAGATTAGGTTAGAATTTTGAGGTACTCGTATTCTGCTGATATTTACTTTTTCTGTAAAAACAGAATAGTCAGCTACGTACTTTACATAAGATTACTATGTAACATAGATAACTATGTAAGAACATAGCTAATGCTACATTATTGCCTCAACTCATAAAAGTGTGACCATGCAGTATTACTGTAAAAGTAACATACTTTCATAAGTATGTACTGTGAGTAGCAACCAAGTTCATCTGAAATATATACACAACTTCTTTGAAAAAGTTCTGTGTAAATTGCAAACTTTGTTCTTAAAACTGATCCTGAAAAGCTCCCATGACTACATTAGAAAGACCTCTAATTTTCAAGTTATGGACACAAAAACACGCCTTTCTTTCCTCCCAGCTGCAAGAAAATAGAAATCCAAGTTTTAAGTCCATATGCCTGAAGTGTATATATGTGCGCACATAATTTTCCATATGTCTATGAACACACACTTGCACATTTGCAATAGAGAATACAATGCACAATGACTGAGGCAGTTCTTTATTCAAGTATATCCTTGTTTGAGAAACTGCTTTACACAAATCTCTGGTAAGCAGTAATTTCAATAGCCAGTATAATTTGAAATATTTTGCCTGCATATAATTATCAGACTAAAAACAAATGTGTTTTCATGTGACTAGTTACCCCAGGGAACAGCCTGCTAAGGAAATACGTTCTCATGGCTTAACTGTGGCTTTATCCGGCAAATAAGTACCCTACCTCCCCTACAAAGGCCTTGAGAGGCCTATACCTGAGTACCATGTATATACACACACAACTCAAACACAAATAAAAAGTAACAGTGATCCACAAATTTCATTTTCCTCAAACTCTTACAAGTAAATGTGAAGCACATACATTCCTCAGATAGTCTCACCAAAACAAGGAAGACTGATCTGGTAACCTTCAGAAATTTTGACTCAACTAGACCTCACAAAGTAAGTTCCTGCTATAATAATAAAAAAAAAAAACAACCACAAAACCCCACCAAACAAGCACAAACAGGCCAATTAATTTATTCTCAAATGAAAATTAGCAGTCTGGAAAATATGATTACACAACAACTCTTGCCATTTGCTAAAAGTCATTGGACAGAGAAATATCTGGATACAGCATCCCTCATAAGCCTATTTGTATTTATTTTCTTTACTTGAATTAGTTCATAATTGATTTTCATATTTATTTCGTTCACTTGAAGCAAGATACCGGGCAGGCAATTACACATTATTTGGCTTTCTCCATACAAAAAAGGTACACATAAGTAACAAAAGATTTGTCCACACAGTCATAAATTAATAGATACAGTTACAAGGGATAAGGTATTTATGCATACAATCCCACGTCATTCTGTTAGAAGCTGAAAGTTACTGTTTGGTAGTAAAAACTGTTTTTTCAAGTTTCATTGCCAAGTAACACAGGCCACTTAGAACAAAACTGACAAAAACAAGGTAATCATACATTCATTTTCATAAAATTTCCTTTATTAAATAAACATTCTGAATTACGGATTCACTTTCTTGCACAACTAAAAAAGAAAGCGAAGTATTTAAAGACACCCTTTTCAAGGGGTTACACCTCACAATTTGTTTTTTTTCTGCAAAAAGAGAAGATGGGCTCAATCTTCTTTTCCCTTCATTTTTCCTATGTGTCAGAGGGAGGCCTTTAAGACTCAACTCTTCTGTGAATTAACTAGTTTCATTACTGTAAAATGAAGATGAAGGCAAAAGAGAGGAGAAGCACCTTTCCAAAAGGTGTCTTTAGATTTAGCCTTGCCATCTAACTCTCCTTTCACATACAGTACCAATGTATTCATTGTGCCGTTCTAAGTTAACTACTAAAACTCTGTGCAAAACAAGAGTCATGCTACATAAGTTAAAAATTTTGCTTCAAATTGGTAAACTGCAGTAAAGATGGCTAACTAAGGCTGTATCTGTAGGTCAGTGTTTACATAGCAGTTTTATGAAAGACCAAGAGCCAAAGCTTCTTTTCTATATATATATATATATAAAAAAGAGCTATCTAAAAAAACCACCTATTACTACAGTGGAAATCTAGTGGAAAGTCCCTAAAAACATTTCAGATGATGCAGGTGAATGATATTATTTCAACACTGACTTCCTCCAGGTAATTTACTGCCAGGTATGCTGACTAACAAACATTTTAAATGAAAATTAAGGGACACAGAGCAAACCCCCAAGGAAGATAATTCCATGCTACTAAACTGTATAAATGCAGTATAGTAGGATATGAGGCAGTTAAAGGACATCTGATAATATCCATGTTCAAAACCATTCAATGCAGCTAAGACAGTAAAACCATAACTCTGGTACTATTTTTCCAGTGGCCTAATGTACTGCAGTTATTCCTTGTTTCTAATCCTTTAGCCATAAATGCTAACAGAAAGCACAAGCATTCTCAGGGCTTGTATTACTGAAACATTATTTAGAAATCTGTCACGTCCCAACATACCTGTTGCCTGTTCTGTTCCTCATCAAATTCTACAGTTACAACATGAAAGTTCTCACTAGTTCAAATCTATCACTCAAAGTCTATAGCCTTTGATGGGTAAATATTATGGGGATAAATAAAAAAAAAATAGAATGAACGTTAAATTTTGCATTACTATTTTATGAGATAGAAAAAATATTGGTAAAACACATTTCAGAATGCAAAATTCAATTTACGAAAGACAGTTTTGCAAGAATTACATTCTAAGATGTTACTTGATTAAACATGTTACTGGTCTTCAAGTTAATAATATTGTACAAAAAAAAGAATCAAAGAAACAAAATCCCACATAGCAACAGTGATACTGAATAGAACAACCCTCAACATATTTCATTACCTAATCCATTTTACACTAACATATGACTGAATCATAAAAGTAGTCGGGTATCATCTTGCCACAGATGAGTTCTCTTGCAGATTTTAATCTGATTAAATTCAAAAAACAGGTTTAAACTGTCTTGCTGTTAACAGCTACAGTTTCTGGTATTTGCTAAAGAAACTAAAGAGAAGAAACCCAAAGAAAACAAGTATTTGTCCTCCATTTGTTGTCTTCTAATTGGGGGAAGAACTTTCACATTTTAAAACCATATATAATGAAGCTATATAGCAGTGATACTGGATACAACAAAAATACAGTGCAGTTAATATAAATATCAGAAGACAATTTTCTAACATTCAGATACTGCAATAGAAGAACAAATTATTCCAATATTTTATTATTTACATTGCTGCTGGTATGGCACTACAGTTTCCCCAAGATAGTCTGGAAGTAAGAATTAAAACCAAGGCACAACATGTAAAACCAAGCTAGTGAGCAAGAATAACTATCTTTCAACAGCTGTAATTGCAAAGTCACATTGTATACAGACATCTATACTACTGCTCTCACAGTGACACAGACACACTGAAACTCATTTGGAACTAACCAAACTCAGATGGTGACAGCAGGCTCAATACAGCAACAGTGACAGGAGAGTTTACCAAGAAAATAGCCTGAATAAACCTGTGCTGAGTTTTATGCAGACAAAACATGACAATAAGCTATCTGCCATTGCTGTAACTACCATACAGCCCTTGTTAAAAGGAAGTTTTAGGCAGTGTATCCGTATTACATTTTTGTACCAAAGCAAACTTCTGCATGCATTACGATACATATTTTTGCTCTAGAAGTTACCAAGAGTGAAGTCCCATAAAGTATCATTTGTTTTAGAAACTGGGAAAATCCTACATACATCAGTCAGAAGGGATTTTGCCAATAACTGCAGTTATGCCTACCTTTCACACTACCTGCATTTGGATGCACCAAACTGTCAGGAAAAAAAAAAAACGACTATTTATTTTGCTTTGCGCACAGCTTTTGCTTAAACTGTCTTTAACTCAACTCATTAGTTTTCACATTTTTACCCTTCTGATTCTCTTCTCCATTCCACTGGGGTGGAATGAGTGAGCAGCTGTTTTGGGCTTAGCTGCCTATCAGCGTTAAACCAGAACAAATAAGTAAAATTTACAGCCACACCACTTACAGTTTAGTAATTACAGTTTACTAAATTTTAAACAAATTACAGTTCAGTAATTTTAAACACAGGCATTCCACAGCTGCCATCGTAACTTAAAAGGAAAAAAAAAAAAAAAACACACAACAACAAAAACTAATCTCAGACAAAACTGTGTTTCCTAGTATTCTTACTAAGCATTTCAGTCTTGAGTGCTACAAGTTCCTCATGAACATCCTGTATATGGAGAACTACCAACGTACCCAGAACAGGGTTTAAAAATCATAGAACCATAGAACCTTCATGGTTGGAAAGGACCTTTGAGATCATTGAGTCCCCTTTGAGATCATTGAGTCCAACCATACACACACAAAAANAGCCTCCTCTTCTCCAAATGATAACCAAGAACACCATATTCTCTTTTAAAGTGTTGTAAAGGACTTCCAAAATGCCTTAATCTACATCCTTCCTTCATTATTCCCTAGACAGACGAACAACGGAAGTCTGCATTTGGTAACAAAGTATGTCAGAATTGATGTCAATACACAACTAGAGCAAAACTCTACAAGTACGTTTATGGGTAAGTATGTCAGCAGATAAAAGGCATCCAAGTAGTACATTTTGCACAGATGCAAAGCAAGGTTGTAAACAGAATTTAATCACCTCAAGTATTCTTCCACCAGGAAAATGCTGGGAATTCACAACAGGAGGAATACCTCACACCTGTCCCACTTTAACAGTGGTCTGGCAAAGTTCAGCTACCCTGTTCAAAATCTCATCTTGAAGGGCTTTGAAAGATATAAAATAGAAAAGCTATGATTTAAAGAGGGAAAAAGATGCTGAAAAGGAGGCCTCCAGACAAGTACACGTCGCTTGCAAAATGATATCTTGGGAATTCAAGATACTTGGGAACGCCTCAGCTAAACGAAATATGCTTCAGCTGGCAAGAACAGGTAAAATGGGTTCATACCTGACCCTGCTTTGTACAGGTGGTTGGGCCAGATGACCTCCAGGGGTCTCTTCCAACCCAAGTTATCCTATGATCCCATAAAATTTAGATACAAAGTTGGAATAAGCTTGCAGGCTTTTATTTAATTAACTGCATGTTTTAACTGATACTTGTCTTTTGATTTACAAATATCCTGTTTAAAGAAGCTGGTTTTGTGAAGTTGTAATTAGATCTTAACCAAAAGTTTCAAAAGGGAAAAGTTACCTCTAAAATCAAATGCCAGTTGAACCAAAATTATTACAAGTGAGAGAAAAACACAGATAAGAAACCCAAAAGAAGTGAACAAACCAGCTTTGCCATCCAAGAAAGGCAACTGAAGGGAAGCGTTTTAGAAAGATCACAAAGGGATCTAAAGTGGAACCCACGCTTCAATCATTCAGAATATTGAAAATGATATAGGTAAAAATCTAAACCACCTACTGTACTGAGTGAGAAATGTTTCTTTGTTAATTCCAAGACAGGTTAATGTAGCTTTTAATCAAATCATTTAAGAAGTCCAAAATAAGTCAGTTAAGCATGTTCTTGTATAAAAACTTATTATAAAATGACCATCAGCATCTTTCACTCATTTATTAATTTCAGTATGTTCTGAAACTTGCCATTAAAACTTTGCCTAATTTATGGACAGTTATCAACACCTCTTTCACCCGCTGGAAAAAAAAAAAGCTGACATTAGCTCACCTTCTCTGTTGCTTTTCCAAGTCATCACTGCCTGAAACAGAAGCTTAGATAAGACTACCAACAAGACACTCCTTATGAGGGTAAAAGGCCAACATAAGATTTAGAAAAACAAAGAGGTAGGGGTAGGCATCTTGCAGTACAAACATAGAAAGTTCTTTCAAAATAAAATCCAAGCAGAGTCCAGCATAAATCTGCAGAAGGAAGGAAAGACAAAATATGGAAGAAAAGAAAAAAGAGAGGAAAAGGAGGAAAGAGAACCCTCGAGTTCTAGGCAGGGGCCGCACGTTAGCATGGTTTCTCAGTGAAACACCCAATACATTATGGTCTTGTGTGAACCTTTGGAGTACAGTTGCTGAGGTACTACCAGAGCTAAAATTAGGAACAAAGTGCGGAAGGAGTGAACAAGTCCTTTCTCCTTTTTCACCTACGTTTTCCTTTTCTCCAGTTCACTCAACCTTTCTTTTCATCCATTAAAAAAGTACTTATTTTGTTAAAATACCTAAAAAATGTTTAGATGCAGCCACCACGTTCTACTAAATACTGGCATCTGCATTTAACCCAAAGTTTGTGCTCTAGTAAGCCAAGCCAGCTTTCATCACCAATAGGCTTTTCTGACATAGATGCTTGAATCCTTTTCTGTTTGTTCGCAAGCCTTCCTGAACCTAATCCACTAACTCTATTTTTATTGTCTTAGATAGGGTTACCTGGACATCAATACCACCAATTCACCTTAAATAGCAAGACTGCTTAGCGTGCAATTCCTTTTATGTCACTGACACTTCTAAAGCTGGTCTTTATGCACTGGCTGTAGCACCAGTACATAAAAAAATCTGATGTCATCTGCATTCCACCAAGGGTGGAGGCAGAAAAACACTTTCTCAAAATGAGTTCCCAAGAAATCCACATTTCATAAAACCAAAACATCCTGTTTCTATAAACAGAATTGTCAAGCAATCCATTCTAGAATGGATATTCAAGGAGGGGTTCTTAATTGCAAAGCAACTTTTCCTGTATTTGATTTAAAACCTTCTTCAACATTAGAAATAACCTTAATTTTTATGTTCTTAATTCACGTCGCAAAACACCAAAGGAGACAAGTGTAAAATTACGGCAAGGAAAAAAATACTTGAATATCTTTAAAAAACAGCATTAGGAGCTAAAACTTCTACACTAGTGAAATAAGTCATATTCTATAATCTCATATGAACATACTGTCTATTAGAAGAGCCTTTTTGATTTCTTCATACCAGAACAGTGGAGCACTAATCTGACATCTGCCCAAGAGAAACTAAACAACATCCTCAAGAAAGTCATTAAGCATACCACATCAGAAAATGTTGAGATTAATTTCTTTACAACCCAGTATCATTCAATATTTTCTAGACTTCTCTCCTTATAATTCAAAGCCATTGCTGATAAAATACACAAGTGACTGATGTTAAAGGTGCTATAAGTAACAGCACGGCCAGGAGGGCCTGGAGCACTTGGTAGATTAGACACAATCAAGCTTATATTTAACCCTGTCATATGAGAACTTAATGATACAACATCAAAGAATGCAATCATCGTCTTGGAAAGCGACAATGTAAGCTTGGAGTGACGACAACCATGAGCTCCCACCACCTCTAAGGTGCAAATTACTATCGTGAAAATTAGGTACATTAACAGCAACTATTGATAAGCAAGACATGCATTACCCCACCGACAGGATTTGTAGAGCACCTCACAAATTGCTGTGCCCAGTTGTTAAGTTAATAACTAAGTGAAAGACAATAAAAAGGTTAAAACACTCAAAAACGTATGAGGATTCACAAATTTACAAGATTTGGTATCTGAAATCATATTTCATAGCAGAAAAATCAAAGATTTGTCTGTTCAGACTGACTCACAAGCCCTTGCAACATTCACTTCAGCAATGTAAGATATTAGCAGCCTCAACTCTGCCCCTGCCAGCTCTGATGGCAGTTACCCTCCGTAGAAAAGGGGCAGTAGGGAGAATCATGTGCCAGCTCCTCAACACCACAATTCAGAGCCAATCCTGATAGTTTAAATCCACTTTCATCACCATTTTGCCCTGTCACCCTCATTAGATGGGCAGTACCTACCAATAGGAAGCTACACGGACAACTGCCATAGCATCTTTAATTAAGAGTAATAGGAATTACCCCTCATTAATCATAGCTCTTAGTTTATTAAAGACATAGGTAAAAAATAATTTCTAAACAACTGCAGATGAGTGAATGTCTGATATAGTGGATTAGCTGATCTAGTAGTTAAAGAAAAAAGAAAAAATGACCAGAAGTTGAATCTAAAATACAAAATAGCGTGTGTAATTTCTTTTATTTGTTTCCGAAGGAAATACATAATTGGTCATTCTATTATCACTGGCATACTTTAAAATCGAGACAGTACATATGAGCCATACATTTCTTACCTAGATACAAAGACTCAGTCAGGGAAATTTATGGCCAACATAAAAGTCTCTTTTAGTATTAAGACATATCAATTATTCCATGCTTCAGCAAGCATAGTCCATTAGCCCCAGAATGAAAACAACAGCTTGAAATAAGGTGAGATACATCTGGTAAAGAGCAACAGAAGTGACTAAATATTCTTGAAGTATTTGAGAAATTCCTCTAAAAGAGAGCAGCTTGGTTAATAAAGCAAAAAGCCTTAACAGCTTATTGCTCTCTAAAATTCTCTTTTTTGTAACACTGCTTCCCATGGATTTAATTATCCTATTCCACAGGAAAGACATATAGCTGTTATGCTCACATAACATTAATTTAATAACTTAATCATAATAATTATCAATAAAGTAATATATTTCTCCCTATGTCCCAAATTCTTTCACACATCTTGATTGGCCTGTCTTTAGGCTATACCTATTTCACGCATCAAGGAAGGATTTAGAAACATACAAAAAAGGAGAACTGTAACATGCATAAAGTAGAGCAGGTGAAACATTTTATATAATGCACTTCATATATTTAATACACAGAAAATGACATAATGTAAATGCACTAAGACTGAGCACAAAAGATACCTGGGGGTTTTACAAGCTGAACCAATTACAAGCAGAAGAGTACCTTCAAACTGCAAATACTTTTATTTTTCTATGATGACAACATTGAAAAATAAGACGGTTTTGTTAGAGACAAAGAAGGAAAATTTTTAAAGACAGCCTAATCCCTTCAAATATTGTTAACTGAGAAGGTGATTTACCCTCAATAAGTACCATATAAAAATAATTTTTTTAAAATAGCAAATATTCTATATAACTATTCGGCTATAGTTTGTAAGCAAGAAATTTAAACAGCTTAGAATACTTAGCCATCAAAACATGAAACAAGAGATTATGTTTCAGAGGGCCAGCTGTATTTAGGACAACTGGCAAGGTTTCTGGTTAGCCCAGGTAACCAGAATTTAACTTTTCTGTAGATTGAGCATAGGTATCCTACAGAAGCTGATCTGGAATGATTCTTTTTCATAACTGGTTTAGAACAAAAGCATTTGTATTTTAGAAACAGTAATTTTGTAGGTAGATAGGTCTCAAACTTTAGCACTGACACAGGCTTAATAGTCATTGAAGAGTCACTCACTAGTCTGGCCATCTCAAATTTCTGTGATCACAAAGTTGATCAGAAGTCAATTTATTTTGGCTGTATTTCCAGACTACTGTGTTAACAAAGCCTTACACTGTAAATTTAGAACAGAAAAAAACAATACTGATTTCTCAGGAGATTTCAGAATAAGTGTTTTATGGATGTTTATGAGCTACATCTAGAGCAACACTGATTCTCATGCAGAATTTATCCATGCTGGTTTCACTCACACAAAAAAACCAATATAACTGTATTTTTATACAAATTCTAGTCAGAAAAGCTTTACTTGTATTATTCCTACTCGTTTCAATAAAATTTTGGGGAAGAAGCTAAAAGATTTGGGAGGGATGTAGATGGAAGCAATAACCAGACATTTCATAAATCTTGTCCTTTTCAGACCTTTTACTAGTGTAAGATTTTTCAGATTTAAATAGTGAGCCTCTCATTGTTCTCCTGACTATTCCAAACTCCTGGTTATGTAATCATCCACACTATTCAAAAAATCAATCAGAAGCCTGTATTTATTATAAACACACATTCACATATAGTAACTGGTGTACTTGTTTCACGGGGGACAGTGTTTGGTGGGGGTTTTTTCCGCTTTCAAAGGTAAATCCTACTATACTGGGTAGAAGCATAAGGGAACTTCACAGACTCATTCTATTCCCCACACATATAGTCTCAACTGCAACCCTCGTGCTTCAGTATTCCCATAGCAAAGCCATGATTTATTTCTTCATTTTAGAGCCTTTCCCCGTAGAGGCTAATCCTTATACTCATTCTTACTCCCCTTTAACAAGTACTTGTAGAAAAGCCTCTTTTTTTTTCAGGCTACCATTGCTTCATAGATAAACACAGCTTAAATTTTTCTGATAAACTGGATGTTGGAAGGCTCACATGGCCACATCTCCCACAGCTTAACATTTAAGTGCATAACTAAAATGCTTCAGTGAGACTACCAATTACTGCAGTTATGTTACTACCGCACAGAACTGTTCAAGATTCCAGAAGCCATTTTTAGCCTTGGGCACTAGGCCAAAAATAACCTTTTCAGTTCTCTAGGAAGCCAAATGTACAAAGATATGAAAACTGACAGAGGGAGTACAGCACTTCTTGCCAAAGTACTGATTTTTTTGTTAAAGTTCATACTATTTCATATTACTTGATTCTTAAGTGATTGCAAATCTGTAGTGATATTCTTTTAGGGACTGAATATTTCTGAATCGTACTACTGTGCTTCTGTGCCAGATGCTACTATAAAGTGAGCTCTTCATTTTTGCATTGTGCTAATACATTTAAAATTGCTCCCAGGACTTAAGACCATAATGAAAGCATCAAGGTTTATTTCTTTACTACTATCCCAATATCTGCCAGAAAAAAGCTTCAATTCAAATGCCTCAACCTCCATTTTTCTACGTATCTTACACTGTCTCGATTGAGATGTAAAATAAAAGACAGAGAACCAAAGCTGGATTCCTTTCACAGTTTTGTCCTTGATATGTTCTGAAATCTGGATTAAGCCATTCAAAATTTCTGTTCCTCAGTTTTTCCAACCTGTGAAATCAGAGGTAACTTGCTTCCTTATAGAACAATGAAGTAACTCACTGAGAAGAGCAAGGCTTGCAAGGTAATTTTTAACAGAACAAGGTCTATGCTAGAATCAACTAAAACTAGAAATCAGCTCTTAAAGTTATTATATTAACACTCAATATAATTGCATAAAAGGCTTTTAGATTAATCAAAATACAAGAAACTCCAAAGACTACTTTCTCCACCCTTGGAAGTTCCTGACTGGTTGGCTGAATGTCAAAGTTACACATGGCACACACTAACATAGCAGTAATAGCTGCAATACCATGATACAAAAGAATATACCGAGAGAGTAGGTGTCTTGCCTCTAAATTACCTTACAAAAATTTGAGCAAATTGAACTTATTGGATGTTTTATATTAGCTTATCTTTTCATTCAAATTGCAAGACCCACACGACTTGCATCAAAGATTTTCTTTGAAGAGCTTGCCATATATCACCTTTACTTTTCATGCTGAATTTGAATAAGGACATGGGAAAAAGAAGGCAGTTCCAAAGATGGAGAAGAAATGTGCCAATTTTTTAAAGGAAAACAAGCAATTTCAGACTCAGCAGCCTCTTTCACCCCCCCAAAAGACCTCAGAAAAATAAGGGATTAAACTACACGTCATCAAACTAACATGACAGTTTTGAAAGTTCAGATGATGAATGGAAACATCCATTATAATACAGCTATAATTCAGTAGAGCACTCTATTAGTTTCTGCACATTTTGACTAAAAAACTACATTACTCATGAGAGACTAAAAAAAAATAATCAACAGCTACACACAATGACAAAGTATGTTGATGTTGTATACATCTAGGTACTGATTCTGATAGGTCTTAAAATAAGACAAAGTATGGGAATATAAAACATTTTAGGTGGACCCAACAAATTCTTGGTCATACATCTTACTTCAAAAATACTACTAAGCAGGGAAAAATGCCACCTCTGGTAAAACTTGCAAGTGACAAGACCTGTGTGTGAGGGAAAAAACAAGTCACTAACACAAAACAATCTGAACTGGCTGGTAAGTAAAACACAGGCAAAGAGTAGGCATTCAGCCAGACTGAAATTCAAATCTTGGAACAGGGATAGCAGGCAAAACTTACTGAGTAGGGAAACAGCACTGTACATAGTGGAAGGCAAAAAGACGTTTTTGTTGAACTGGGATGAACTCAAAATAGAATTTAAAAATAAACCCTAGCAACACAACATACAACAAACATGGGAAATCTTGGTTTAAGCTTCTCCCCTTAACCAACCACAACTGCTGTTTAATAACCAGGGCATCTTCCCCCCGCCCCACCGACTGCTGAGAAAGCTCTTTTCATCTTTGACCAGAAATCCCATCCCAGAAATCGTCATCACTGTCTGTATTTTTTAATTATATAACATATGAATGACACTATGTTCTTCCTCTTTCCCCATCACATAAACAGACAGCTTTGCTGTTACTACACTTGTCGTCCCTTTAAAAGACTGAATAAATTCAGCTAGGCCTCAATATTCTCAAAATACAGTAATATAATAATGACGATGGTACAAGCTGTCAAGTATTCAACAGTCTTACCCCCTACTTCTCCTGTTACTAAATTTATAAACAGTTTAAAAAGTAATTTTAGTAATAACTTCACTGACCACAATAGCAATTTATTTCATCTTTAAATTCTGACACAAGCTTCTTACTATACAAGAATAAATACAACAATGTTGTATTTATATTTTTAGCATCTTGCTTTAGTTCCTGTAAACCTCATCCAAGGATGTATTCTGCTCCACTTATTTCCTTGGATTAATCTCTGTTCCAATCTTCTCTTCCCATCCCACTTCTGTCCCATTTTCCAAAACTTCTCAATCCATTTCAGAATTTATCTTTGTGCACACATTTTATGAACCTGTTTCTTTCCATTCACCAACCAAAAGATCCAACTTGTCATTCATGCTTTTCTCTTCATATTTAAATATTGAGGGTTTGGGGGTTTTTTTCTCATCTGATTTTTTTCACTTTTACTTTTTGCCTGTCTAATGTAGCGCTACACAGCAGTGATGCCACTGCCACCAAAGATGCAAGCTTTAGATGTTAAAAAAGCCTGACATGTCTGTATATACACAATAAATCAAAGTGAAATTGTCATTAGTAGTTACTTTACTACTTTTGAAACATATTACTTCATATTATAATCTACAGTATAAAGAAACCAAGGCACAAGCCACGTTTAAATATACTTCTAAGGGGGGTTTTGCTGAATTTAGTTTCTTTAATTCAAAAATTTATTTACCTTATATCCTCCACCCACATATCAATGCCAGCTGTCCCAGCAGTGTCTCCTCCTTCCAGAAATAACTATTTATAGGGCTGCATTAGTAGAAGAGACCTAATTGGCCTACCTAGTTAAATCAAAAAGCTAGAAATTAAATCTGTTACCAATCTTGCATTTTATAGCACTGCAGTTTTGGAAGGCAATAAAGTTCTGTTAAAGCAGGTGTTTCACATCTACCTTGATATTGGCAACATCCACTTCAAAAAGGAAGGGTTATCAAGAAAAGTACAGAAACAATCATGGTGAGACACAAAACATTTATAGTCTTTACAACATTTGCAATTTATATATGGAAGCAGTCAGGGTATTTTAATAAATTAATCTATGGAGAAACAGAAAAGGTAACAGACAACAAGTATCTTCTAACTTATTTTTCTGTTTGTTCAGTACAAATAATTCCCTCCATTTTACGACGAGTATTTTGAAACCAAAACCACCTGTGCAGGTTCGCATCCTGCAAACTCAGTATTACAATTACCATAACTCGCACCAAGGAAAAAATCACCAAACTACAAAAAACCAACACAAAAACCTTATTCATCTGCTAGCACAGGTCACTGTTAACATGGTGCTCAGCTATTTCATTCTGGGTCTGCTTCTCAAAGATCAACTCAAGAACTCTCTTCTGGTATTCAAAACTCCCAGCTACTTCCAGTAACTTCTCTAACCATACCTAGAACGGCTACCTCACATTGGCATCATGAAATTATCAACTAGCTTTTAACTAAAGGAGACAGAATTCCCATAAGCTCAGCTGAACATGAAATATTTCACGCAGCTTCAAAACTGAGTGCAAACCTCAGGCTCCAAATTAAATGCAAAACTAACCCTCATTTGGCTCTGCCAAGATCGTCATCTCACTCACGAGTTTTGACTTTTTTTTTTTCTCCTTTAAAAATATTTCTCCTACGGACTGGGATAGAAGGATGAAAGACTGTTATTGTTATTTCTATTTTTAAATAGTTAGGAGGTTTACAGATATTATGGTGTTCTGCACCATACAAGGAAAGAAACGGATAAAAAGGCAAGCTGGCCAGCAAGACACCCTTAGGGTCTTTCCCCTAAGGCTGGGGAGAAGCGTTAGAATTTTATAACTGAACTCCTCCCACAAGGACACATCTACCCACAAATTTAGCAGAAAGTAATTATTCCTCCTGAAGCTTAACTCCTGAGTAGCCTTCCAAAGAACTACTCTGATCTGTGTATTATACCTTGCAAAATACGCTCAGCAGAGAGCAGTCAGAAGTCAGGAGACGTAACACCCATTTCCACTTCTGACAGTGATCTACACGTTGAATATGGGTGGTAACGTTTCTGGCTCTTTCAGTTTTACACATGGGAGAACACTAAATGGGTATGCTATTTTCATAATTCTGGTCTCAACAGAACACATTAAGGATAGCTCTCTGGTTTCAGAAGTGCCATTTAAATAATTTAAATCATATTGATCTTAATTGTGAATTAGGGATCTAACCAGCTTGGGAATGTTCACAAAAGTAGTAGATGCTTACTAACAGAGTCAGCAAGAACAAGGCGGGCAGAATGAGCAGTCTCTGGCTTGGGAAAGTTGCTCATCCTTCACAGAATGGTCATTCTGATCTGCAAAACATCAGCCCCTCCGTCCTGGTTGCTTTTGCAATTCTGTAAGCAGCAAAAATGTCACTGGCTTTTCCTTCTGCAGGCAAATTCATACTAAGCTTCCCAAACTTAAATTTAATAGTTAATCTTTTAAAGTATGAATTTTAAACTATTTTAGTAGGATAAAACCTGTAAATGTCATATATATGAGTCAAATAATTTTCTCTATGTTTATCTAATTCTCTGTTCATAAAATTCTAATCATCATTATTAATGGAATTGCTCAAGAAATACATTCTTCCTCAGTTATACAGATATCAGAAAAGTATCCCAAGCCATTACACTCAACCAAGAACATATAGCTCACTGCTTGCTTGCTTATAACCCTTTCCCTTCTTTCACTTCCACTATTTCATATATTTTTCACTCAGTACTTCATAAACTTTCACTCACTTTGTATGACACTTCCGTCTTTAAACAGTATCTTCTTCTACCCATTTTCTTGTTCAAACTTATTTACACTGGCATTTGCTACCATTCTCTTCCAAGATACTGCTCTACTGGGCAAATATTCATTCTACTTTGTCATAGCCAATTCTCCCCTGATCTCTTCCCCTCACAAAAGTATTTAGTGTTCTCAAAACTCTACTATACAACTATATTAAGATTCACATTGTCTCTCCTGCTTTACAGATGTCTAAAACAAAATGTCTTTTGGGCCAAGGACACAAAAGCAGCAGACCAGGGGAAGGAAGAAAAGGAGGCTCACAAACCACATATGGATATTTGGCTTCTACCTCCCACAAGGCCTGTGATCACATGCAAGTAGATCTTCAAAAACAAAGTTGTTCAGCTAGAAGCATTTGAAAAGGAACCTGTAACACCTTTACTACCATAGTAGGGCTTTTGGAGCTCTGAGTCAGTCTTTTCCAAGGCAAATGGGCCAAGGGCACACAAAGTGACAACATTTCTACAAAAGAATCAGTTTTCATCTATTTACATGCACAGCATGACCAAACATGGCTTTGGCAATTCTAGGTTGAGCTGTTTTTTAAACAGGCACCCTAAATTGGAAGTTAACTGTAAGGGTAAAGGTTCAATAAACAGCTGAGCTTACTCCTGCTGAAATTGAGCGGTTTCACTCTCCCTCCTACCATATGTTTTCTTCTGCCTCTTAGCCCTTGCACTAGTTTTGAAGTTTCTCTACAAAAAAAGTTAGCCAAAAGAAACAAAACAAAAAAACCCCACACTGGGGAAGGAGATGGACGGACACACATACTCATACACACAGTCAGTGCTAGAAAGCCATTAATCTGCTCAAGCCACATTCTGAAACAGTAACCAGGCAATCGAGTACTCCTAATTTGTTTCATGCAACAAAAGGCACTCGGAGCTAATTCACTTTATTTCATGCTGAGAAGAGCCCAACAGCACCTGCAAAGTCACTGACTGTATTTCAGCTATGGGGGTATAAATCTCCAGACAAGAGGCAACTTTCAAAAGCACAACTGACAAGACTCTATATAGCATAAGAACTAATAGACTCTTTTCAACAGGAGTCAATAGCCCTGATGTTTATATGATCCACAAGCAGGGACATACTCAGACTTGGGGAAGAAAAAAAAAGGACCAAAGGGCTTTAAAGGGTATTCTGCAGTTATAAGTTGCTAAGCATGTCTGTGCTTCTAAAAAAATCATTTAGTTTGATAAAGCTCTTTCACAAAGCATAGATTATCAGGAAACAAGAAAAAGAAAGGAACTAGAATAAGTTAATACAGAGATGTACAGAGACAACACAGTATGCAGTTACCATCTGAAATTGCATTTTTACTGTTGGATACATAATAATGAATACAGAATGGATTTACCTTCATTGTTTAGCCTTGATATAAGGCCAGATTAAAAAGTAATCTCAAAAACCAGTTACAACCCATAAATTTTGGCTGCAGGGCAATATTCAATTCATTGTGAGAATAAACAAACATACTTCCTCCTCTCTTCCTCTCCTAGCACACTTAGGATGTTATTTGTGCAAGAGACAAAATAAGTAAAGGTTAGAAATCTTCAAATAAACACAGGAAGGGACTGACTATTGAACACGAAGAAAGAGAGGGGGTGTTTTTTTCAGATTTGTAATTAAAGATGTTGTTTTTATTGATATGAGTTTGGATGAAATGAGCAAAATGAAAGGTCCTCAAGAAGCCTTATCCAAAAAAACCACAACGTGATCAAAATATTAATTCAAGATGATGAATTATAACCTATTCAAAGCAGTAATTATCAGAGAGAATTCTTAAAAGGAGAGGGACACATCAAATCTCCTTTCTTCCCTAGTGACCAAATAATAACCAAATTCTAAAGAAGAGTCCATTCAGTGGTCATTTGTTGTTTATGAAAACATGTGGTATCACAAACAAACTAATCTGTATCTGTAACATCCTTCCCAGTACAACCTGCATTTATAATAAGTGGAACCAACTGCACATCTACTGCTATAATTAGAAGAATTCCCAGAAGTGAAGGAAAAATTATGTTAATAAAGGAGATGAAGAATATCCATTGAGAATGAATTACGTCAATCTAATAAACACAGTTGCTTATGTAAAAAAAACTAGGAAATAAGAATTCTATACTTTTTTATTAGCAAAGAGGATTGAAAAGAACCTATTTTGTCTGAACCAGTATCAGTCTTCAAAACAAGAAATAAGTATTTCAGAAAGACAAGCAGAAAGAGCTTACAGCTGTTGGGTACAAACAACCGCATTCCTGGACTTAACTGTGACAGAAGACAGCTTGTAAATTTGTTTGGGTGGGTTTTTTTCCCCTTTACATGATCCCACAGGAAGCACTTAGATGTCAAAATTCAAGATAAAGCAACCCAAAAACTAGAATTAAAACTCTACAGGTTCTCAGATAGCTGCTCAGGTGCTACTGTGATTCTTTGGGCCATCTTGGAAACAAATCCATAGTTACACAGTCCAAACAACTATTTCAAAGATGCTGCCGGGCTGGCTAATATGTCTTCAGCACAGAATTGTCAGGAGAGTACGGTCCCTTTATAAACATTTTAAAAAACAGCAGGTAGGAGTTACTTTGTCTAGTGACCATTGTAAAGTACAAAAAATAAGTACACAATCTTTCCAGAATATCATACTGTCCAAACAAGCATTCAAAGACTTTAATTTGTATTTATTTTCAAACAATCTAACACTTGATTTAAAAAAATATATTTGCTTCTCTCCCACATCATCACAAAAAGTAGCAAGTAATCCTTCCTCATGTGCCTAAGCCACACAATAGAAATGCATGGAACAGGCATTCACCAGAAAAGGTTTGGAGGATCTATCTTCAGAAATATAGCCAAAGCCTACAGAAAGAGGTTGAAGCGATACAGGCAGCCATGGTTACACATTTAAGTAACAGCTTTGGGCCTTTTTCTTCCTCTTTTATAAAACAATATGCTTCCAGCATTCCCAGTGGTTTTGAGGAATATAATTGCACACTATTACTTAAGAACGATGTGATTACTGTGCCACTGTCTTCTGCATAACCCAGCCTGTAATAAAAGTGATAAGAATAGCATTTATTATTTTTGAAATTGTTTTTGCACTGCATCCACACTGATGTGGTTTAAAACATCTGACTAAACTCAAGATGCTTTACATAGAGGTTTTATTTTCTTCTAACAGTACTGCACACCACACCAGCTCCCTTCTGTGTACAAAGATACTGCCTGAAAGTTCATCTGACCGGGTCACTTGGCTCTTGAGCAAAACTCTCAGACTGAGGAAGAAATGTCCTGTCATGTCTCTATAAGCAAGAGGTATTCAATGCAAATACAAGTCACAGAAGAAAAAGCATACCAAGAAGCTGCACAAATAGAAAGTGACAGGTATAGTTAAGTCTCTACAGTTAACTACGGAATGTAACTGCAGTTAAGAACTAGAAAAGCCAAGCAATTCAGTCCCAGCTATTAAAGGCAACCAGGCTACATCCCTTTCGTGAGTTTATCAATTGCTATAAAAAATCCAACTTCTAACTTCAGGAAAAAAATAAATGCATGAACAGAGAATTTAAAATTTAACACTTCTGTCTTCCTCAGACTTACCTAAAGTACTCGGAACTTTTCTACAAACAAAGCTTGGTAATATTTTATTTGAGAGTATCCATATATCATTATTTTCTCAATCCAAAAATACTGTCAGTATCTAATTTTAAAACACTATCAAGATGCAGCCATGGTTTCAGTTTTCTGGAAATCCCCTGCTCCTCCGATCTTTAAACTCAGTCCCCCAGCCGAGTCTTCTCTAAATCAACGACTGTCCTTATTTTTCATTAAGATTGGCCCTCTTTAGCAAAACAGCTTTAACAGCAAAAGGCTACCCCTAACCCAAACACCAAAGTTTCAGGGCTTCAGAGACATGTCAGCACATCAAATCCAAAAGTCAAAGTCATTCATTGTGAGGACATATTCCAAGTAGCACAAGAAAGAACTGGTTTCCTCTCCATAAATGTGCATAGCATAAAACAAGAGAGAAAATTCCACCAAGAGTTTGCCCCAAGAGCTTCAGAAATCTGGGCACAAGCCAAGTGTCTCCTCTGTTTATATATTCTACTTATGTAATGTAACAAGTGAAAAGGAACACAGATTTTTCAGAAATCTATCAACATACAACTTAACTCACAAGGCCAACAATTCCCATTAAGCAATTACAACATGCTGTTACAAAGAAAACTATGAAGTAACTATAGATTAACACACGGTTCTCCTAAAAGGGGACAATGAAAAAAGGGCTGCTGTTCTTACAAGACTGAGACATGGGCCACCCTACACTGCTGTTTATATCAAACTAAAACAGAATGAAAATCCCATTCTACATTTAATTTCATATTGCATGTCTTCTACGTAAACTCTGACAAAAGTACATTAATGCTTGAAGGCAAAGGCTACCTTTTTCCTGAGCTCTCCTCTGAACAGAAAACGTACTAGAACAAGTAAGCATGTAACAAGCATGTACTTACCTATACATACAACACACAGGTCATGCTTGCACAGAACATATTTACACTATATACAAATACTAACATGTAATCACTGCCAATCAAAGAACTTTTTTCAGTGCTTAATTTTGTTTTCCAACAGTTTGGATCAATATTAGGTCAAACCAAACAAGCTAACTTTCTGGATTTCCAAACTACTTATACTTCATGCCTTCATTAGACTACAGCTTTAAAAAAGAAAGAAGATAAAACATCTTGCTTGGGGAGACAAGCTGAAAGTCATTCTTCTAACTGCATGCAGTTCCACTATCACATCTTATCCCTTTCGCTATCACATCAGTTACCAAGTTAGTTAATGGTTAGCATAGCAATTCATGCTACCAATTTATGGTAGTTTCATTCATCAAGTTTCCTTCATATTTCTCTGATATTGATATAGGTGTTCATACAGACCACTGTGAAATCCATTCAGCAACAGCAAACAAGCGAGAGCGCTAAACAACAATTACCACACATCTGAGACATTACTCTGTTCCTTATAGCTGGGATAGAGAGATACAAGTATACAGTTGGCACATATGTTTCCATACACAGGAGGGCATAAATATCCTCATGTGCAGGAGCAGTTGAGAATTTAGGTTCGTGTTATCACATGTTTGCATGCAGGTATAGCACCTGCTGTTTTGTGGGACAAAAGCAAGTGAATACTTGTCTGCTCCTTTGCTGTTACAACACAACCATCTTCAGCAGGCAAATGGGGACATAAAAGGGCATGCCGAGGCGGTACACTAAAGATCTTAGGAATACACTAATATATTCTTCTAGTGCAGGTTTCTGCTGTTCTACATAGTGACACTGTATAAAGAATGGATTAGGTTTCAACCTCCGGCACAAACAGGGGTAAGAAAACAGATATGACCCTTTATGGGGGTCTGCCCCCTTAGGTGAGAAACAAGTGTGCCTTTTTTCATGTTGGAAGGACGATGCAAGGGCAAGATAAGCACAGACTGGATGCACGTCCCCTCATCACTCCCGCCTGCAGGGCTGTGAGGCCTGTCCCCTCTGCAGATTTATGTACTGATGGTGTCCCCCACTGAGTATATGTACAGTGCCTGTGAAGACAGGGATTTCTCTCCACATTTGTCTTGGAAGATAGCATTGCATACAGAGCTGGAACTATGGCTACGTGACTGTAAGGAGACAAGTGTGGATATCAACTTGTGTTGAACAAGTGGCATCTATGAAAGGTAGCATGCTCCCTGAGGTAGCTACAGAGCAGAAGCGTTCTTATGGACGTCTCCACCTCTGGCGTGCAAACAGGTGACATGTTCAGAGGCACATGAGTGTCTTAATGTGATTACATACAGACTTGCGTCCAGTCCGTGCCAGGTGCATCCACCTACAAGCAGTGGGACACAAGGAGCAGGTCTCCAACCTGGCACGCGTCTGCATTCCTCCCACAACCGATGCAAAGATGGGCTGGCTGCCACCTCAAACCTCAGCGGTCAGGGAAGGGTGGCACAGAGATGCACATTCCCCAGAGGGAGAAGAAGACAGGTGCGAGCAAGAATTCCCCCCCCCACATACACATTCCCCCAGATGAGAGAGCCAGCTCTTGTCTCACCAAACGCGGGGCGCGGGGATGGAATGGAGGGGAGTGTGCAGCGATCCAGCCATATGGGAGCAAACACCTACCTCATACATACACCAAGGCGGGACGGGGGTGGTGGTGGGGGGACGGAATAAAGAAAGCATAGGGTCCACGGAGAGCTGGGAGCGGGCTCGGTTTCCCTGTGGGGACGGGCCCAAGGGAGGGCGAACGCCTCACGCCACGGAGCGAACAGGGTGGGGAGTGGGTGTTCTCCTCACAGGGAGCTTGAGGNGGAGAGGTCGTGGCTGAGGGCGGCGGCGCTGCGCGGGAACTCCTTCAGCTTCCTGCCGCTCAGGTTGAGACCCCCGGAGTGCGCCGCCTCTTCCAACGCCCGCTCCAAACCCCGGTTCAGCGGCGCTTGCAAACCCAGCGACCCGCCGCCACCGCCGCCGCCGCCCACCCCGGCCGTCGCCGCCACAGCGGCGGCGGGGAAGGGCTGCGACTCGCCTCCCAGCGTCGCCATCTTTTCCCCTCGCCCTCCTGGCCGCTGGGGGTACCCGAGAGGGCCACCGGACCTGCCTCCCTCTCTCCCTTCCTCCTCCTCCCGCTCGCTGTAGTGGTGGTGGCGGCGGCGGCGCCGCCGTGAGGGGGAGGGAGAACGGCAGCGCAGCCAGGAGGCGGAGGCCAACGGCCCGGGCGAGGCGAGCCCACTGCGCACACTCCGCTTCACCACCGCCGCCTCCTTACCCCCCCGCCGACACCACCGTGCGCCGGGCGGGGCACTGCGGCACCCCCTAGCGGCGGCGCGCCTCCGGCCTTGTCGCTGCTGCCGCAAGGACATGGACCTGTTGGGAGTGGATCCAGAGGAGGGACGCGAAGGTGATCAGAGGGCTGGAGCACCTCTCCTGTGCGGACAGGGTGAGAGAGCTGGGGTTGTTCAGCCGGGAGAAGAGAAGGCTCCGGGGAGACCTTATAGCAGCCTTCAAGTACCTAAAGGGGGCCTACAGGAAAGCCAGGGAGGGACTTCTTACAAGGGCATGTAGCAATAGGACGAGGGGTAACGGTTTTAAACTGAAAGAGGGGAGATTTAGGCTAGATATTATGAAGAAATTCTTGACTGTGAGGGTGGTGAGGCACTGGAACAGGCTGCCCAGGGAAGCTGTGGATGCCCCATCCCTGGAGGTGTTCAAGGCCAGGCTGGATGGGGCTTTGAGCAGCCTGGTCTAGTGGGAGGTGTCCCTGCCCATGGCAGGGGGTTGGAACTAGGTGATCACTGTTCTATGATTCTATGACTGGTTTTTGTCACAACATTCCCCACCGCCTTCCCTTTTTAAGGCTAGCCCGCGAGGTCTGGCCACCACCGGCTTTAGCCCCTTCTCCCAGCGTCCACCGCAGTTGTTCACCACTCTAACCACGCCGGCAGGCTCGGGGGCTGGATGCACGGCAATTTGTGGTCAGGTGGCATGAAACCACCATGCACGGGTGTAGGCAGGCATGCCTGTGCTCCGGTGGCAGGCCTCATTTGAAAATTAGAAGCTGCAGTGGATGTTGCCACAGAACAAGGCCCTGGGGAGCATCCGCCCTGCAGAAAGATTTTCTGTGACTTGCTTCTCCCGCAGAGAGAAGTACACACGTGTGCATGGGCCCCCGGGGACAGCCTGCCACAGATACACCTTCGAAGGTGTGATTTGGAGTGACAAACCAAACACAGGAGCCATGATCAGTTCAGTTTTCAATGGAATAACCTTTCCAAGGGGGCAAGGGTGTTGGTTTGGGTTTATTTCTTCCCTCCCCTCCTTTTCGGCAGCTTTGCAAAGCTGAGCCCAGGAGTGGGAGCGGAGCGAGGCCTCATGTTTCCTCAGGGTTTACAGAGTTCAAAGCTAAAAAAGGGCTTGTACGTCATCACCCATGACCTGTATTTTACAGGCAGTTACATTTCACTCAGTTACCCTGTGTTGTGATCAATGTCTGACATTAAACCAAAACCTTCCCGGCTCCAGGAAGTTCAACCACTGAGTGCTACAGGGACAAGGAAGACAGAATTACCACAAGAAAATAACTCTCAGTTACTGAAAAACAAGAGAGATCATAGAGAGTTTGGCAGTCACAACAAGCAACAGCACTGGATAAAAGGGAGAAAGAGTGTTAGAGGTAGATCTTTTCATATAACACTATAATACTATCCATTAAAAACTTCTTGTTTAAGTTATGCTCTCAATATCAGCATTTTTCATTTAGGTTTTATATGCATTGCATCACTGCTGAAGTGTCACAGGCAGCACAGCAGCGTTTTTAAAGAGGGTGCCTTACATTAAGGAAAGAGCTGTAAAGTTAGATGAGTAGGATGGTGATTATTTTCCTTTAAGTACATTTATACTGCGCCTAAAATACAGACCCTGAGCTTAAACTCCAGTCCAAACTCCTCTCACACCTGCAATTGCCAGTTCTTCATGTTTCATGCAGACATCTTGGGTTTCGGCATGACAAATTCAGTGTCCTACCAGTTCAAGAAAATTTTGCGTGCACCAGAGAGCAATTCTTGACACCATTCCTTGGAACAGTCCCTAGCCGAAGAGAAAATCAACAGTTACCACAACAACAGTTGTGCCCAGATAGCACATTACTTTTGACAAAGCTTGTTGGTGGGTTATTAAGATAGAATTTCACACAAAATTCCACTAGTCACAGCATGTTTTGGATTTGTTAAAAGGCTTAATTCCAGCTTGCATGCAATCTTTGCATTGCTGCTGGAAAGCATAAAGAAACAGATGAATAGCTACTTCTCAGCAATTTAAAGAAAAGTGTTGATCAACAGTAGTTCAAGTTGAGTAAACTGTGAATAAGGGCAACTGCTAGGCTTCCCCTATAATGGATTTTTTTTTAAATGCAAGTTTAATGAAGAAGGTACTATATTCTTTTACACTTAGAGGAGTCTGAAATATCGTAGGTTTTATAACTCAGTAAATGACTTTGCACAGGAGATTTCCTGTGTGTGAAATTACCTAACATCATTGAAGTTTATTTTGAAACTAGTAATATAGAACTAAACATTCAAGCAGCATATCTTCAGAATTCGTCTTCCAGCACCAGCTCTTTACAGTCAGGTAGCAGGCTTTTCTTTTGGTGAGTTTTGGCAAGCTTTCTCACCAGTGGGACACCATGTTGCTTCCTCCCCACCTTCTGGTAAGACAAAATTATTCCTAGTGCTGATTTTGATAAAAACAAAATGTTGGGGTTTTTTTGCTCTTCGTTGTCTTCACACCATACCGCTAATCCTGGGATTTGCTTCACAGCATCTCGCGTAAGGGAGGCTAGCAATATCTTTCTCAGACTCACTTGAAGGACAATTCATCCTTCTTAGCACCTAAGGTGCTAAGGAGCCATCAGGCTCCCCTGCTCGCAGGCAGGCACAGCGTGCCCACCTTGGCTGCCCATTGGGCTCGCACAAAGGGCCCGTGGCTAGCAGAGGCAGACAAGTCAGCACAGTGTTCCCCCTTAAGACACCCAACATTGGGTCAGGTAGGATATAGAGAGGCCGGGGCTGTGCTGGTACGTGGTCTAGCAGGGGTTAAAGATGTAGGCTCCCCCTGGTAGCAATGCAAGGCCGAACGCCAATAATCAGGGAGATTATTCACATTCTTTTCAATGAGACCTGTTTTAAACTGCTTTTTGATCTGAGTGGCTGAGGTGCAATGCGGGCATGACCCATGTTTATCAGATACTGCGTAGAAACTCCTGGAAGTAGCACTTTGAAGGCCGCTAACGTTATCAAGATTGTGGAGAAAATAAAAATACGACATTGAAGCTGGAGTGCCTTGATTTTCTTTCTTCTTTGCTTGAGTGCTGTGCCAGATCTAACTCCGTTCCTATAGATACAAAGGATTAGAAACTGGAAACACTGCAGAAAAAGAAAAGATCAATCAGAGCAGCACTGGTTTCCTATCCATGCAGATGTATATAAAAGGTCACGGTCCATATATTGACTTCGGTCAGATCACAAAGGGGGCACAGCCTGGCACAGCAGCTAAGCTGAGCTAGTGGCAAGCTGTCATTGCAAGCAGCCCTTCCATTCCTTGCCCCCAGCTATGTGATCTCCCCAGTACCTATGTGACAGTATTTGCATTTGTCTGATTCTTCAGTGAGAACTAGAGCAGCTTAAAAATTAATTCTAGAAGGAAAAGAAAAGAGTGGATGCTCTTCAGTGAGCAGACAGGGGTGTAGCAGAGGAGAGAAGGAAGACTTACGAGTGTAGCAGAAGGAAAAGATTGCAGAGGTGACCATTCTGCAAATTGGGTCACAAAGAATGTTTGTGACAAGAAAAATCCTATCAGAGATGTACAGAAGGCACTGTAGCTGAGGGAGACCATGAGCCTTAGAACCTCAGAGTGAATTTCTATGACTCTAAATTGGCAGAAAAGAAGCAAATAACAAGGCCCACATGGCTTGTGAAGATCAGAGTTGGGCAAGGGCTTATGTGCAGGGAGCTAGTACCTCACGAGGTAGTGCATGAGCTCAGTGTGGAGTACCTGTCCTGTACCAGACGTGGGACTTTAATAGCATGGAGCAGGAGAGCCTCACTTTACTTCAACATACAGACATTTACCTCACATTCCATGTGCTCTAAGACAATCCTGAAGAGGCAATAGCATGGAGTAGCCCATACCCAGTCAGGGTATGCCAAGGTTTTCTTCACGTGAATATCCCAGCTGGACAAGCTGTCTGGAGCGAAGACAGAGCCAACACACAAACGCTAAGTCAAATGCCAAACAGAAAGTCGGCATCACTCAACTTGCCAGGCTGCCTCCATTCGGTGCTACACAAAACATCAGTCACAACACAGAGAGGCCACATTATACATCCTTGGTAGCATGACCATAACGGCACCAGGACAAGGAAAACTATTAGATGAATATCAAGAGAAAAAGCAGGCAGACTGAAGCGTCAGGTGGCAAAGATTAAAAGATGCTCTTTTCGATTAAAGCACGGACTCCTGAATCTGCTCACAGCATGCCTAAGACAAGTGGTTCATAGCAGACACACCAGCAGAATGAGTAGCCTACGCAGAGCAGACCACGCGCTGCAGCTTCCTTTCAGCAAAGCTGGTGAAGAGAGTTTGAAGGGCGGGGAAGCTATATCAGAAAATAGCTCAGAAAAATCCATCTATATAGCACCTGCCTCACAGAATACTCAGGGGGAAAAAAAAAAAAAAAACAAGAAAGGGAAAAAGAAGAGAGCAATTAATTGGAAGGTAGGTAAGCAGCATGGTCACTGCTTGTAAGACACACAAGGTTCATCCTTGCTTAGATCCGAACAAGTTCACTACATAAGGGGGCAGAATTATTTAATTGCTACAAAGAAAATCTTCTTGTTCCTGGTGACTGATCATGGCAAGCATCGGGAGCTCAGGAAAGCATCACCCTCACTGTGTCCTGAGACCCAGCAGGTGGGCAGGCTCAAAACATGCACTGAGTGATAGTTGGAGGGGGTCAAGTGCTGCAAGATCAATCCTGAACACCACCACATACACTAGACATGTTGGCAAGGTTCACTGTCATGGTAGCGATGCTGCTGTACGGACACGGATGCAACAGGACAAAAGCTGTGAGGGATCATAACCAAAACTCAGCTCTCAGCTAAGAGGTCATGAAAATAGACCTAAGGGTAAACTAAAAGCAAAACGAAGCTTAGTATCCCTGAAACACTCGACCTGACTAAACGTTTAAAGGTAACATAGTAACATGCCCATACCTGAAATATTAATTTAGTTCAAAGGCTTTTAGTAGTTGTAAACTGGCAGAGTTTCTTCCAAGTTTCTCAGATGACCTTGAAATATGCAATGCGATAGAGCAGTAACTACGTCCACGCTTGCCTTGAATCTACTGCTGAAATACAACTTCAGCAGAGATTCAGGGGATTGTAACTGGGGTGGGAGCCATCCTCTTGAAACAGAAAGAGCTGATAGGTGTTTGCACCGCAGTCAGTAGAACAAAGACATACCTAAGCTGGGAAGGAAGTGTCTTGCAGGAGTTTGCCTTTATGAAAATTTGAAACAACATCTGGTAGGGGAAGAAGCCATCAGAGTAAGAAATAACCTGTCTTCTAATAAAAATAGAGGAGACAATTGGTTATTGTCACTAGCAATGAAACAGCATTTACAGGGAGACACTGTTGGCAGTCCCACAATGCCTCTAGTGTATCCTGTTGAAATACTACAATTTATATGTCTGTTGCAAAAAAAAAAAAAAAAACAACTATGCAAACCTGATTTCCTACTCACAGCAGACTATTAGGACAAATGCATGGAACTGAAACAGAAATACAGAGTCCTTGGTCTCTTGCAAAATCCAGAAAATGCAAGAAGATAGAAGACATCAGCCAACCAGTTGAACTCTGGTTTCTAGGTGGAGCACACAAGGCAAAGATTTTGTAAGACCCATGCTCAATGATTATGGGAAAGACAGCAGGTAAAAAGCTTCATATCCCTGTTAAGAACAGCAAAAACACTGGGACCAAAGAGAACTGCTGCCTGGTGAGCTGTTGTGATATATATGGAGAAAGTGAAGGCCTAAAAGCCAAAAGCAGCAGTGAAAATGAAAAAACAGCTCTGCCTGAATGCAAGCACAAATATTTTCCCTGCAAATCACCCAAACCACATCTCTGGTATAAACAAGTTCTTGAGACACCTGGGAACCCAGGAAAAGCTCTGAACCAGCACTAGCCTGGTGATTGCAAACCACTCACCTGACTTGAGTCAGGTAACTAATTTTAGTTGACCAGCACTGCCTTTTCCCTGCTCAGTTCAACCGTGTTGCTGATACCAGTTGACTGGCAGCAGTAAGTGTGAAGGTAAAATTGCAAAGAGGGTGTTCGGATACTGGCCCCTGGGAAAAATAAGCACGCATGTGATTCCTGAATGGGGAGTTATGTCCAAGAACATGATAACAGCCAGATATAATGCCTTGATAATAGACATGAATATGGATCCCTGCAACCACCAACACCTCTTCACCAAGAAGGTATTTCACACCTAAGGGGTATCCTTGCTTTCCAACAGGCTTACAGGCCCACTGAGGCAACTGTTAGTTGCAATTGTCAGCACCAGCAGAATAAGGCTTTTACTAGAAAAGGGTAACCTTCTCCTTGGTTGTCCTAACAGCCCCCAAACATCAACAAGGATGCCAATATACAACATTTTGTTGAAGAGCAAGTCACATGGACCCTCGGTTTTAATCACCTACTTTCAAACACTTTTCATGGAAGTGAAGCTGTGTGTATTACAGATAGACAAGTTTTGGTCCGTGGGGGAATGTTGTCTTGGTACACAGCCAAGGGAAGTGCTGGACTAGGAAGAGGATGCCCAGCATGCTCCGTATTTCAAGAAATATGGGCTTGTATGACTTACAAAGAAAATGCATGTCTAAGAGCAGCCTTTGATTCTTTTCTAGTTCATACATGATGCTAGAGCAGCTGATAGTGTCTTGCAGGTCCTGGGGTGCTCAAAAATAACTTAAATTCACATTTGCCCTTTGTCTGCTGTGCTGCAAGTACTATGGGACAGCTCTTGAAAAAGAGCAGCAGAGAGTCAGGATCAAAGTTTACAATCTAAGTGTCCTCACCTCTTCCATAAAGATCAAGGCGTTCAGCATTTCATATAAAACTTCGCAACAACAATAATTTTGACATAACTACCAAGAAACATAGCACTTGCTGGATTATTTGAGAGAAAAACAAAGACTCAGCATTTTTCATCATAAGCCATTAACACATCTACAGTAACTATAATAACTCTGTACTGATTAGGCTTATAAGTAGCGTTTTAGAGGCATTTTACTCCCAGTTAGCTACAGAATATAGCACTTGGTTTAGAGCAGTCTTTTCTTTCTCCAGCGCATAACAAAGCCTCCATCCTGTGAACAGTCACTTAACATTAGTTCCCAGCTTGTGAACTGGATCACTGGAGACCAGCACAGGGCAGGCTGGGATGTAGACAGTATGCTGAGGGGGGCACCTGAGAAGAGGAGAGGAGAACTGCCCTTCCAGATGTAGCTTTGCAGGCTTGCAGCATCTGGGAGTTGAGCAGGATCTTCACACAGCAGGGTCTGCTTCCTTCCATGGAGGTCTGGGTCCTGCAATCACAATATGGGGCTGTGAATCTTCCACCACTCCAAAACCTCATGTGCTAGGTACCACTAACCAGACACGACAGGAGCTGGGTGGGAGCCACCTGCAGGACGTATGCTCGGCTGAACCCTCCTAGAAAGGTAGCACCTCCCTCCAAACCCCATCATGCAGCTTGTTCTTTGTCCCTGTCCCTTTCCAAACCGTACCCTCATAAGGGACCATCTCAGTCTTTGCCAAAGAAGATACTTATAAGAACCAAAGTAACGGATTGTTGTTATAGGGCAAGTTCCTCTTATTTTTATTAAAGCAAAAAATGCTGGAGATCTCCATCAAACAATGACCTCATTGCACTACACTGTGCAAGAAGACAGCTAATGGCCAGAATCTTCTGCATTATAAATATCAAATCATATTTCATACACACTGGCTTGCATGTTTGGCAACTGAGTGCATAGGGTAAAGTAAGAGGCGTAACATCAAGGAGCACAATGGAAATAATAGATTCCTCGTGGGAAGAAATAGTATAAAGTGTTCCTAGTAAAACTGACTGCAAAAGACAGCTCAAAAATTGTCGATACGGGATAAGTCCAGGTTCTTGCAGCACTGGGCAGTAGTCTTTGCTTTATCTCCTCCTCTTCCTCCAGATAAATGCTGTCAGACTGGGCAATGCACACCCAGCAGGATGGCTTTCCTTCTCGCTGGCAGGTGGAATTACAGCCTGCTCTTGGGCATGGTGAAATAAATGTGACCTAGTAAGCAGCAGAGTTTCATGTCCTGCATGCAGTGGAGGCCAGGAAGGTGCCCGGGGACAGGTGGTGTTCTGACCGATTTCTCACAAGAGTTTGGCTCCTGGGAGATGCCGGGAGGTCCTCCCTTGCTGCAGAAGCTGATGGGAGTGGAGGGTGCTCACCTTTATGCAGAATCCATCCATAAGGGCACACGTTCTTATATTCTCAATGTGCAGCCATTTAAGGACACCTACCTCAATGTCCTTTTCTCTTCTCCCCCAGTTTTGTTTGAGTCATCTCCCTCACCTTGTGCCTTCAAGTGCTTTCTTAGAATTAATGCCTCACACTCTATTTTTAACAACAGGAGCTGAACACTGAAATGGCAGAGCTAAATGAAACGTCTGTGGAGACAAGAGGAAGGAAAAGCAATTTTCCACCCATCCCCCTCATCTGTGATCTGTGCATCTCTGTTAATATGTAAAACACAGAGCTGCCTGTACAGCCTACATTATATGTAGCCATTAGAATAGGGATGTTTTTCCCATGTGTTTCTTATACCACTGAAAGCGCTGCTATTACTAAAACACCCAAACAGTAATGCAGATTACTAGTCCTCAGTGGCTCTAATAAATGAAAGGGAAACAGCAGAAGTCCCTGAGAAAAACCTTTCAGGGATCTGGCTACCTTTCCCTGAATTCATTTGGGTATATAGATGGCAAGGGTCTATCCTTTATCTGTTTCATGGGAGCCTAGAGAGCTGTTTAGAAAGGATGAAAACAGCTGGCAAACAAAGTGAAACGCATGTTCTAAGTACTCTGAGGAAAATAAAAAGTAAGAAGGAAAGTGCTGGTCAGGGAAAACATTCAAGCCCTTGCATGACAGATACACAAGGGATAGAGGTTATTTTTACAGAAAAAAAAAAAAGGAAATAGAGATTGCAACCAGCGCTTTACTGACTTTTTTCCCCAAAACATTCTGCATTCTCTGTGCTTGCAAAGAAGCAATTGATTTTTCCAACATATTAAGCTGGGAAATTGTTAGCGTGATTGCAACCGTAATGCAAATACCTTCTGCTCCGACGAGATTCCCCTCTCTGTAATTACAGTCCACATCAACAAGGCATGTTTCATAAACATGTTTCAGAAGTTCTGTTCTGAAGTCATAAATCACCTTTTTTTGCGTATAAACAGCACAGCTCAAGATCACACAAACAAGGAGCAAGCTCCTCATATCTTTCATCTGTGGCCACCTAGCTGTGCTTCAGGCCAGCAAGTCCTACTGCAGCAGCATCTCCTCTGTGACAAGCCATGTGGCTCCACATCTCTCTCAGCAAGCACTGCCCATCAGCGTGCCTGATTTCAGTCACTGCAGTTTGTTAAAATTGGGATGCAGGGAGGGGAAAAAATACGCAGAAAACTTATACAATGCCTTTTCCGAGCTGTGCTGGAGGTACTTATTTACATATGCTAAGCACTTAACGCACACCAGCACTGTGTCTTTCACTCACAGCATCTCTAAATTACCTGGTGCTTCACATACATACTGACTTTGGTCAGGCCATGGATATTTAACCAGGTACGTGAAGATGATTGACTTCAAGACAAGCATATATTTAAAGGCTAATTACCAGGTGCGCCTCACATTTGCAACACATCTGCAATAAAAACTCTGCAGATTGGTTAGTGCTCGTCTCGTTTTTTTAACAGAACACCATCCAGTATTAAGTCAAAAGTCTTAATAAATCTAAATATATTATAGGACTTGTATCAAGCCAACTATATAAATTCCTCAAGCATGGAATCAGGCTTGCTTTACAATAACTCATTTTCATTAATCTGTATTGATGGGTAATAATTATATTTGTAGATGTCAGTTCCTTTGAAGCCCCGTGTCATTTTTCTGTCGTTTTGCCTACAATTGATGTCAGACTAACAAGCCTATAATTAGTGGCTTGTCACACCCTCTGAATTCTGGCATGGACTCTGTGTTTTCCTAGTCTTATGGAATTTATTTCCAATTCCAAGGTGTTTTCAGAACATCTTCAATTGCTGATGCGTTGAAAGTTGTGTATGACTTTGCCAGGATGCAAGCACAAACCCTGCTCTGCCCTGAATAAAAAAAAATATTTTTTTTTAATATTTCTGCCTATTTGCATCACTGATATCGGTTTTGCCTGTTTCTACTCATGGGCCTAAAACGTTGTCATTGTTCCTAATAATTGAATGCTTTCATATTATCCTTGGCTGTCATTTGCAGAATCTTTTTTTCTGAAATCTTTACTTACCTGTTTTCAACACTTAATAATTTATTACTTATATGGATTGTTCTTTCTTGTTGCTTGTGGAAATTATGTCTTTCAACAGCTGATTTCCTTCTGCCACTGAATCATGACTGATGTTTAGTCCCTCCTTTGACAAAGGGGGAAATTTCACATTTTCCATCGAAATAAACTCCTCTGAAATAAATTGCCATATTTATTTTCATTTTTCTACTTATGTTTTTACCTCCCATACACTTTTCTCATAGTTTACCCCTGCTTCAGGGATTTAATTTTCAGGATAACCAATATATATACACTATTGGTGGCTGGTGTGCTGTGCTTGCCCATATTGAATGTAATCAGATCATGATCATCAGCCCTGAGGCAACTGAAGCTTTCCAGTGTAGCCATTAATTCTTTTTTTTTATGAACAGAGACTGTAACATAAAGCCTGAGCCAACAGCTAAATCAAAGTCACAGAGACTGTATTAACTCCAGAAATTCCTACCTTTTGAATACCTGATTTTGCAACAAAAAAGCAACTTGTACTTCTAAAATAATGCTTAGTGGAGGAGATAGGAGAACAGAGAAATTGTTCCTCTATTTTTCCTTTTTAAACATCCCTGAAAATACTGATTCCTTGCCCTCTGATTTTGCCTTCACCAGCAAGGGTCAGCACCAGGGCTGGAGCTGACTGGCTCACCCAGTGGCAAAGGTCTGTAGGACATTGCAGTGTTTGGCAGGTGGTTGTCTTCTCAGTGGCCCTGTTCTAGAGAGGACAGGCGAGAATCAAAACTCTCTGCAGATTGTACAAAGCCTGTGGCCCCTCTGATGGATTTCCCCTGGGCTTTGCAGGGGATCGCAGGTGAGCAGCCACACATTTTCCTCCCCGGCCCTTCTCAAATTTGACCTCTTCTGATCCCAGCCCTCCCAGCCTCATCTCTTCCCCTTCCTGGCTCCTTGTCCAGTCCCAGCCTCCTACATTTTCTCACCCAGCCCAAATCTCGCCTCATTTCCCCATTTTCTCCTTTCTCTATCCTTGCCCCAAATTGCTCATGTCTCCAAGCTCTAGCTCTGACCTTTCCTATACTCAGACCAAACAACTTCTCTCTCCTCACTACCACCAGCCAGGAAAAGAGGGACATTGAGAGGCCAGGATAAACAGGACCCAAGGCCATGGTAGCCCAGAGTTGCAATTACACAGTCCAGAAGGAATGGTGTCCAGCTCAGACAGACTCTCCAAGGTATTTAGCTCACAGCTGCAGCAGACATCTACAAAGCATGTGCTAACTGCATTTTTTTCCCTAAAAGGTCTATAACTTGGCCATATTTGGGTTCATTTTTCTGGAGACACAAAATATACAAAAGTTTTCTGCGGCTAGTTTCATGTCCCTCCTATAAAGCATGGGGGCCAACTAGAGTTTCCAAATGAAAGACAGAAATTAACATCACCAAAACAATACATATTTTCTAGCCACTTTCTTGGAAGTGACTGAACTGCTTTATTTATGCACTTAAATTTCAGCTAAAGGAGCAGATGCCCAGCAGAGAAATTTTTATTCCCAATTGTTACCATTTGGCAAAGTTACAAGCAACAGAGAACAGGAGCTCATCATGGAAAGCATTGGACAAGCAACAATAAGACAGTGCCACTATTAGTAAAAACGTTTTTATTTTTAGATTTCCTGTAAAATCTTTATTAAGTATGCAAAGGATTTGTTTTACTTCTATTTTCCACTGCATTTACGTGGACATTTCATTGAAAGCTCTGGGGAATCAATGAGAGCTAATAGCACCAATAAAGTGCAAATCAACCACTGAGATGAATACAAGCTGAGGAGCTTTTGGAGGCAGCGTTATAATAACAGATAGGGTGTTATGAAATGGGACTTACTGATTGAAAAATATTTAAAGAAAAGTTAAAATGCACCAGAAAGCTAAGGGAAGTAAAACCTCAATACCTTTTATTTGAGCTTATATATCACTCCCCACTAAGGTAACTAAGAATCTATTTTTAATCCGTATAAGAGAATGAATAACAGTAAGACTACTATAAGGTTATGAACAAAAAGAGTAAACAGGGAATAGGAAAGAAGAGAAACTTGCAGAAATTATCAACTTGGGACAAAGCATTGTACCCTAAGATTTATTTTAAAGTAATTACACAGATGGACAGAAATCCAGCAGTGAGAAGAAAAGAAGGGATGGGATGTTCACTTCCTATGTTTCAGTAATCACTAAATAATAAGAGCATTAAGATGCAGCAGATGTGCACCAATACAGTTCTTTTACGTGCTCAAGTGCATCAGAGCAGGGCTCCTGCAGCCAACTGAGAATTGCACCAGTCATGGCCAAGTGCAGCCTTGGCTCCGTTTTTTGCAAGCTGAGCACAAGTGGCTTTTTATTATTTTTTTTTTTTTTCATTTGCAGATCCCCTCTTTCCCAAATCCTAAACAACAGCAGTAACAAAAAACTCATGTGATGTCACCGATTCTTCTGTCTGTCTGTTTGGAAACACTTTTACTTCTTTTAAACCTTTTCTCTTCTTGGAAGCTGTTATTCTTACAGAAGGGCAAAGGTACTTTTAGCAGACTCCTTCAGTATGAAAATCTGAAAGTGGGCTATTGATCAAGCTCTCTGTTGTATTTTTCTCCGGAAACAGCTGGATAAACTCGTGGAAGAGAAATCCACCAACAGTTAGGAAATATATATATTTTTTAAAGGTTATTATGCATATAATACATAAAACCTTCTCTCTTAGGAAGTCTCTGAGTTGGAAATAGCCAGAAGATAATTGACAAGAAATATCATTTATGTTTGCCCTGTTCTTATGTTCTCTCCCAGGCATCTACTGCCAGACATTGATGGGGATGCGACCGCGACCCACATGGTCTGAGGTCTAACCTAGTAAGGCCAGTTTTATGTTCTGATAAGACCTGGAAATCAAGAATCTATCGCTAAACAGCGACCTTGCAGCAAGGGTCTCTGTGCTCACCAGATATCAGCAGTAAACGGTGAGCCTCCTGATTCAGCTTTGTTGTTGCATGTCCAAAGCACCTTGGTCTCCTAAGCAAGGAATCATAAAGGTGATGGGGATATTTGCCAGTGTGCACAGTAGTATTTCCATTATAGTTTACTGGAGATTGGAGCAAAAGTTGCTTCCATTGTTTGGGTTTGTTGTTGTTTTCTAACACCCTGTCCAACAGGGTTCTCGGCTTCCTCCCATAGTCTGAACCACCCATTAATATACACTAGACTGGCTATTCAAGAGTATGAGATTCTGTGCATGTTATTGTGCCTCCCTTGTAAAATTACTTCCTAAATGAAATACAAATCCAGGACTAGAGCTGAAGCGTCTTCTCAGGCAGCCACAATCTCAAGAATACTTACCATGTTACTCTTGTCCTAATTTTACTTACTATATTTATCTACCTTAGGAATTCAGCTACCTTTTTCCCTTTACCCCACACCATAATATTTGAGTTCTTGATAGCAACCCAGTGAGGACAGGAAGTCTCATTTTATAGACAGGAAGCTGGAAGAACAAGACCAAGATACTGTAGTAGGAGGCCTTAAGCATGAATTAGGCAAACATTTCTGTATTTTGTTCCCTCTGTCTTGAAATGCCTTGCCCAAAGACACATAATAAGTGGCAGAACCCAGCTCTGGGATGTCCCACCCTAATGTTGTAGTGACCAGCTTCCCTTAAAGCATATGCAGTTGGTGGTGTCCTGATACTGCATTTCCACGTAAACAGACAGCGTTTGAGAGTGCTCAGCTTCGGGAATGTTTGGGAAGAAACTTCTTGTGAAAGACTGCCGATTTGTTAAAAACAAAACCTTTTCCTCAGGAAAGAAAAAAAGGAGTATGGCAAGAAGAAAATTTACAGTTCTGACTGCTTCAGAACAGCTGGACCAAAGTGGTTGAGTAACTCATCTTGGGACAACAGTCGGGGCTCTACTTTGCTTGAGTCAGAAGCAAGAGATTGAGCCCTATCATCTCGCACATCACCAGTGAGAAGATGCACTGTGTTGATGAGCATCTTATATTGGTGTAGACGTGCTAGAAAGTAAATTCTCTCCTTCATGGAAGGAGAAAGCTGTTCCCTGCCCAACTCTACTGTGGCCACTCAGTAGGATCCGCAAATCCCCCTCAAGGATCAAAGTCATTTTGCTTGGGCTGGCTGCTGCAGTGGCCGGGTGATTGCAGGCACCTAAGCTATTCTTAGCACTTCAGCACTTCTATTCAAGGTCAATTCAGTGCATCTGCATTGCACTTATGGCTCTGAATGCAGTGTAGGCATATGCTCCAAAACTGGGTCATAGCAAGATGATGAAAGCTAAAATCATACAGCAATTATGCTCAGGTTCTAATCTGTTGCACTGAGATGCTCTGTGCACTTTGACCCTTAAAAAGAGAATCGTTAAGCACAAATAGGAGGTATTCAAGTATAATAGCAAAGACTGTGCAAAGAGATTTGTGCTTTATGTAGTCTCGGAGCAATTATTTTTAGGTAAAACTTTAGGAAACCATTCAATCTGCAGCTATTAGCGAAGGGCGGGTGTCTATTTAANAAAAAAAAATTGGGGTCAAGTCTGTAGCAATACCCTGTTTTGCCAAACAAGTCTATGTGGATCAGCCCATTTGCAGAGCTGCTGCTTCCCAAGACTGCAAGACAACCCCTCATATCAGGTGCTGCTCTTCCATAGAATCATAGAAAGGTTTAGGTTACAGATCATCTAGTTCCAACCCCTCCTGCCATGGGCAGGGACACCTCCCACTAAACCACGTTTCTCAAAGCCCCATCCAGCCTGGCCTTCTACTATTTGGCCATCGCCGTGTCACAAGGACATGATAGTCCACAACATCCCTCCCTGCAGTAACAAATTCTTTCTCCTCACATTTCCACCTCCAGACGTCCCAAGGCAGGTGACATCCCACCCATCCCAGCAGCATGGACATCCAGCAGCTGAACACCTTCTGCAGAAGAGAGAGGTCGGAGAGCCGGGCTTTTAACACAGCAGAACTGCAGGGCACAGTTTATAGCATATGAGCAGGGAGATGGCTAGAGATAGCAGTTTAGCTCTGAGTCATTACTGCCAAAACACATGGAAACAATGTTTAATGTTTGTATTTCCATAATATTTAATTCCACTGTCTGGGCCTTTTATCAGTAATGTAGATTATGAATACAGATAGATTCAGAACAATAGAAATGTGAGCCTGAGTACCGATAATCTCTTGTTAATTTTTAACAGAGACAACAACATAGCATTTAATTCCTCAATGAAAATGACTCAGAACTCATTTGTTTCCAATGAGGCAATTTAAAAGATATAATAGAAATAGACGTTCCAACGTTCAGCATCTTGCATAAGCTGGATTATGTGCATGCTTGGTTATAGCTGAATGCACTGGAATTTGAAAATTATGGCAGAAATTTGGCAATTTAAAAGCAATCATCTTCTATCATCCTTTGGATGCCTGGATCTATGTATTTTTAATTAGTGTTGTTATTGCAAAGTTATGAAGTGCAACTGATTAGGCTCTTTATGCGTTGCCACTGATAAAAATTTCCTTAAAGTACTAGCTGTTAGGTGCTTTGAGGTAAAGCACCTGGTTTGAGGTAAAACAGAACCAATTTCCTGTTCAGTAATTTACTTTTTAGCCAAGCCTCTTTGTGACAGAAAACCACCCAATTTTGTTTGCCTCCAGTGGAATTGTGCGATAGACACAAGCAAGAAATAGACAGAGAAAATAATGTCGATGCTATTGTTGGCCAGAATCAACAACGTTGCTTCCAGCTCTGAAACCTAGAACATCATTTCCATATTCCTGTCTGTACAAAAGATAACAGTGGTTCAATAACCCTCACTAATAAAGAATGTAATTCCTTTATTTTTTGTACAGCAGCCTGTAGGATGGGGAGAGGCCATAAAAGGGTTATTTTTATTATTGCTCAGCACATTTTTCAAGGTCCAAGACAGCCATAAACTTGCTTTTTGTGATGATCTCCATATTGCACAAAAAGATTAGCTTGAAACTTAAGCTAAAGGCATTCCGGAAGAGGTAGTTTCAGTAGTTCATGGATCTTCGAAACCCTAAGTGTAGCAAACATGAAAGGCACATAAAAAACCTCCACAACAGGATCAGATGCAAGCAGGAAAGAGCTTTAAGGAAGGAAATTATAAATTTAAAGAGAACTAAAGGGCTTAGTCATGAAGTAGAAATTTTGGTGAGATTCCACTACAATACAATGCATCTGTGGAAAATGTGCCACACGCCACATGAATCAAGCACTGCCAGAAAGGAGCAGAGCAACTTCGAGCCCTTCTGCCTCCCTACACCTTGGAGTTGCATGCAGCTCTCTAACTCTTCATCTTTCTTACATCAGTACCGCATGCAACCTCGCATGTCTCCAATGCACGGCGACAGGGTGGTGTTTTATTGCCTTTTGAGTGTTGTAATGCAAGTGAGCTGTAAGGAAAGCAGGGTGCTTTGCCCTCAGTGGAGCTGAGCCCAAGCCGTGGTGCACCCCCTGTCCTCTGGGGATGAGGGTGCTCAGGGCAGCTCTCAAGGCAGGAGCTACGGGACTGAGAAATACTGCGTTCAGCTCTGGAGCCCCCAACATAAGAAGGACACGGACCTGTCAGAGCTGGTCCACGGAAGGGCCACGAAGACGATGAGAGGGTTAGAGCACCTCTCCTATGAGGACAGACTGAGAGAGTTCGAGTTGTTCAGCCTGGAGAAGAGAAGGCTCCAGGAAGACCTTATAGTGGCCTTCCAGTACCTTAAGGGGGCCTACGAGAAAGCTGGAGAGGGACTTTTTACAAGGACATGTGAAAGCACGAGGGGTAATGGGTTCAAACTAGAAGAGGGAAGATTTAGATTGGGTATTAGGAAGAAATTCTTTACTGTGAGGGTGGTGAGGCACTGGAACAGGTTGCCCAGAGAAGCTGTGGATGCCCCATCCCTGGAGGTGTTCAAGGCCAGGCTGGATGGGGCTTTGAGCAGCCTGGTCTAGTGGGAAGTGTCCCTGCCCATGGCAGGGGGGCTGGAACTAGATGATCTTTAAGGTTCCTTCCAACCCGAACCATTCTGTGATTCCATGATTCTAAGATGTTCTTGTGAGGAAGGGTCCTGTCCACATTCAGCTTTACAGCAACTATTGTAGGGCTCTAGCAATACTAGGGGTGGCTGGAATTTAAATGATGTTTTCACAAACCATTCCCCCAGGTATTCCTCATCTACAGCCTCTCAAGGTTCCTTTGATAGCTCATGAGGAGGAAAAGCAGCAAAATTCAACCCTCAGGTAGACATACAGCAAGGCTGCAGCCACGTGATGTGATCTGCTCCTGTATTTAATTCAAGGCACAGGAAGTATCACCAAGGGACAGAGGAATTCTAGTTACTTTCCATCCTTAAAAGCCTGTAATGGTTGCTTTTAGCTGCAGTGTTGAACAGAGCTGTTACAGTGACAGAGTGACTTGAAGAGCATCTCCTTCCAGTGTCAGTGACAGCTCGCTCAGTCCTGTTTATCCTGCCTTCCCCCCGGAGTTATCTGTGCAGCCATGCAGTGAGCCACACAAGGAAATGGATTGAAGTTTATAGTAATCTTGTTTTTTTTTTTTTTCCTTTCATTTCATTTTTGAGGCTGGAGAGTCAGTCTGGGTGTTTGGACTGGAGGAGAAGATGATAGAAAAAATGGTTTAGGGAAGAACAAAGAGCTAGCAGGCTGGGTGAGAAAGCTGCCGCCGGCTTAGCAGCGCCACACAGGCCGATGCCATGTGAGAGACCGACTTTGCTGGCTGGAATACCTTGTAGCCCCCCTAACAGATTAATTTTATCAGCAGAGTTTGGGATTTCTTTTAATCTGGATTTTTATAACACATGAAAATCTCCAAATGAGTAGTTTTAACTGCCTTAGCTTAGCATTGTATATATAGGACACAAAGAGAGGAACAGTCTGTTTTCATTAACAACTAGTTTAATGTTTCTTGGACCAAAGGCATTGATCTGTAGAAAACACTACCGCATTTATAATTCATAAGCACAGGGAGTGCCAAGTCCCACTAAGAGGACAGAGGTTAGATTGATTAGGTGCCTTTGCTGTAAGAGTCCATACGGTACCATGTTTTGTTTAGGCTGTTTTCTGGTAAGTTGATTCTTTACTCTGAATTTTCTTGGTTTGCTGTGTACACTTGTGCTGTAAGGAAATTATTTCCGTTTCATTTTAACCCTTGGTAACCTATTTGCATTCCCGACCATCTCCTCAAATGTATCTAATCCTTAGTTTCCTGTTTGGCTTCAGTTTTCCCAGCATTTTTCAGGTTTTATGGTCAAATAAAAATGACTCTGCTTAGAATAGCTTCAGCTGGCTGAATTTTGGCAGAGGACTGCCTCTGGCTGAATGCTGCCCTGTAAACGTTTGCTAGGAGACAGGAGGAAGCATCACCTCCCCTGCAATAAGGATGCCCAGGCAGGCTGTGAAAAGCTTTCTGAGCCCTGTGCACCCTTCCTATTTAAAAAAAAAAAAATAAAAAAAATGCAGAAAGTAACAAAAGAGAAACAATTGCTTTGTTTTACTGAAGCATTTCTGAACTCTAGGCAGTTTACAATTACACATGGGAGCTACTGCCAGCCGGCGGCTCAAGCTTTTCCCCAGGGCTTCGTGCCTGCGGCAGAAGCAACCCCACAAGATCTCCCGCAGCGCTCAGTGGGGCTGGAGGGGACAAGCGGTGATGGATGGGGGCAGGGCTACACTTCAGCCCCTGGGATTTCCCACCAGAAGATTTCTTGCCGGGCTCCAGGAGGTTTCCAGCTCTGAGCATCAAGACCACTTTCAGCAGCAAGTTGTCCCTTGGAGGCAACGCGTTAGCTGGGAAAACAAAGAGGGTTCCTTGTAATGTGTTGGCACTGCCAAAAAGAGGGTACTTTTGCACTGTGGGTTTGGCATACATAAATGTAAATTTCTATATTATAATATTATACATAGATAATTTTTATATTGCATAGGAATAAAATCTCAGAACTGAGAAACTTGAGCTGTAGCTAGATCAAAAAAAAAAAAAACCAGCTTGAACTTTTCTCAAGCTGCCTTTGAACCTGATTTATTCTTTTTTTCATTAAGTCTTTTTTCAACCAGAACTGAAACCAGGACTAAAAACTCACATCTAGATATTGGTTCCAAGCAGTGGTTCACTGAAGAATGATGTGGTATGACAGAAAATGTTGCCTTTTCCTTGCCCTTTGCCCTGTCTCTCTAAAGCCAACCACAAGTTAATTCAACAAGCTGAGATGTACTGATCTGCTTATTAAATCATTATATACCCATGTCGAAACAACTTCAGTTGCAGCTGAAGCTGAATCAAGGGTTCATAACTAAATTTTGCAGGCTGCTATGGGAACGTATTATCATCTGCTCAACAAACACATAAAAAGTGAGAATGTGCCATGATATTATTATGCCTCCGTCAAAGGACCATCTAGATGCAGGGTACTTAAAGGGCACAGTTCTCCTTCCACTAACTGAACTCCACTGATCTCCATGAATTTACATTGCTACAGATGTAAATTAAACTGGATCTATAATCATTTTAGCAGAGGGGTCTACTGGTTAAAACAGGTCATGTCCCAACTCATCCACCGAAAGCCACCTTTCTGATAGCCTGCATTGCTCATCATTATTTCTTCACCCTCAGAAGCTCCACCATCGAAGCATGCGAGTTTAGAGGCCACTGAAAACATGCTCCAGGCTGTGAGATACAGTGAAAAACTATATAAAAAAATGCCAGATCGTAAATGGTAGAGCTAGTTATTGTCCAGTCTCTTCTTTTAAATCCTGGTGCTTTTGGCTGTTTTACTTAGATACTGTCTAAAATATTCCTGAAGCTCACTCCTCAAAAGCTTCCATTTTTTTCCTGGTGTTAGCTGCATATGGGCTAAAGCTCAAGAATTTGGGTCTTTATTTACATTCGTTACGTGGCAAAACAGCACAGATCTTATCTTACCTAATCTTAGCTCAGTACAAATTGAGATTTGCTTGTTGAAAACCCCTAAATTTTGCAAGCTACTGCAGAAACATATTCTCACCTGCTTAGCAAACACACAGAAATTGCTGGAGAATAGGAGCAGAATGCAAAGGTCAGGCTCCCTCATATCACATCATTATCTGTCCACCAAGTGAGGAGGACACCACCATCCAAAGGAGACACAGATGTCTTAAAACTGGCCTTTATCACCCAAATCCAGAGCGGCAATCCAGCGGTTGCTGGAAACAACCGGTCAGTCCCCACTCCTCCTGGGAGGATCCCAGCCTATAGAAGCTGTCCGCAATTTCAAAACTTCCTTGGCTGACTGGAGTGTTGCACCTGTATGTGAGCAGCAGCAGTGTGACTTGGTCGTGCTGAACACGTGCCGGAGAACACCCACCATCCTGGAGCGGGGACTTCCCCTGAGCCTCATGAGCAACTGGGGCTGGCAGCCCTCCTTGCCCTGGTGCTGCATGAGCTTGTGGGGTGGCCTTCCACCCTAAACATAATGGAGATGCCACTTTCTTTAAAACCTGACCAAGAATTTCAGGTCCCTTATTGAACTGAACCCCAAGTGACCAGCCCCTTCATTGCATTTGCTCCCCACTTTCCCCACCTGGTGCATTCTCCAGGTAGATGAGCTGCCCATGAGATCGTTCCCTAACATAATTCAGCCAAAATTAGGTGCATTAGCTAAAAATAGCATAATTAGGACTTCCCTATTAAAGCCTGACACACTTCGCCTGAAAGGGAACTGGGAGTGAATGCACAAGCAACCAAACCATTGGTCCAGCAATGGCAGGGACATGGCAGGGACACAGCAGCAGCCAGAAGTCTCTGTCTATGTCCAAAGCAAGGCAGAAGCTTTTGATGGGTCCCTGTTGCAAGATCAGGGCCACATCTACCTCTGTGCCTGGGAGAGTGCGAGAGACTGGGAACAAATCAATGTCACCTGATTTGACATCTTCATGGAGAGATGTCTATATCTGAAGTGGCACCTCTATAAGCAAAGGAGAAAACAAGGCACTTCTAAGACACAGATGATCTCATTTTATATGCTGCCATCTGCTTCGTCCCAATTATCTCTCTCTAGCTTTCACCATCACTTTAGCTCTGCCTAGCAGGATAGCCAGAACTTCAAGGTTCCCCTGCTTGCATATAGGGCCCTATGTAGATCATGGTAAGAACACGAAATACATCCTGAAACAACCTCCTTATACCTGCTGCCCATTAGAAAGGTCCAAGTATTTATTGATAGCTTTCAGTGCTACCTGTCATACCCCACCATTCTTGTCATCCTACATCCCTTCAACCTTTGCTGGATTTTGTCCTTTCTGCCGCTGCCGATGCCTAGTGAGAGCCAGTTGTGCTTTGAGCAGCTGCTGACAACCTGGTTTTTTGTCTTGTGAGGTTGTCTTTTGTCAGTCCCTTCCCAGATTATCCCTCCCCACTTTGCATTTATATTGCCTATCTTGAGCAGTGTATTGGATGAAATTGCAAGAAAAGCTCTTGCCTTTGCCTGTTCAGCTCACCACATCTATTGAGGGTCACTTGTAAATGAGAAATGAGAGATGAGAGGGTTTGGTGCTCTCTGAAGACCAAGGTACTGCCAGGCTGTTCCTAAAGCGGCCTGGAAAAATACCTGTGCACACGTGTATGAAGGGCTTGGCACGTCTCACTTTTCCACCTGGTAATTAATTTTAAGAGCCCAGTAAGGAATTGACACAAAGCCTGAAAGGAGCCTGTTTTCCCAGTCACCTAATACATTTGCCCCAGTATCTGCTCTGCGCTTGGAACCCTCCCCATTCCACCCTCCCACTGCCCTGCGCTGTGCACCCACCTCGTCCACCCCAGCCCTGGTGGTGGCTCCCACACAGCCAGCAACTCCGTGCAATGTTTTTGTCCCCACGTGAACTCTAGGTTCTGTTGAGCCCACACCACCCAGCTCATCCCCATGGCTCCTGGGGCTCTGCACTGTCCGCCCCAGGGCTGGCGAAGGGAGAAAAGGGCAACCACAGTGTCACAGCCAGCTGTTCCCCCTTCCAAGCTGAAGAAAGCTAAGAGGTGTTTTCAGTTCCTCTCCTTCTTCCCAAATGAGGTGATGAAGGGGAAAGGGAGTAGCAAGGACCACCTATGACAGGACAGGGACAAAGATTGCTTTGGGCTTCTGGTGGGTCTCTGCTCTCCCTCCTCACAGCAGCACCTAGCGGGGCAGCACTCATCCCCCACCACAGCCAGCCCAGGAGGAGAGCAGGGTGGTGGAAAGCTGTGGAAAGGGTCTTTCCTCCAACAGGGCCAAAAATGTATTGACACTAAGTGATCCTCAGAGCTATTTAAACATTTTATCTTCCACTTCATTGAGCACTGGCACCATGTGGTCTTGGATGAGGTAGAAAAGGTGGCTCCTACAGAAATGACTGTGAATCGATGGGGAGAGCTGTGGTCTTCACTGAGGCAATGGTGTGGGGCTTGTATGTAGTCGGACACCACAGATGTCCCATGGCAAGGGGTGGGGGATGTGCCCTTTCCCAGGCACCTTTCAGAGCCAGCCCTTTGCCCGTGCCCCATCGTCTCTTGGAAGGGTCCTGACTTCAGTGGAGTGAGTCCAGAGGAGCGCCATGAAGATGATCAGAGGGCTGGAGCACCTCTCCTATGAAGACAGGCTGAGAGAGTTGGCGTTGTTCAGCCTGGAGAAGGCTCCAGCGAGACCTTATTGCAGCCTTCCAGTACTTAAAGGGTGCCTGCAGGAAAGCTGGAGAGGGACTTTTTACAAGGACATGCAGTGATAGGACGAGGGGTAATGGCTTCAAACTAGAAGAGGGTAGATTTAGATTAGATATCAGTAAGAAATTCTTTACTGTGAGGGTAGTGAGACACTGGAATGGGTTGCCCAGAGAAGCTGTGGATGCCCCATCCCTGGAGGTGTTCAAGGCCAGGCTGGATGGGGCTTTGAGCAGCCTGGTCTAGTGGGAAGTGTCCCTGCCCATGGCAGGGGGGTGTAACTAGATGATCTTTAAGGATCCTTCCAACCCAAACCACTCTGTGATTCTATGATTCTATGCCAGGAGCTAGAGCACCCCATCAATACTTCACCACAGTGAACACCTCCATGCAGCCATCCTGAGCTCATGCATCTTGGAGCTGACATATCAAGCACCACAGAGGCCAGGTTTGCCCTCAGAGTAGGCACTGTAATCATGGCACTTCCCTGCTCCCCCTGCCCTTATCCTCCATCAGCTGTACACTCCCTCCTGAGCTGCTTCTCCCTGTGCTGCTGGCTCCCAGAGGCTCACAGATCTCTCTGTCTGGCAGATTTTGATCTGGCTCTTCCAGTTTTGTTACATTCCCATCAGAAGCGCAATAATCACAGCAGGCGTTTTGGCATGATCTGTCACATGGGTCGGCGAACCATGGGTCTTTGCGTCCTGCTGGGCAGCTGCTGCATCTGTCACAGGGTTGGAGAAAGCCACTCTGGGTCTCACGGCTGCTATGCAATTCATTTGCATACAGCTTTCATCTTCTTTAGACCATATCCTAGTGGCTACATTTAAGCAAAACTCTGTCTGAAGCTGATGGGACTTTTCCCTGTAGAAAGAGAGATTTTTCCACAGTTTTCCAAGACATTTCAAAGCAAACCTTTATCTACCCCAGGCTGAACCACACTGGTCTGGTTAGGGAAATGCTGTGTGTTCCTCTAAAGAACATTCCTGCCTACCTTATCCCAGAAAAAAAGGTACTTGTTTCATCCCTGGGGGCATGGGAGCAACCTTATGGAACTCACACAGGGGGTGGGGGGGAAAAAGTTGTCTTTCTCTCCCTTTTCTTTTTTTTTTTTTTCCCCCAAATAAAGAAGTACAGACTCGTTAGCAATCGTGGGGTTTCCTGGACAAGAGCACAAGCACTCCAAGCATGTCCTCACTGCCCCATAGTTGCAGAACCTGATTCCCTGATCCGATTAGGGCTGTGCTGACTGCTGGGATGGAGGGCAGGATTAGGAGATACGGGAAGGCTTCCAGGCAATTTTCTCAGAGGCAGGCCGCTGTGACTGCAGCACTGCTCATTTGTCAGAAAGGATCAGCTCTGCAGGTGTCATCCCGCAGCAGTCACAGTGTAGGTCCTCCACCAAAAGAGATGAAGGTAAAACGGCCTACTTAATCAACCAGAGAGAAACATGCATTGCAAACAGCTGTGGCTGTATTACCCCATGACTCCTCCATCTCAGGGAAGGACATGACATCTCAAAAATAGCTTGGGTATACCCAGGCTGCATCTGAGCCATAGGGGTGGTGATTCTCCATGGTGTAGCCTTCAGACCTGCCCGTGGTTCAGCCTGTTGGCCCAGCTGGAGCCCATCTTCACGTGCACACATGCCCGGCAGAAACCACCACGTGGGAGAGATGGGGCAATAGGGACAGCAGATGTCCACCCTCACTGCGGCTCACCGCGCAGCCCACCGGGAAGGGCTGCTGTATTTCAAGGGTGAAGTCTGAGCGATGGTGATGCACAGAGAGAGAAAATGACCCCATGGCAATCTCCTGCAAGAATAAACATAATTGTTCCTCCCCCTACCCAGCACACAGGCTGACGAGGGCTCAGGAATAACAGCCTTGCTCCTTCCAGCTGAGGGTGAGAGAGGAGGCCAGGATTGCCATTTAAGGGAGGGGTTTTGGTGTTCTCCGCTAATGCACCTACCAGAACACCTCTTATCATCTTTTGCTAAGGCCGACACAGAGCCCATCTGCATTTCACGCAGAACCGTTTGCTTCGACATGTCAGAGGTGTTCGGCAACCAGCGATGGCAGAGCTGCCCCCAGGAACCCATCGGTGCCCCAAAGGCCCTTCCTCCAGTGCAGCTCAGGGGTCCCCAAAGCAGTCCCTACACGGCACACCAGCACAGCTGCTTCCCCGCCCCCCTCGCACACAGCTCTGGATCCACTTGCTCACAAGTGGATTCATGTTTTCCTGCTATTTTTACACACAACAGTCATCCTGGTTGTGCACAGGGGTGCGTGATGCACACGATCATGACCTGACATCTTTCCCCATATATATGTGCGCGCTTGGCTAGGCCATGAGTCAGCGTGAGCAAAATCACATGGGATGCTCTTCTGAGCGTCAGGCGTGCATTCAAAACTCTCATCTGTTGGGATCTTCTATTAGGATAAGCTTCTGTGTGTATTCACAAGCCATTATATGATGCTCTATTATATCTGGACGAACCAGACATTCAAATAAATTTAAATGAACTCATCCATATGGTACTGCAAACCCTGTCACAGGAAGAAAACGATGCATAGAAAGATCTCATCCAAAGTTTTCAGTGGTGACCCCTGATCTTGGGTGCCTTGAAAACACAAGTTTTTCCTCTTGTGTTCGGTATTTCTTTGTTTCCCTCTTCTGCTTGCATTGAGAACTCTGGTATTTACTGGGTTTTGCATATAAAGCTCCAATTAATGTCTGTCAGTAGTTCTGCTTGCAGATAAGGGAAGAATATTAAATAGATCTGCAGTGCAGAGAGAGATGATATTTTAGTTCCTTTCATGCATTTTAGTCAGAAAATAACACTGAAGTTGGTTGATGCCTTTAACTTCCAGAGATTTCAAAGTGCTCTGCTCAATACCCAGGCAGAATACTTCCCACCACTGAAGTGAAGCTCCTCCTGATGGGGTGATCAGCAGCTAAACGACAACCTGCCTTTCAGGAAAAGACACTGGAAAGAAAAACTAGTGCAATACAGAGCTGAAGTCTTACCCAAAGATACAAGATCTTCCACGTCTGGATGAAACAGGCAGGATTACTTGGAGCCAGCACCCCTGAGTGGAGCCAGAGTGGGGGGCTGAGCTGAGGGCACAGGACCAGAGGACAACAGTTCATCTCAGGTAGAGGTTTGTAGGGATGATCAGATCTTTTTTTGCCATTATGGGCAATAAGCATGGAAGCATTTATCAAAAGTCTTTCTTTAGTTCTCCAGTGTCCTGCGCTGAATACACCAGGGAGTAAGTCAGGTGTTTTTCAAGCGCTGAAATGGAAATAGCAGTGGACTTCCATTCAAATAGAAGACGAAAGTGCATTTTGAACCTCCTTTACTGCTGACTGCTGTGTTAATGCAATTTATTTGAACTGGACTTTGTCTGGAGCAGTGGGTATGTGCTTTTAAAAAGTATCAGCCTTAAGACTGCCTTCACCTTGGCCTTCCAAGGCACACTTTGTATGCTTAGTTCTGGAAATCTTGTGCTAAGAAGCCAGCTCCACCGTAAAGAGTAGTCAGGTCTGGTTTTGTCCTCGGACCTAATTTCAGGAAGTAATGTGGGGTTTTTCATGCCTGCTCCCACTCACAGTGGGACACTCTTGCCCTCCTTTGAAAAGCAGAAAATCAGAGGAAAGCAGCGTTTTGGTGATAAGCGTATGCTGACAGGAACACTGCTGTAAAACTTGCAACAAAGGCTTTAAGAAGGCAGTGCAGTGCCATAGCAATTAGTTTCACAGCGTCTATCAAATTATAATTCTGGCATCACTGAGGGTGAGAGACCTTGTCACACAGGGCCAGCACCTCTTCCCACCTCCCTCAACGCTTTTTTTGACGGTGCAGTTTGGCTGGTTACAGAAAGGGACCTTGATATGGCCAAAGCCGCTCCTTTAGAAAGCGAAGATAAATATTTGCAGGTGTGTTGCTTTAATTGCCTACATCTGTCCCTTTGTCCATTTGCTTTTACTACTGTCATCGACCAAGAATAGGACACAAAAGCTTGGGAGATGGGGAGAGGAGAGGGGTCACTGCCTGCTGGAGGGTGGGCAGCGGGAAGGCAACCGTGGCTGTGCAGGAGGAGATGTGACGGATGCTATAACCAGTGTGGACGCAGAAATGGCAACACAAGAAGGACAGCTGCCCCAGCACTGCTTCACGGGAGGTCCTCAATGCCCAAGCCCTTCTCCCTGACACACCAATGGAGCCTGATGGAGCCAGGAAGGGGCTGCCCACCTTGTCCCTGAGGCCCAGTGGGGCAGGTAACAGTGCAAAAAGCTGAAGAAGAGGAGGAGGCGGCGGCTGTGGCAGGGAAGGAGAAGCTGGTAAAGGCACTGGGGATTGCCTGAAATGCCATAGCAGCTCCCCAGGGTCTCTGGGCCAGTGGCATCACTTCCCTTTTTGGGCTGCCTTAGCATCATTCTGCAACTGGCTGTTTCTTTGCAGCTACGTCCTGGGGAGAAATCCAAGCAAACAACAGTGGGAACGAAAAAGCCAGTTCAAAGCAAATGGGAAGGAGTTAGAAGCAGTGTGAGCGCTCAGCATCTCACACTGCCAGGAAAGAGAAGGGAGCAAGAGGAGAGGAACTGAGAAGACCATGATGCTGTCGCAGGGAGTTGGGGCACTTCTGGAAACAATACGTTAACCAGCGTGGAGCAAGCAGGGGCTCGATGAAGGAGTACGTCAGAAATTTCTACTTCTGAGGAGTGTTTTGAGTTTAGCAACATTGTCAGGCTCAGGATTTTAAACCACATTCATCAGATCCTTGAGTGGTAGGAAACCGGCTTGAAACCCATGAAAGGTTTTTTCTTTGTTTGGTTTTTGTTTTTGTAATAAATGATAGTTTCTTTCAATTTGCCTTCTGATTTCTGAGCCTTTAGGGCCTATTTAATTCACATTTTCAAGTCTTCTTGCATAATGGTTTAAGCCTTTTAAAATGGTCTTCTTTAAATAAAAGCTCCGATTTTCTCAGGATCAAATAATGCCAATAGCGGCAAAACGCCAACATTCTGATGGTAGTGACAAATTAGCAAGCTAAATTTAGTAAGAATTTTCTGATAAAGAACAAGTAATTAACAGGGTGATAACATCCGTCATTTTTACATACAATTGACCAGGGTGCTATTGTATGTGCTGCATATGCACATACATGTGCGGCCTTTTAATGTTGCAGATATGGCCGTACGCTATGAAGAAAAGCGACTGCATTAATGTATGCATAGATCTGAAATTTGGGTAAGGGAGGGCAAGCTCCCTCCTACACCGCCCTGGGGATGAGGGAGGGCTGGTGACACCCAAGAGAATGGAGGAACCGGGACTGTGATGCGCATTTTCAAAAGGATGCCTGGGGGTTAGTGGTGAACAGGACCGAATTACACACCGGGAAGTGTGACGGTCTGCCTGCCCTTCTTGAAAGCTGGGCTGGCAGGAAAGGAGGTGGCCGAGTTACACGGTCCGTTTGCAAAATGAGCGAGATGAATGAGTTTGGGCAGGATTGGAAAAGGAGATTTAAATGATTTGTGGTAGGATGGAGGTTTTTCCTCCCAGAAGCTTAGGAAAGGAAGGTAAAACAGGGTCTGGTGCTAAGAGGCACTGGCAAAGGCAGCCGTCCATCTGAGCTGTGCCTGACAGGGAGTCTTCAACAACAGGGAAGAACCTTTCTCTGCTGGGTTTCTGTTGTTGTTCTTGTTCTTGGTTGCTTGTTTTTTTAAAAATGGGGAAAATTTTAGGGATTTTATTCTTCACTGATGTCTTTCAGTATCACATAGGAACATATGCAGAATCTAATCCATGGATGCTATAGATCAAAGCGCTGCTCCAGCTGCTGCATCATATCGGATGTGGCTTTTGTAGGGGGACTCCCTTTGGTTTTCCCTTTTTAGAAAATTCTGCTTCAATAAAAAACAGATCAAGAAAAACAAAAAGTGGGGAGAAGTACTGTTATTAAAATAAAAACTTCCTCTGTGAGCTCACATGCCAAAAGGTACCCAGCAATCAGCATGGGAGAGTGGAGCGTCTCGTTACCTTCAGAGAAACAGAAGTGGCGCCATCTCTCCCTGTTAGCTACTCACATGCCCTCCCTCTGACTTTGAGAGCTACCTGTGTAACCATGTTATAGCGCCTCTACCAATTAGCATAACATCAAAGGGGATTTTAGGGATCTGAAAACGTGACCGTAAGAAATGGTCCATACCCAGTTTGATCATGTCTCTGGTAAGATGCAGCTTTGGGCCACTGAGCTGTTTGAAACTTCGCTGAGAGCCGCTGTCATCAATCAGATGACAGCAAACGTCCGATATCTTGAACATTCCTGCAGCTTCCCTGTTTCACTGCAGTTAGTTTAATTCTGGTGTTGCTAGGATATATCATCTTAGAGAACGTAAACCCCACAAAGCCCTCACTGACAAGAGGATTAGAAAAGCCTGTCTACCAGTGGATTATGTATATGAGTGAAGAATAAAATTGAACATAAAATGCTTCACGTCTGGTTAAAATGATGTAGTTCTGTGGATGCAGAGATGAAACGGTCAGGCTGGCTTTACCTGTTGTGCACCCCCAAACGACAATGCCCTGCTCCAGCTGTTCTCTCAAGGCCCATTTCCACAGAGAACCCGTGGTTGTTTAGGGAACACCACAGACTTCTCCGTCATCTGATCAAACATAGACAAATCCAAAGCAAATGTAAGTAGTCATTGCTTGAACTAGTCACTCTCCTAGACAAATCCAAAGTAAACGTTAAGTAGTCACCCCTTGAGCTAGTCACACTCACTTCCCATTTATTCAGTGGTGAGAGACACATGCTTTTAGTGAGTGAGTCATCTCACCCTAGGACAGATCAGAAGTTGTGCTGTTGGAGTGCCCATTGTTCTCCACCAGCTGGAAAGGACGCCTGGGAGGTCTAACTCCGATGGAGACACCTGGGTTTTGCCCCATGAGCTTGTTAGAAACAGAGATCACTGGTCCCTTCAGCTGCTGCAGCTCAGGGCATGCCTCGGAGGCCGAATCAAAGAGACGGGGCTCGACCCGCTTGCGCTCACAGCTGGCCAGCTGCAAGCTGGAGCCACGCCGCAGCCGTCCAGCTTCCTCAGCGGGGCACACGGCCAACCCCTCCCTGTCCTGCGGGGTGGGATGCTGCAGAACCTGCGCTCCCTCACCAGCCCCTACCCAACAGCATCAGCAGAACAAACACGTAGATGCTCCCCAATATGTACACATACGCACCTATAGACATGTACATATGTACCTACATATAAGCCCCCGACAACATAGGACCTATATGTGTATGTGTGTCTACATAGGTATGCCTGTGTATAAACTGGTCCTGTATTGTTTTATTAATCAGATTCAGGTATCTCCAATTTTATGAGAATTTCCCCTCTAAGCATTAAATATGTCATTAGAGGAAACCTGCCTATATCCTTTGGGACTTTTTCAGTTTCCTTATACCATCTAACTGCTCAAACATTAAAATGTTAGATTCCAGCAGCTAGTTTTGGACTTGGAATCTGTATATGGATTGATGTAACTCAAGCAACCAGGGTCCAGCAGGAGTTGAAGCCACTACTCAAGGCTGAGGGGAGACCTTATAGCTTTCTGCAACTACCTGAAAGGAGGGTGTAGAGAGGTGGGTGTCAGTCTCTTCTCACAAGTAACAGGACAAGAGGAAATAGCCGCAAGTTGCACCAGGGGAGGTTTAGACTGGATATTAGGAAAATTTTTTACACTAAAAGGGTAACTAAGCATTGACACAGGCTGGTGGTACCACAGGGGAGTGGTTGAGTCACCATCCCTGGAGGTATTTAAAAGGCTGTTAGATGTAGTGTTTAGAGATATGGTTTAGTGATGGGTTTTGTCAGCGTTAGGTTGATGGCTGGACTCAATGATCTGAAAGGTCCCTTCTAACACAGGCAATTCTATGATTCTGTGATTCTACTCAGCGGAGTGTAAATGCACACACACAGATATGCACATACCAAAATGAATAGGCTTAAATTAATGGATTACCACACAGATTGGTCAAAACCCGTCGTATTTAATCCGTGGAAGAGTCAAGTAAATTGCTTGTAAACCTAGCAGGAATACCATGCATATCCAAGTCATATGTTTAGCCTGGGCTTAACTCCAAGTTTTCCTTCCCAGTAAAACTCTTCCATCTGTGGCACCCCTAACATTTGGGGGAAAAGTCAGAAAGTGATGTAAACCTTAGTGATGGAGCCTGATAATATGCTACAGATATTTGTGCCTAAACGCTACACATGCTTGTGTCTAAAACACTACTCCCTGGTACTGAGCAAACCTTAGACACAGGGAGCGAAGAACTGGAAACCCATGAGATTTGGTGACTGAGCACTAACTGAATCTCTGGTTGTTTGATTTGCAGACAGGCACTGCAATACCTGTCTGTCTGGTGTTTGATTTTGACTTTGACTTTGGCCTTTGACCTCGATCTTTTCTTTTCCATTCACTGCCTTGACTGTGATCTGTTTGGGAATGCCAGGAATTGTGGAATATGCCTGTTACTCACCTCTTTATGTGACATATGTGCCCTACTAATTTGTTGCCACACTGATGGCCACATGCCTGTGCATGGGCACTCTTCCATAAAACCATGCGTTTGTTCCCTATGAAAGTTCAGGGTATTTCAGAGTCTCTAAGATCCCAGATGGCACTTTTTTTTAGCCTGTGCACCAAAAAACCCAAATTATAGACACAGAATTCTACTTCTTGTTTTCTTCTGAGCCTCACTTCTATTTCCTAATTCAGGTTCTCAAACTCATTAATGTTGCAAGTTTGGGAACTTGCCAGTCATACAATTCTCCATCCCTCTACTCTCACCCTACACAGCTACACCAGGAGTCTGCTTATTACTTACAGCATTAAATAGCATGAGAACTGCACATAGTTTGGGTTCTTGCCTTCACCCATTTCTATAGAGCAACCCTTGACTCCGACAAGCCCCCAGTTCAGTTTTTCCTGAGGACCATGTACTCTTCAGCCCATCACAGGGTGATTGCAGACTGGTGACAGGTTGCAGCAAAGCCCAGAAGTTTTTGGCAAACCTAAGCCCAAGTTGATCTGGCCAAGCCAGAAAAACCTGGTGTGCTTCCACACACCTAGACCATGCACACTGACAGCATACATCAGGCTTAGCAAAAAGGACCCACGTGTAAAGGAGAGCTCAGATTAAGGTATCTACAAATCCTAGTTATCCCTGGCAAGCAATGTCAGGATGCTTCCCAGAAAGACCATGTCTTTCCCATCACCATGTGACAGGCTACCAGGACAGGGATAGGAGCAGCTAAAACAGAATATTCCCAGAGCATCTGTATATGCAGGGGTATACCCTGGTCCATGTTATATGTTTGCGGAAGTCCAAGCTTTCTCCATCAGAACAAGCTGAAGATTAGCAGAAATCAGTGCCTGAGTACTACCAAGGTCTCTCGTAGGAAAGAGAATAGTCTGAGGTGAGTCTGGCCCTAATTAAGATGGTTTTCCAAGATTTGCTGGACAGAGATGTTCCCTATCACAGTAAATGGAGTTTTCAGTCAGGATTGAACTGAAGACAGATGATGAAACCCTGAGACAAACGGTTCTCTTTCAGATAGGCCAGGTTGGAGACAAGATGTCCTGCAACACCTGAGAACCCTCGCTGTAGTTAAGGCAAATGAAAAACTGTCCGGTGTGCTACTGCACAAACTGGCTTGAGGGTTGCTTGTTCTTGTCCATCTAGCTCTGCTCAGCATAGCAAAGGGCAGACTCATTTCAGGCTCATTAGCAGATGTCCTTGAGGTGTTTGAGGCTGCTGCCTCAAGGCAAAGGAAGAGGTTTGCAGATAAAAGTAGAGCTTTGATCATCCAGGACATTATTTTAATGAGCTGGGCTAAAAAAAACACAAATTCCACAGATTCAAGCATAATGAATAGGGCGTGGAGCAATAGGTGGCACAGCTCAAGACTGAATTTCTAAATTCAGAGGTGGCTTTCTCAACTTGGTGGCTGCTGGGTGGCATGATTTATGGCTTTGCCTGTAGGAGGTAGCCCTACTGTCAATAGGAAGTCACCTACTGGTTAAACAGAAGAGCAGGGTGCCTGTGTCCCATGGTCCTTCTTCCCACATCCTGGCTTTTGCTGCCAGCATTATGTTTCAGATCATGATGTCAAAGGTTTATAGGGAGCTCTGTGTCTGCCTGAAGAGCTAGGAACCCAATACTGGCACAAGAGCAGTGTGTTGTATTGGGGAGCAACGGGAATCTGACTTTCCCCTGTATATGAAGGCAATGGCACACACAAGATAAGGGACTGGTCCTCCGTGTAGGCTGCTAGAGTTGGGAAAAGGCCATGGGGGAGGTTGTAAAAAGGAAAATTTTCTTTGCCTTTCCAAGGCTGTTTCAAGTTACAGAAGATATAATAGGGGTGCACCGTCTGTTGGAGTGACCTCATTGAATGACCCAGAACAGAAGGCACATGGTGGGATGACGTATCACTGATGGAAGAACCGATCCAAATGATACTGGTTTTGTCAGGGGAAATGCTTACACAGTTCAGCTGTATAGGCCATGATCCATCTGCTGTTATCCTCCAATAGTGTTAAAAGTTAAAGATATCTCTTTATTATACATACATACACATAGACACACACACCCTTATGGCTTGTTTTTACAACAGCACTGTTGCTGGGCTGTCTTTGTCCTTTGGCGAGTGGTTTTTCTTGTGAATGTTGCCCATCTTTCCTGTAATGGGGTGTAATGAGCCCAAAGAGTTTTAACAGGAGTTTCACAACCTCAGCTGGCAACAAGTATGACCGCTATCGGGTAGAAAAACTATTCTTTGTGTTCAGAGAAATATTATCAAAATGCCGCTGAACCGCAGTGAAGTGTATTGCTGTAGAAGCCTCAAAATATTTCATCAATGCACTCCAAGGTCATTGAGTCACAAGATCTGTCAGCATAAAGGGACATCAGCGTTTTGTTCTGATTGTTCACTGAGTTCTGTAAGTACCCATCACTCAGCATTCATAGCTTTGACTACACACATTTTTAAATCACCCTGGCAGATGGTGAAAGTTGGAGGCCAAGTTTTCAGCCATGTCTCAGCAACTGTCGATCAGTAAAAACTATTTGAGTAGTCGCTGAGACAGTTGTGTTTGCAGCGTGACTGCTGCTGGGAGTGACAGGGCTACATAGGTCTCATTTGCCACAGTTCTTCCCCTTGAAGGCGATGGGGATGTTGAAAAGTTTGGCACAAATCCAGTAACTGCAAACATGGCTTGGAAAGGGTGGGAACCACTGACCCAGTTTTATGTATGTCCAGATAATTACCCACAGGAAAAATTCACACTGAGAACAAGATCTTTTTTTTTTTTTTTTTNTGTTGAGCGGAGCAGGATTTCTTTGCCTGACGCTCTCAAAAACAATCATTGTTTTCCCTCTTCCTGCGCTGCTAAATCACGTTGCGAGTCTTATCACGCTTTGGCTTGGTCGGACAGGTCACATGTCAACATCAAGACAAAGTCATACCGAAAACAGCACAGCCCTCGCCTGTAGACAGACCTGTGCTTGTGGCAATGCCAACAACCCACAGCCTCTGCTAAAATACTCGCAGTAGTTGCTTCCTGTCTTTGCAGCCCAAAGTATATTTCCTAAGTCAGGAAAATCATGTAAATATTCTCCTATGAATCACAGAATTGTCTTTCAAGTCGTAAAATAGAAGTACTTGGTGCTGCAAACCTCCCTTCTTGTCCCCAAATAAAGGAAAAAAAGAAGGATGTTTTGGTTGTTCCTATGGAGCCAATAAATGTGCTTTAGGGGTCATTAACTTCAAATTCATTCTTTTGGAAAAAAGATTAAGTGCGGCACTGTACCTTATCCTGAATCCCCTGCCAAGTTTTGTTTAGAAATAGCACTTTACTGAGAGCTTTTTCCCCTCCCCATGAGAAAAATCTGCTCACACAGGGCGGAAGCTGACTGCACGCAGTGCAGAACCCGCCTGCATACCAAGTGCCACCCTACACTCACATAAGCGCACGGAAAAAGCCTCACTTCTCTTTTTATTTTAGGATCTGCTCCAGCAGCGGCAAGCAGTTGAATGGCTGCAGCTCAGGAAGCAGCATGGCATAGGAAGCGAGCCAGCACTCCTGCCAGCCACTTTGAGGTCCCACATCAGTGTCTGGTGGCTTTGGGCCACCCGCATCCTGCCAGAGAGGTTCACCCAAGCCTGGCTGTAACCCTTCTCCTCCTTTAACCCTTTCCGATGAGAAACTGCCGTAAGCAGAGAGCAGGGATTAGGGCTTTGCAGGAGGTTTCGGGGTTGGGTGGGTTTGGCAGGAGGCAGGAGAGAGGAACGGGGCCATGGTGGGACAGGACATCTAGGGTCCCATTTGGGACTGGGCTTACCAAGAAGGTGGATGAGTGCAGGTCTTTCACAGCAGATGGTCACTTCTTGTGAGCAAACCGTGCCTGATATGGGATGCTTTAGGGAGATAAAATTTTCCCTTTAATCATGGATGTGTCTCTCTTGTTCACTTCAAATACCAATATCCAACTAAATTACCATAAGCTTCAGGGCATCGTTTACTTCGTCATTGTTGACAACAACCCATTTTGAGATACTCCAACTTATCCTCTCTATCTTGAAATCAGTTAATGCAATGCTTCCCAGAAAAACTGAAATTACTTTAGTTTGAAGCCTTATGTTAAGACAGTTTTTAAGAGGTTCACTTGTGAAAAATATTCATCCTGGCTCTGCGTCTGAAGTAGGAATGGCATCATGAGTTCTGAGAGGTTTAAGATCACGAGACGAACTGGATTTAGCCTGTTTCTTAACACAAGACTCTTGAAACACGTTCAAGCAGCTGTGATGAGACTCTCAGTATACAATAAGCCTTATGCAAATATGCCACATCCAGCTTTACGTCAGATTGGAGCCACTCAGGAGAACTTATGGTGTCCTAAAAGTCAGTGTTTTTTTTCCGAGGAAGCATCTTAGTTAGACCAAGGACTGAAATTATAATGTGAAGTCAAGTATTCGGGTATGTGACAAAATAATCTTTTATTTTCCTTCACTAAAAAGTGTTTTAGATAAAAGCTATACTTATGACTGAGGAACTACCAGTTCTGTCTTGTGACTTACCTCTCGATGAATGCATGATATGATTAACTTCAGCATATGCATCATAAGGTCATTTAATTTTAAGGTTATCATTAAAAAAAATCTTATGGCAGATTGTGAAAGAAATGTTAAACTTTTGATAATACCCTTCTGTCAACCGTATCTAAGTGATCCTTCAAGAATTTAAAAGTGCAACTGGGAAATCATTACCTAACATTCAAAGAGATAAAGAAATAATTTCTTTATTTGTTTAAAGAGATAGAAAAATATTCTTAAAATTATTTTAATGCAACTGTATGGGGATAGCCATCATCTGGAGAGATACATTGATATTTCCCTGTGTCTAAAGTTAGCAAAAAATGAAATCTCCTGCAGTTCTAAAACTCTCAGAACTAAGAAAAGGTCTTGGTAAATGTTGTTAAACTGCTTTTAAAATCAAATTACTTTGCTGTATATTATATGACAGATTTGATCAGTTAGAAGAAAATAACATTTTCTTTGCTACTAATCTGTAACTAGAGAGGCATCTTCCAAAGTTAACATCTGCATTATCAGAAGCTGTTGATGACGCTGCCTAAGTTCAAATCATCTGAATTTAGTTAGCTTTTTACATTTTCAGATATTCCTTGTGCAGTTTTATCACCACCTTGAAAATAATAAAAAACATGAGGAGTTACTCCCTTTTCATATCTGTGCAATAGTGATCTAATATGGAAAGATACTTTAAACTTTTAGTTGAAAGCATAGAGAAAAGTGAGCTGTATTCAACTACATCTCCACTGTTTTCTAAGTTCTAAGGGAAGCTCAAATCTGTGGACAACACAGAAAACTTTCATCCCACCAAAGTGTATCATATTAGCCCCTGGCCAACCTTGGAACCGATACTATTGAAGTTGCAGATGGATCTGGGTGGCTAACTGCAGCTAATGCTGCTGTAGTAGCAGTGGCAGCTACCCCACTGTTAGCAACAAAAAGATTTCAACGATTTCGCCCATTAATAATTCCTCTTGTGATGAGCTCTCCTTGCCCTCAGCCTTCTTTCTGTCTGTGGCTGGTTATAACCACTACCTGCTCTATACCCTGTGCATATCAGCATATCAGATCAATACCATGTACTGTGCCTTATGCAGACCAGTATTTATCCTCTAATAACTGCACAGGATAAATCACCTTTACATACTAGAAGGCAAGGTATGGAGGGTAGTCCTAGCTGTTCTTTCAAGTAAGCTAAAGCTTTCCTCGAAATGCATTTCAAACTAAGCTTCTCACATGTTTACATTGCTTAAAATCATTTCTATACAGAGAGCAGAAAGAAACATAGAACTCTGGTTTTACACGTACTGCTTAAATGTGAACATATGTGTGAGTTAAAATGCACAGAGCTACAGCGGAAGAGTTTGGGGAAGTGAGGTGGCCTCCGGCAAAGACAAGTCAGGGTCGTTCACTTGGAAGTCCTGCTGAAGGAGTGAGTACACTTGGTTCTTTGGTTCATTTTTCCCAGGAGGTTACTTACCCAGGCCAGGTTTTTCAATCTGCAAACCATAGGAACTGCAGGCATCCCCTCTTCAATTTTTCGGAAGGGTTTCTCCATCACAGTTCTCCTGTAAAATCCTTACCCAAACCTTGCCATAAACTCAGAGGGAAACATTTGCTTCCCCATGCTGGGATCATCTGGGAGCTTTATTCTTCCACCGACGACCTTGGCACCACAGAGCCTTCAGCGCAATGCACTCAATCCCCTGCCTGCTGAAGCTGGATGAGTATTTCCAGAACCTCTGCTGATACCTCATCTTGGGCCATTCTAGAAAAAGTATCTTGACACCATGGTTTAAAGCTCTTCCCTGCACACTGTGCTCACTGGAGAAGCATGTGCTGCTTCTACAGCTTACAGTGACCCATCCAAAACCTTTGCCCTCGCGGGCCATTTCTTTCCCGGGTTAGACATGAAAGAAAGAGGAGCATTTTGTCTTAAAAGGCAACGTCTACAGCAGGCATCCTCAGCCATGGTTTCCATTTCACATGTTTCATCCTGTACTGCCTCAGGATAACATGACATAACCACTTCAGTGGTTATTTTTGTATGACTAACTTTCATCAGGGGAGATCCCACCCTGTAATATGGCTCCAACTGCAACGACAATGAGATAGAAATATATACTTATATATTTACAAAATATATAACTGAATATTAATCTCTGTTAAGGCTCGGCAGATGCACCGAGGTTCCTCCTTTTGCAGGCAGCAGAGGAATGAAATCTGGTGTGGTCTCTCGCTGGGTGGATGCTCGCCTGGGATGTCCACAGCTGCTCAGCCTCCCCCAGAGGTGCCAGGGTGTGCACTGCTGGCTACAAACACAAAGAAGTACCATTGGCCAGATGTGTGGGCTCCGGCCAGATGTGCACCTCCAGCCAGATGTGTGCTGCCTCTGGAGAAGGTGTCTGGCAGACACCCAGGGTGGAGAAGGGAGACCCTTCGCAGCCAGGTGTGATACAACTGAAAGGGGCAGGAGGACTGGGTCCATTCTGCGAGCAAACTAGGCACCTGCCTGGGACAGACGAACGAGAGGAAAGCTTTTCCAGAGCTGCAATGTGACTTGGCTATCTGCCAACCACACGGATTTCCGCCCCAACCCCCCCACCCCTAAAAAATAAGCAGGGACATTTTTCGCTCGTCAGTGACACAGACTTGCATGCAAGGCTTGTTGACCAAGCGGTGTGCTGCCTTCCTGGGACTGTAGCTAAGCCTTTAGCCCCACAGAGGCTGCCTTGGACCACGGAGGAGCTAAAGCCAGCCCTGGCTTCGGGCTAGATCTGTTGTGCTCAGAGTCAGAGCAGCAGTAGCAAGGAAATGTTGGATTATACCTAACCTGACCATAGGAGAGAAGCCGCAAGTCTGTGATGCTGGAAGGGAAAAGAAAGCGACAATAAGAATGGAAAGCAATTTCTTATTGCAGGGACACTCTCATTAGAGTGATGGTCCTTTCTTAAAGGCTGTGAGAAAGAGGAAGCTGTGCCTGCTTTTGGCTGCCTCGAATGGCTCTGCAGAGCAGGTGATCTCACCAGGTCATTTTTATAATGAGATGATGACCTGTGGTCTGTCCTCAAGGTACATTTATGCATTCACGTTTCCTTCAGCAGAGTTAGTTCTGACTATATAAACTGAGGGCTGAAATCAGCCCATCTGAAGTGAGTCAAAGCAGAAGAAATTAGTTCCTCCTTTGGACATGATGTTAAACAGATCTGTCATCCTGATGTTTATGCTGGTGCTGTACAGGGAAAAATATTCCTCCACCTTGTGGCTAATGCCTGCCTATATATTTATAAATACCCTTTGCCTTGGGCAGCTAAATGCTCAGATTCCAAACCTAATAAAAGCCCACATCTCACCGATACAATAAACCCCTCCGCCCCCATCTCATTCCATTTATAATCATGATATTCCTTGCTGTAACTCTGGTACATCAGGATGTGGATTTCCTTGCATTTTTTCTCAGTTTTGCTTATATGACGTGATCTATACATAACCAGGGTGCTATGAAAATCAGAGGCGATGTAAATCATTGTAATGCTGGCATGCCTGCTTTAGTATCGCAAGCTACCAGTAAAATAACTGAGAAACAACGAGAAATAAAGTCCACTGGAAATCCAGCTTCTGTGAGAATCTTACATTAATCAGGTTGATGCTGACACCTTTGACAGCCTTTTTTGTGGTTCTGGATGTGGACCTAGAACATCCACAATCTTACTTGCTTGTGACTGTGTATTAGCACCAATATAATTAGCAATACATACAACTCAGGTACAGAATGTACACAAGTTGTAGCTCTTATAAATTATAAACACCCCTAGCTAAAATGATTTTTCAATCAGTCACGTTACTCGGTTTTATATTTCAATTCAGTGAAAGGGCTGGAGAAGCCTCAGAAAAAGCTATTTGCATAGATAGTGATTACACTACTATAAACAGGAGAAATACCAGATTTTGTGCACCGAAGTGATCACAGCTCCGGAAGCTGCTGCAATTGTAAAATACAGTGAGAAAATATGCAGAGAACTTATGAGGTGTCCTTGCTTAGTTAAGCTAGCCTGGTCACAGAGTCACAGCATGGTAGGGCTTGGAAGGGATCTCTGGAGATCATCTAGTCCAACCCCCCTGCCAGAGCAGGGTCACCTACAGCAGGCTGGACAGGAACGTGTCCAGGCAGGTTTTGAATATCTCTGGAGAAGAAGACTCCACCACCTCTCTGGGCAGCCTGTTCCAGTGCTCTGCCACCCTCAAAGTAAAGAAGTTTTTCTTAATTTTAAGCTGGAACTTCATGTGTTCCCGTTTGTGCCCATTACACCTTGTCCTGTCACCAGGCACCACTGAGAAGAATCTGGCCTCATCCTCTTGACACCCGCCCTTTAGATATTGATAAGCATTGATGAGATCCCCTCTCAGTCTTCTCTTCTCCAGGCTGAACAGACCCAGGTCTCTCAGCCTTTCCTCATTAGAGAGTTGCTCCAGTCCCTTGATCATCTTTGTAGCCCTCTGCTGGACTCTTTCCAGTAATTCCTTGTCTGTCTTGAACTGGGGAGCCCAGAACTGGACACAGTACTCCAGGTGCGGCCTCACCAGGGCAGAGCAGAGGGGGAAGATGACCTCCCTCGACCTGCTGGCCACACTCTTCTTGATGCCCCCCAGGAGACCATTGGCCTTTTTGTCCACAAGGGCACATTGCTGGCTTATGGTCAACTTGTTGTCCAGCAGGACTCCCAGGTCTCTGGTATACGGTAGGCTGACATATAAAACATGCATTCTGATTTGGTTTCAGAGTTGTCCTGCCTTCAGCACAAGCTCTTGCAGCAGTGGGTGCATTACTCTGGGTGGTGGAAGATGCTCTGGTTGTTTCAGTTGAGGCAGCTTCCTCAGAAGAAAGGGAACGTCCTTTCCCTGGGAGAATCTCTACCAGCCAGCTGGGCTCACCAGTGCCAAAAGGGCTGGTCCTGCGCTTCCTCCCCGTTCACCTTGCACACCCATGTGCCTACACGCACCAACACGTGCCTACACACGCCGCACACACGATGCTTACACAGACCACAACCATCGCACACTCCCATCCCCACTGCCACCTCACACCTAGTCCGGACAGTTCAGCTCCCCAACGCAGCAGAAAACTAAGCCAGAAGGAAACAGGAAAAGCCAGCAAAAAGCAGGAATCCCTTTGGAAAAAGCTTGTCTGGACTTCCCCCACCCCAAGTATGCAGGAAATTTAGGTACATTTATATGGGTATAAGGTATAGCTTTACAGCCACCTCGTGCAGAACCCTGCCAGGCTCTGGCTCGGGGGAGGCATTTCCAAGAGCATTGCCGGGAACCAGAACAAAATGTTGATGGAGGAGCCAAGTGCTTCTTATTCTTCACCTGGCTCCAACCTGCAGCAGCGTCCTCCTGCCTGAGAGAAACCCGAAAGAGTGTTTTAAGTTCATTAAAATGCAAAGATGTTTTGTATATTCTCAGGAAAAGAAACGAACCCACACTCCCTTCTTTCAGTTAGAAAAATGAGAGGACTGTTTTCTTTTAATTGTTTTCAGAATGAAGGAGAGACCTGTGGAGGGGTTGCCTGGGGAGATCTTCCTGATTATAGATAAACCCTATCAACATGTCTGTCAAAAAGGCTGAGCAGCCCACCAGATATGATTTATATCTATGATTTATATCTGTCAAGCCACATATTACACATATTATAAATGTGTTGCCTCCCCTTAGTCAGGGAGGGTATGGTATGATGTAAAATTTCCTTTTTTTCCTTTTCCTTTCCTTTTTTTTCTTTCTTTTTTCCTTTTTTATTTTTTTTTAATAGCCCTCAGGATTTGTAACCCACTGCTACGCCTCTTAGTACTGTGTGCACGGCAACATGCTTTGGACTTTTCTTAGCCATGCAGACTTAGATGGCTCCCCCATAGGGATGAGAGTGGGCTCCTGTTTTTGGAAGATGCCTGCACAGGGTAGGGTTGTGCCGCAGCACCACTTTTCCCCAAAGAAACACCACAGAATTGCAGGAAGAGGCATTACAGTAACACCCACAGAAAACATAGGTTATCAACACCCAGCAGCAATGACATTTAAGACCACTGAGACCATTTCTTCTGAACGATGTGGTGTTCCCTGAACCAGTTCTTGTTTCATATCCCCAGACCTGTGACTGTGTATGTGGAGCTGCCCTGCTCCAAACTCTTGCATCAAAGTGCACCGCACAAGCATGTAAAATAGAATCATAGAATCATAGAATTGTTAGGGTTGGAAGGGACCTTAAAGATCATCTGGTTCCAGCCCCCCTGCCATGGGCAGGGACACCTCCCACTAGATCAGGTTGCTCAGAGCCCCATCCAGCCTGGCCTTGAACACTTCCAGGGATGGGGCTTCCACCACCTTTCTGGGCAACCTGTTCCAGTGCCTCACCACCCTCATGGTGAACTTCTTCCTAACGTCCAGGCTGAATTGACCCATCTCTAGTTTTAAACCATTCCCTCTAGTCCTACCATTACCTGACATCCTAAAAAGTCCCTCACCAGCTTTCAGTACAAACCCTACTTGTCAGCACAGTAAGTCAGGATAGCCCAAAAGCTGTCTTCAGTTAGACTGACATTTACTAGCTATTAAAATCAGCAAGGGACTTGTTGTTTCTCAAAATGGGAACTTTTTTACGACTTAATGCCAACTTGCCTTCTACCTGCTGGGCCAAACCGAGCACAGTAATGATTGTAGAAGGATCAGTCCAAGGGAAACAACCTCCCTGCTCCTACACAATGTTGCCCTAAGTATATGTACTACATACACATATCAGGTTTTTTTTCTTCACAGCATTGCACTTCAGTTCGGCTGCTTATTCCCCATGGTTCCTAGTGTATTTTTAGTTGGAAGTTTTCCTATGGACTCCTTGCTCTGTGATCACTGGAGCTTGGCCCCTGCATGACTGTAGAGGTCAGGGGCTGGTGGGAATCCTTGTCTATCTCTGCAGACAAGCTTTAGAGAGGGGCTGATCAGTTGCGACCTGCGGGAAATGGCCTGTCTGTGAAACCAAAAGCTGATGGATTACTGCAATTTGAGTCATCTCCCAGGTGTACAGTTTGTGTAGCCTTGTCATTGCAGCTGCCAAAAAGCAACGTTCCTCTTGAAGGCATTGCTTGAGACCTCTTCCAGCAAAATTCATCACCTTTCTGCCCCATAACATCCTCCTTCCACACAGTCTTCCATACTGAAGGGAAGCAATTTTTTCATCTCAGAAAGGTAATCAAAATACTGAGTATTCTTCCTGATTGAAATTGTACATGAAGGAAAGCAGAGACCTTCATCTGATGTTCTACGTTCGTGCACTGGAGAATTAGCAGAAACTTCAAACTTTAATCAAGCAAGTTAGAAAAGTTAAGCTGTTGAGTATAACTCAGAGACCAACACGATACATCAAGATGTCATTTAGTACACAAATAATAGTTTATGGTAGTGGAAAAAACACATAAAACATAGATCATGATAAAATCTGCTTCATTGTGCTTCTTGACTGAAAATTCAGGATGTTGAGATAGATAGGATTATTTCATTGGAGCTGGTTGTGAATATTTCAATGAAGGCTTTGGTTTTGCTTTGTTTTGTCGTGGTTTAATCCCAGCCAACAACTAGGACCATGCAGCTGCTTGCTCACTCCCCTCATGGCAGGATGGGGAAGAGAAGCAGAAAAGTGAGAAAACTCATGGGCTGAGATAAAGACAGTTTAATAATAGGTAAAGAAAGAGCCTCACACGCAAGCAAAGCAAAACAAGGAATCCATTTATTGCTTCCCATCGCAGGCAGGTGTTCAGCCATCTCCAGGAAAGCAGGGCTCCATCATACGTAACGGTTACTTGGGAAGACAAACTCCGTAATTCTGAACATCCACCCCTTCCTTCTTCTTCCCCCGGCTTTATATAATGATGATGACACCCCATGGTACGGAACAGCCGGGGTCAGCTGTCTCGGCTGTGTCTCCTCCCAACCTTTTGTGCACTCCCACTTACTGGCGCCATGGTATGAGGAAAAGAAAAGGCCTTGACTCCTCAGCAACATCCAAAACCATCAGTGTTTTACCAATGCTATTTTCATCCCAGATTCAAAACACAGAATTATACCAGCCTCTACTAAAAGAGTCAACTCTATCCCAGATGAAACCATGATATGTTTTTAAATTAAAAAAAAAATCAATTTGTCTACCACTTTCATGAAAATTTTCTGTTTCAATGAATCTTCAGTCAGGAAGACCCTTATTTCTGGAAAGGTCTTTGTAGGCAAAACAAGAAAGAGTTTCCACTGTAAAATAACTCATGGATCTGTGGGTTAGTGCACATAAGACGCTAAAACACAAAAGACCCCTTGTTTGAATCCATTTTAAACTTTATGTTTGGAATCCTGGAAAGCATTTTGTGTATCATAAAAGACAAGCAATTCACACTTCAGACTTCCCTTCAAGACCCCAGCAAAGAGGCATCCATCTCTTTCCTTTGTGTCTTGTTGCAATAGTGAGAGACCCTCATGTAAAAATCCCCGCCTCATTTTTAAGCTTTACTGGTTGGTTTAAATGAGTTAAATTACAGCCATTTATTTCTGTTAAGCCTTCCTGGAGAGTCCTGCATTTTCTCCCAATCAAGGTACTTACGCAGTGCAACGCTCTCATCTCTTAATTTTATTTTTGAGATGCTAAAAAAAAAGAAGTCACAGAATCCCAGAATCTTC
>VXBH01007481.1:0-18722 GCA_013400035.1 Rynchops niger
CTACAAGAAAGGGTTCTTCAGGTGTATGAACAAGCAGAAAGAGATGGACGCTCACAAACGGACTCCATAAACGGCTATGGGAAGCAAACATTAGCAAAACATTATCTTCCTGCATGTACTAGACATTTGTGTAGCAACCAAAACTTTGCACAATTCGTGCCCATAAAAGAAAACAGAGGAAAGGAGCAGCAGATGCTTTAAGGTGCTGTTCTCTGTCAAAAACCTGGGGCCAAACTCTCAGCTGGTGGAAGATGGAGGTGCTCCAAAACCGCCCGAGGACCAGGCTCTGGCTTTCAACCAGAAGCAAGCAGGGCTCCTTCTGAAAACTGCAGCTGCTGACAAAATGCTAGGGAGACAAAAGCCTAAATAACCCCAAGTTACTTTTACCTGCCTGGCTTATTTTCTCTGAGTCTCTGCTATCACAATTTCTGCAAAGATATTCTGCCATTTTATTTTTCAGTAGGACTGAACAAAAACTTATGCAAGATCTCTCTTCCATTCAAGTTTTACTCTGACAGTAAATAATATCCACTTAAAATCTATTTACAATCTGAAATTTTAAAAATTTAGGGGGAAAAAAAGACTGATAGGTTCCAGTCCGGTCTTTTCACCACCCTTCCTCAAAAAAAGAGATAAAAAATTACAAATATTTAAATCTTGTTTATTTTTAGATATAGCTTAAATATCTTTTCTTATCAATCTTTTTTTTTTTTACTTTAAGAGGAAGTAAAAATTAATTTCAGCTGTTTCAAGAGTTGACCAAATGACTGTACCGTTCCTTGAACACACTTTCTCCTCCTCAGTTTGTGCAGATAAGGGACATAATGTAAAGAGATTCTCTTTTTCTCAATGTTCCATTACTGTGAAGTGTTAATACATGCATTAATACTATATAAGCCTAAAATATTTTGAAAGTGGGAGCTAGAGAAAAATGTGTAACTCTTCATCTTCCTCTGGTAGGACACAGATTCTGCAAATAGAGCACAAATGGAAGTCAGGGTCCCACAGCAAATTAACTCACAAGTCTGGATTCCCACTTGACAATTCTGACGCTGCACTTAGAAAATTGATAGAGATCTACTTTCACAAAAATGCTCCTATATGGTCTCAACTGCCAGTAAGTGCTTCATGTTTCAAAGGCGCTGTGCAGCTATTTTTTTCTAAGGATAGAAAAAGAAGTTTTGCAAGCATGACCGTTAAAACCAAAGAAACAAACAAGGGGGACCAATGACTTCCATTTGGCCTAAGTCAGCAGACCTGTGCCTCAAGCTACCAAAATCTGCTGCTTATCACAACTTATTCCAGAGATGTCCTTCTTCTCCTGAAGGATAAAATGGACCTCACTAATGTTGCCTAACATAAAATCACATTCCCTTCTCTCTCTCTGTCATGAAACATGCTCTAGTACCCAATGAGTTCATTGAATGATTGCACATGGTCCTCTAAAACATTTGTGGCTATTGCCTAAGGTAAATAATTTTCTAAGTCAGTTCAATTAAATCATCCGCCAGGCTGCTTTTTGAAGGCTGATGATATTGGTGTGATCTGCATGCAATAATTATCCAGTCTTTCTATTCTGCGTAGCTTATTATTTGCACTGATAGTGTTAAAAAACCCTTTTCTCTTTCACCTTTTTTTTTTTCCCAAATGACTTACACTTTGACCTCATGAACTAAATTTGAAATGATCTCTCAGTTGACTACATGACTTGTCCCAAGACTGCAGTCCCCTAATTATCCTGATTAGGTAGGAGTAATTACAGAGCATACCAGATCAAGGCATCTGGATTTCCTTTCCTTGGAAACCTGTGCAGAGAAAGAGGCTGTGGCAGCGTGGAGGGCAAAAGGGTCTCAGACCTCAGCCCAGTATAGCATAATGCTTGTACACGCACTTGGGTCTGTGAGCTTGTAAATTCCCCACATCTCTCACTTTAGAGAAGACACTCTCTTCTGCATACCTTTTTCTTTTGAAGAAAAAAATGCACCAGAGCTTAAGACTGGAATGAATTTGGATTCTTCTCCAAAACATATGTAGGAGATTCACCGCCTCTTGTTCAAACCCCCATTTCACTCTCTATCTGCTCAAGTGGTGTAGTTATAATGCAGATTTTTCTTCCAAATACTGATGACTAGAATCATCTGGACATGTTCAACTAGCTGATTTAAAAAATTTGTTAGGGATAAATTCTCCCTTTTCACCACTTCAGTCATGTATCTGCACCCCACCGGCGGGCAGAAGAGCTCTTCCTAATGCGTGCTGGAATTTCTGGACAAGACAAGAGGTTTGAATAAAGCAGAGCAAAGATTTGAGCCTTAATCTTTAGCTTCTCTGAGAAACACACTAACAAGTAAACTGCTCTCTCAAAGTCCTCAGTGACCTTGATTCCCTGACAGTATATGATGGATCCTGAATTACAATAGCTTATGTGGAACAAAAATAATATTGCAATACTGACCACTATTACTTTGCTTGCCACGCAGGGGGTGAGAGTGAGGAGCTACACTGGCTGACACTCTGCCAATTTTTTCCTTAATTATACCCCAAAGACACAGCCTTTCCTATCCACTGGCACAGCTAATCATCCCAAGTTCTCATCGGATTGAGTTTGTATTAATTTGTCAGCTTTCACTCATACTTTCAGAAATGGAATGGTAACTTTCCAAATACTGTTGCAGAGCATTACACAAGCCTTTTGCTTTAACTATATCATTACTGTCCTTTCATACCTCCCTTTTCTCTCTTTATACTACCACTTCCAACATATGTCACCGCTCTGTGACAAATGTCTTTGAAAGGATACCCCTTAACATATCATCTCTTAGTAACAAGAAGTCCAGCTGAACCTTCCATGTGTTTGAAAATTCACCACCCAAGCACTCCGTGTTTCATTCTTTCCCATGTTGCCCTTTGGCTTTGGAAAGATATTTTTGAGAAGTTCAACAAAGCTACCTTTCATCTTCTCTAAACCCATCCTCAAAACTCTCCTCATCACACCATATCACTGACCTTTAGTCACACCAGGGGATCACAAGGTCTATAGCCATTTTGACCATCACAGTCTCATAATTCATTAGGCTCCATCTGTGTTCAAGTAGGATTTTCTCTCATCTTAAGGCAGCAAGGTTTTGGGATTCTTTTTTTTTTTTTTTCTTTTTGGTATTGTTGGCTACATACAATGCGGTGGTGCCAGCTGGTATGTCCACAGACACTGTCTAGAATTAGACAGATATACTTAACCGTGGTCTTCAAAGATTTGCCATGAAACCTTTTGCCGTGCCACTGGTTCTGCTGCAATTCAATACACTTTCTTACAAAAAGAGACGTACTACTTACCCCAAATATCACTCTTAATATTTGCAAAGCAATTTCATGCTGTACATCAGAAAGTACAGGAGCACCAGTAGGATACTTGCACAACTGGACATCAAGCTATTGGATCAAAAATAAAACACAATCACCTTATTATTGCAGCCAAATGCAGTAAGTAGGAGTAACAGAAATCAACTGTCCTGCTGCATCTAAGCATCCTGCACGCATTATGCCACCAGTGCCGTATCAGCAGCACTGTTACTATTTCAGGACCCCAGTGAAAAAGCTAAACTAGAAAGCATGCCCTTAACTTGGGGCTCTGGCACTGCGGTACATTTGACTGGGAGAGAACACTTGTGTAAGCGTTAGAGAAAAGCACAGGAATCTCAACATTAACCCTGAATGTAATCCTCAGTTGATGACTTTTGTGATAAGGAGTGAAATGTTTACATCGGAATACATTTTCCAGGATCCACAGCATTGCAAGATTGTGCCTTTTTTATTCTAAACTCTGTTGAGCACTCTCAATTTGTAATGAAAGCAATCAAAGGCAATGAAAACTGCACAGCTTATTCAACCGATTTGTCTTCATTTTTCAAGTAAAAGAAACATTTCATACCAAACTGAGAGAAACATATCTCATGATCAAAGGTCAGTAATCAAGAATGTTTAATTTATGCATATTTTCATTTCTCCTTTTGTGCAGATTGCCATATACTGATCAGTTGTGTTTACATTCTGCTTTTATTAACAAACTAGTGCAGAGTACATTCATTTTACTGGCTAATTTGCTTGAAATTAATTTCTTGAGGCAGAGCCCAGTGAACTAAAGAGCCTATAGTTTTTGTGAAAAATATATAGCACTTCCCATTAGTTTTAAAGATCAGCTGCTTTATTATACAAAATACCTAATTTCTTACCTCAGCCAAGAAACAGGGAGGTTTTAAATTAGATAATTAATTATTAGAAAATGGCTGTTCTTCCCCCAGAGTGTAACCAAAATGAATCACCAATTCAGTTCATTTTAATTTCTCCCCTTAGCACTCATATCAGCAAAGTTGTTAAACTCTTTGCATGATCACTGAATCTTAAATCTATAAATCTCATCATCTTAGCAGGAGGTTTTCATCTGAGTTCTCTTGTGCCAAATCCAGATTGCATTTTAAAATGCAGACTCATAACTTCATTCCAATATGCTTGAAAGCCGTGGTTTTCTGTCACAATCTGGAAATTGGACATTTCTATTATTGCCATCTCGAGGAGGAAAATGTTCAAGAAGAAACTCTACATATTACTACCCATTTTTTCCATTTGTATTTCATAAACAACATAAAAGGAAGTTAATAACAGAAGTAAATCTTTGGGTTTGGATTCTTACTGCCAGCCCACAACTGAAAGATTATAAAGTGAAAACTGCAAAACAAAAAACCCCCCAACCCTAAACATTGATAATTGCAGCTTGTTTAATGTTGCTTAGTCTACTTTATTAATGATAAGCAACAATTACAAAGTAAATGAGCAAACAAAACCAAAACCCACCAGATATACCCTGTAGGTTTTCAGATTTTATTTTTGCTAGCATCTACATAAAATACAATCCTATTCCTTACATTGAAAGGCAAGAAAAAAAAAAAAGAACCACTATTCTGCAGATGGCTAAATTGAACAACACTCTTAATCTCACACAGTTACTCAAAATGGGGCTTACAAGGGACACAAGTCATAGAATCATTTTTCTTGGAAGAGACCTTTAGGATCATCAAGTCCAACCACTAACCTAGCATTGCCAAGTCCACTACTAAACCATGTCTCTCAGCACTACATCTACATGTCTTGTAAATACCTCCAGCGATGGTGACTCAACCACTTCCCTGGGCAGCCTGTTCCAATGCTTAATAACCCCTTCAGTGAAGAAATTTTTCCTAATATCCAGTCTAAACCTCCCCTGGTGCAACTTGAGGCCATTTGCCCTCTTCTATTGCTTGTTACCTGGGAGAAGAGACCAGCACCCCCCTTGCTACAACCTCCTTTCAGGTAGTTGTAGAGAGGGATAAGGTCTCCCCTCAGCCTCCATTTCTCCAGGCTGAACACCCCCAGACCCCTCAGCTGCTCCTCATAACACTTGTGCTCTACATCCCTCAATAACTTTCCAGCCACATTTCCCAGTCTTCACACTCCCGCCCCCAGTAAAGGTCATATTTACAAAGATGACTCTCACTCTCCTGCCATGCACTGCTGTGAGGCGTCTGTCTCCATCTCCTTGAATGCCTTTCCTGCAGGCAGTGGGGGCTGCTCTTGTGCCCCTGAAGGTGCTCCCTTGCCTGCTGACACAGCCCTGGTCCCACAGGTCCTTCTATTTGCAAGGCAGGGGCTCTAGTCCCTAACAACACGGTAGTCTCCCTGACCTCACCCCCACTCATCCAGGTCTTTCCTGAGACCGGGGGTCCAAAAACGAAACACCCATGCCCTCACAGTGGTGGGACTTTGCATTTGTCCCTTTTTATGACTCCTCTTGGCTCATTTCCCCCACCATGGCCTCTCTCAGTTGCACACCTGCCCTTGAGAGCATCCTCTGGTCACTGTGGTTTAGAGTCACCTGCACACGTGAGGGATGAGGACTCTGTTACCTCCTCCAGGCCACTGACAAAGATGCCAAACAAGAGACATCCCAGTCAAACCCCAGCAGTGCCCCTCTTGTTACCAAGCTCCAGGCTGATATGACCCATCTACCACAGCCCTCTGAATCCCATCATCCTACCAGTCTTTTTATCTGCCTCACTGTCCATATATACAAACCACCGTGGCCTAACTTGGATGTGAGAACAGCAACAGTCAAGAAGCCCTAGCTCTAGCCCAGGTACATGACACGCACTGCTCTCTCCTCATCCACAAACTGGCCATTTCTTCTCAGAAGACCATCAAGTGGGTCAGGTGTGATTTAACCCCAGTAGATCCATGCTGACAGCTCCGTATCACCTTATCCTCCTTATCCCCAGAAACAGGTTCCACAGTTTTACCAGTGACTGAAACAAGGCTGACCAGGACAATTTCCCAGATCATCCTTACTGTCTGTTTTGGAAAACAGATGCAACATTCACTTTTCTTTAGTCACTGGGGACCTCCCCAGACCCCCATGACCTCCCAGAGGTTATAGATGTCTCCCCATGCAAGCTCCTAGCACCCTCAGGTGCAGTCCATCCTGTCCCATTACCCCATAGTGAGGTTGCCTCCAGTCACCCCAATTTGATGCTCACCTGCTGCTGGGTCTCCTTGACCTGTGTCTCCAACCATAGACATCTGGCAGAACTGGCTGGGGAGGACTGCGGAAATGGCAGTGTTTAGTTCCTCTGCCTTCTGTGTCTGTGATCTGTACCACATCAACACCCCACTCAGCAACAGCCCCACATTTTTGTTTGCAGGCCACCCTGCCAGTATCGCTAGCCACAGTCTTTCTGCAGCATCCCAAAGCCAAGCACCCAAGGCAAGGTGTCAGGTCAGCAGACTCTGTTCCCTGCAGAGGAGCCTCCATTAGCTAACACCCTCCTTCTTTTTATTTGATCGGTCACTCGATCAGTACCTCTAACAGCAGAATCTGAGGTGGAGAGGAGTGCTGAGATGTGATAACAGAAGTGACAAGCTTCAAGCTTTTCCCATCATGGAAGTTTCTATCCACAGCTCATTTAGAGGTGGTCCTCTGGATTTCCTTCCTCCTTTGCAGTGCAGGAATTGAGCTGTTGGCTTTGTGGGGTCTCTGCAAGGCCCTGTCAGTCTCTTGTTTGTCCTCTCTGATGTCCCACAGCACACTCTGGCAGGCAAGGCCATTGCTGTCCTCACCCTGGGCATCTCCACAGCCTGAGGCTGGGGCAGCAGCATCCTCCCTCGATACCTTTCAAGGTTTCTGATCTTCTGGGGCAGTTGGTCCCATGCCCATGCCAGAGGCAGTCTCTTTTGCCATATAAACATAAATGAACCATGTTCTCCCAAGATTAAGTGGCCACCTAAAATACCTACATTTGAAAGATGGCGGTGTTTATTTCAGGTACACATAGTGTTACTCAACTGGCTTATTCTAAAAAGATGATTTCACCACTTAGTATTAAAAAATTTGATAGGTATTTTTTAAAATTGCTGGCAAGCAACCCAGATTAAAGGCCCCAGATCAGATCATACAGGGACTTGCAGTCATTAAGGCACAAATACACCTAATGCAGTGCTGGCAGTTTTTACCTGAGAGAGAGGAGTCCAAATCTGAAAATGTAATATAACAACTCAAAATTTCAGAAAGGTTTTAGCTCGTTATCCAATGAGTTGTACTGCAGCTCTTTCCCGAAGGTTCTGTGAAACCTTAAAATCCTAAACTATGTTTACAATAATAAAAAACCGCACATCTGATTTGAAGATTTAATTACTCTGTTTGGACATGAAGTGACAGCTTGCAATACAGATAATAGTTTTGGCAAAGCTGCAGGCATTGATCTAGCGGAAGCTCTGGTGTAATGTTATTCTGCTGTATTCACAAGAGGTGTCTTTGCATTATTGAAACCAAGAGAAGCCACAAAAATCCATATTCTTGAAACAATTAAATGTGAAGAGCAACCTACTTTCAGCATCAAATTTGAATTAACACCTACCAGGGCACTTGGTCTTTGAACGACCAACTGAAAAATCAAAAATCCTTGAGTTCGAGTCAGTTCAACATTGCAAATGGAAGAAAAAGAGAAGAAAAAGGGATAAAATAATAGTCGGGAGAAAAGAAGCAATGGGTTATGGTGTTAAGGTACAATATAAATCCTAAACATAAAAAAGGCTTTCAAATAACGTTAAGTTTGACACAGTGAAGCCTTTTGTCTGTGTTTCCTGCCCTGAGTGCACTGCAGTTGTAGCTGACTCTAGCCCTTGGCCATTATGGTTTGTAACACTGCTAATTTTCAGAACTATTAGAAAGCTTTCAATTTACCAGGGGAGTTCCAGGAAAAGAGAAAAACTCCATGTAAAACCTTCGTGCAAAGGAAGAAAGCAGGATCTCATAGAAACCTCAAGCTTGAAGAGACAAAAAATACAGGTAAACAGAAGAGAATTACACCTCTTCCCACAAAAAAACAAACAACAAACAAAAAAACCCAACCCAAACCACACAAACAAACAAACAGAAAAAGATCAAAAACACAACCAAACCCAAAACCCAACCTCTTCTTTATTATCCCAGACAACAGTACATGTACTCTAAAAATTCAAGGTAGGTAGTGATAAACAAACTAGGTCACTACATAGATACCAAGGATACATATAGTCATTTATAATGGAGGAAAACACTTCCAGAAAATTTTTTGAAAGCCTGGAATAGTTGTACTGAGTGCAGAAGCCTGTTTTATCTACAAACATCACCATAACTCTTCACTTTTTGGTGAACGCCACAGAACATATCTACGATATAAAGATCTGTCCTGTGTTGGTACTTATATATATATGTTAGAAAAAGCCAAAAAGCCACCACAAAATTTGCACGGTAGTACAGTAAAGCCTCACTGACCCCAGCTGATACATCCCTCTTACAATTCACACCACTGCCATTTACAAACAGACTACCCATGAGCTCTGACAGGATCACGTGGTGGCACATCTGTGCTGCTCCAAGAACACCACTGGTAACATACCACAAATTCCATACAGATACAATTTCTTCCAAATCCTCATTTCCACCAGGAAAATAAGGGATCTACTACACCTTAAAGAGAGTTAAGACTAAACAGTCTCCCTTTCCACCCAGACAACAACAGGAAGAACATGGCACAGAACTGACCCAACTCTTTGCTCAGTCACTGGTAGAGTGACGTCCATCTGTGGCCTTCGGGCTGCTCCCCAAAGCCCAAACTCTGGGCAAAGCCTATGCAAACAAAGAGCTGAGGCAATACAGAGTTATTCCACTGCTCAGGGAGGGTATGATCCAAAAGAAGTTAGTATTTTATTTTTAAACTACATCAACTTAGAAGCAGCACCTTCCATAAAGCCAATTTCAGCAGATATACACTACAGCTTGTAATCTACTAGAACAGTAATTTTATGTCTTTAATGCTGTTCTCTTTCAAAGAACAGATGTAATATGTCTAAAATCTTCAGTAATTTTACTGCTGTATCTTAACAGGAAAATGGGGCAGAACAAAACTATACCCTTTCTGAAGCTGCTTCTTCTACAGAAAATCTGTTCTGAGATCCTGTATTAAAGGCTTTTAAAAATTATTCCAACTGTTACAAAATACATATACCACGCTGCAAACAGGCTGGGCATTCGCAATTTGAATTTTAAAAGCTTCTAACACCTCATTTTGAAAATGGAAAAGAAATGAGAATCTCTTGCATATACAGTAATAAAGTGAGAACACTGAATAACATTAACTGAGAGTTCTCCTGAAACAGCAATTCCAGATGATTACCTGTTTGTGAGATCCCTGCAACTCTTTGGGTAAATATTACCAGTATGCTAACACTTTTCACGCACACAATTAAATGTATATGTTATCATCTGCAATGCTTGCAATGCAGGAGCTTACACTACACAAGACCTAACATCACAGCCTTCAGCAGACAAAAGTGATCAAATCTCATTATTTCTCTTAAAGATAGAAGCCTTTCTATGTGATGTATTGACCTTTGTTTTCAGACTTCAGGGATGCTCTTTGTATCATCTGGAAGGTACATACGCTTCAAGAAGAAGGGGTGTGAAAAAAAAAAAAAAACCAAAACAAAACAAAGAAAGCTTGATGTGAGACAAGCGACAAAAGATTGCTATGAAAGATGCTAGCACAAGACATCATGATTATCTGCCAGACTGGAACATTTACAGGGTGAAAGAGTAGCTTCCTGAATCCCCAAAATCGTAAAAGGAGAAAACTTCTATTTCTTGTTACGATTTTTCAGCTCTGAAAACAGTGCTGCACTACAGGAAAAACCCAGTTCAGAAAACTGATTATAATTAAATTGGATAGACATTTATTTCAGTGAAGCTGGAGTAACTTTGATATAGTCATTCTTTCTTCCTCTGCCTTAAAAGGTATTTTTTAGTTGGGATTTAAAACTCTGTTCAGATTTTTCTACAAGTATAATGCCATAACCACAATTCATTACTGGGACAGAAACCAAGGTACCTATTTTCAATTATTTATTGTTTTCTACAGGAAATAAAAAAAAACAAAATATCAAAACCTGTCTATCAAAACAGCAATCAAGCAGCAGACTAATTGGGCAAAATTAGTCAATCACTTGTCTCACACCCTGTGAAGAGACATAGCTCCCATAGGGCTGGTGTGTGAAGCTGGTCTAGAGGCACAGCGCCACTTCGGAAGGTCAGTCATCAGGTTGTTTACTTACTGAAGGACGCAGCTTTGTCCAACTGAATGCAGATACCCGATTCACGAAAGCACAGATACACACCAAGTCCTTGTGAAACAAATAACTGAAAAGAAATTACAGTAACATTTTGAAGAGTTTTATCTTTTTCCTCACGAAGTAACTGAAGCATATAGTGATTTTACTCACTCATTTTGGCTGCTTCTTTCTTCGTGCTCAGCCTTCAGGTCTGAATGGAGAAGCCAGAGCCACCTCTACTCACCAGTAGTTTTAAAGCAGTTTACTTGCTTAGAAATAAGCCAAGGCAGAATTTCTAAGGCAGGCAGCTCCTCCTGCTCCACTAAGAGCACATGGGAAGCTCCTGAGCCTCACCTGCTTTGCGTGGCCAAGAAGCGACCTTTATCCATAAGATAAATATTTGGCACAAAATAATTAGGGAAGAAAAAATATTGTAATCTTTCCTTACCAAAATAACCTACCAGGACAGTTTAGTTAACCAACACTTAGTTCGTCTCAGGACGGTGAGGCAACATGCAGATACTCAAGGCTGGGAGATAGCAGGAGCAATGCAGAATCTGCTCCTCTGCCTACAGCCACACCAAGGCAACAGCTCTGTGCCACTCGCTCCTCCCTCCTTCTTCCCATTTCCCTTCCTTGCACCAGTGCTGGGGCTTGCCTGTTCCCACCCTAAGGTATCCCAAGATAAACTGCCAGAAAACTAGCATGGCATAGAAATGGATTTTTGTATTGCTCTGCAGAAGACCGGCATCATTGTTGTAATTAGAGGAAAGTCAGTGACAAAAAGCAAATAAATGGGGATGGGATGGGCTTGGCCATGCTGTCAAATCTCACATGGCAGAGTTGCTCATCTCAGCTGATGTCTAGTAGTAACAAACTATGGAGACTTAGTTCCCTACAGACCAGACCTTTGTTTAACCCCTCCTCTGGCCAAGAGTCTCTGACCCACAGATCAGAGCTGCACCTATTACTACTCTACTTTTACTCATACTCAGTGAGCACTTTAAATGCATATTAGCACATAATTATTCAACTATACTGAAAGATACTGAGTCATACTGGAGTAATTGTTCTCGTTGTGTGAAGCAATATAGACGTATTTTAATATTAAGTTGTTATATATAGTCAGACACACTTTACTCCAGGTGATTTCAGGGTTCTTACTCGGTGTGTTGCTTTGAATTTTTCCCCAACAGGTTTCACTAAAGAAGGGATACACCTCTGAGACTGCGTTACCAATGTAGTCTCATTGCTTCATGTCTGAAGCAATGTAGTCTGACATTGCTTCAATTACCTTTTTTGGTTGATCTTGGTTGTCCGCTATGACTTTACTAACGGGCTGAACCACAAGACCCACATTTAGAGAACAGTGGTAAATTTATGTGCAAGTGTGCAACAGTACAAAATACAGCATTTCTTAGAGAAGTTTCTAAAAGAAAACATGCACCTGAACAATGACACCAGCTTGAAGAGAAGTCTGGTGAAGAAAGTCAAGAGGTTACAATAGGATGAGCTTGATCACACACAGGAAAATGAAAGCCATTATTAAAAAGGTTGATCTTTATCTTGAAGGACTACCTATAAATGATGCATCATTTTATATCAGGTCAGAGGTAAGCCATAAAAAAGACATCAAAGAAATTAGACAAAAGCTTCATTAAAGATAGATGGGATGTACCATAGAAGAGAACTACTAGGTCATTTTAGCTCCATCCCATGACAACAACACTTAATTTCTCCATCCACACTGTACACTATTCATAGTATTAATCAAATCTTAACTTAAAATTGCTCAAATAAATGGACATTCAGTGGTTTTAAAATAGTTCTGGAATACTGTCTGAAAGCAATCAGCTACTAGTCCTTCATTGTTAACCTAGAAAAGCTCTTGTAAGGCAATCCCGTGCAATTCCTCTCACAAGTAAGGAATCTGACAAGTTACATAGCAAGTAATATTTTCTCCATCTCTGTTTCAAAAGCCCAAGCTGCAAAGGGTGTGAATTAAAAGGAAAAAAGAAAAAAAAAAGTCTGTCTCGGAGCCCAGGCCACTGTCTGCAAATGTAAAACTTAACTAAAAAGACAAAAAACTGCCAAAGAGATTAAAGCAGTACGGCCTATGGGACTGTAATAGAGAATAATCAGAGAGGAAGCCTGGATTAAAAGGGCTGGTTGTGTGCAATGATATCGAGCAGCGATAGAGGCTGTCACACATGAGGGAGAGACGGAATGAAAGATGTGAATGTTAAAAATATAATAATCTTTTGTTTTCTATTTTTCACACTCACACATGGCATACATAAGTCTTACCCAAAAGTATTTCCTATATTGTCTGTTGTCCCTTCACTATTGTAAAAACCTAAGACATGAGTAATCGGATGGCAGAAATTACTGTTATTTACTCACTGCTGTCACAGCTCTCCATAATTATGGAGGCTGACACAGCATCTCAACAATGATAGGAAAAAAGCAGTTTTTGTAGAAATTTTCTCAGCCTCTCTACATATAAGCATGACAAATAATAAAAAGTGGCAAAGCAATCATCTCTTTCAAGTTGTTTGGATTTTTTTTTGGTCTCTGTCAAAAAGTTACTATTGTGGGAATACTCAAAAGACACCAAAAAAAAGCCCTCTACGTCTAAACCGTAGCTTAGAGGGCAGGGGGTTGGAACTAGATGATCTTTAAGGTCCCTTCCAACCCAAACCATTCTGTTATTCTGTGTGTGATTCTGTGATTTATCCTACAGCAGGGCCACAACCTGACTATGCACAAATGCCTTGTGCTGTCTAAAACTGAAAACCATTAAGGAAAAAAAAGAGTTGCAAGAAAAGCGGGACAGGAAGGAGTAAATAAGATTATTTGCATAACACTGAAAAAGTTCTGCTCTGTATTAAAATAAAAAAAATTGAAACTCTCAGATTCAAATCCATAGTCTGAACCACTTAACAGTCAATCTGAACCCATGCTGTTGGTGTCCCACGCGGGCAAGCTAAACACCGGAGTAGGACAAGGAAGACTGATTACTGGTGGAACTCATATGTACAGAATTGCAATGTTCTGATAAAGTATTTTTGGTTGGCAAATTTCTCCATAGTTTTAATCAAGACTCACCCCTTGATGCAGACACTGTATGCTGGACACGTTACACCTCCGCATCTGCCCTGCTCTCCCATGGACCAGCTGGGAGGAGAGGCCACAGGGAACATCTACACCAAACCTCCCACCTCCTCCAGTGGAGGCCCTGGCTCCCCTCCCCCTTCCCTGTGGCCTCCGAAGTCACACATGATCCATGAAACTGAAGCAGTTGCACATCTTTCACTAACACCTTTAGTTTCACACAGGGATGCACAAAGCTCCTGCCTGGGCTACGCGCAAGGAGAGCAGATCTTCTTGCATCTGCTGATCCATCTGCTGCTCCTCCCTGCTGTCATCTGCATACTTGAGGTTACTGCTTTAAATATTGTGGTTAAAATCCTAACTCCTAAAACCAAAAATTTGACGTTCTGCTGCCACAAGTGGTATAGTTAAGATACTCCAGGATTCTCCATTTGAATGGCAGAGACGAATCAGTACTTTCTTCCATTTTTTCAAACAACTTCACCAAACTCTTATAGTCATAAAAAGCCTTTGCTACATGTGGCCCCTTATTAAAAAGTTGGGGTGGGTTTGAGTGAGGAATACTATCAGGAGTCTCAATAAAACAGCCTTAGACGTTCATTGGTTTTGTTGAATATAACAAATTTTGACTTGAAATAGGGAGCTCTGCATCCTGAGTTCATAGTAAGATGAAGTCCTATCTAACATTATTTAAACTTTTAAGAAATATCAGACTTACGTGGCACATAACTGAATGTAATTCCTCTGTACACTATCTAAAGTGTGGATATACCCACAATATATGCATGAAGTGGTATGCATGAAGCCACTATAAAGAATGTAAAATTAAGTTTTTTCTATGTGTATTTCATATGATAATGCATTCAGTCACATACCACATACTGTAATTGTTAGCTAGATTAGCTAGACATTTTATTAGATAATCACGGTCTGTTTCATTTCTCAGCTTTTAAAACTTAAAATAGAAGAACACCCCCACTGTGATGAAAGGTAACACAGCTTTCTGATTACAGAGAAACAAAACCCACACAAACGAACGAACAGAAAAACCTGGTAAGTATATTCCCACAACAGCAAGACTGAGATTTGAAAAAATCCAAAACCATGAAAAGACATGCATAAAATTCTGCATCTCCAAATTTCTGGGACACTGCAGCTGCTAGCTCAGCCCCTGCTTTCAGTAACATCCAGCATCCAGGTCCGTAACTGCAGCTACTGTTTTTGAACAGGTCCACACTCTGGCCACGCAATATGAATGGCACAAAAGCTGTTTTACCCACTACACACCATATTATTAGAAAATTAGCCATACCCTGCTGTCACACTGAGCAGCTCTCTCTCTAAGATCTTGCACAGTCTTTAAATTTAAACTTTAAGTTTCTCTTAAAGAAGGAAACCTAGACTCATTGTCACTTATTCCTCAGGCTGATGTAAGACACTGAATTTAGGCTGATGTTGGCTTTCCCCATACTTCCTTCCTTCACTCCCTTTAAATGGAAAATGAATGTAGGTCCTCCAATCTGAGACAACTTCTTCTGGGGTTTTCATGTATTCAAATGTAAAGGTTCTAACAACCCTTTTTTGTTTTGGTATCTTTTAACTCATCTTTTATTTTCTAGTGTATCATCTGACCAAGAAAAATTAAACTCATATTTTCACTGTGAACCTGTTTTGAAAGTTGAAATAATACTGTTCTGATATTCAACCCATACTCTGTCAAACCTGGGCTTCAAGTATGCTACAAAGAAGCCCAATATCATTTGTAATTCAATGCTGATCATCCTCTAAGTTTTCAGAAATACTCCTGCCTCTGTGGCTTACATAAGTTTGAAATGTGTACAAACCTAAAAAAAAAAATGGAAAACAGTAACATGCTAACTCCTATGTGACTCACAATAAATTTGAGAATAACATAGACCTATTTCTGACTTGTAGCTTCTTAAACACTGCTTCTCCAGATATCTTTACTTCTGTTGAAGGGATATCGGGCTCTGAGTTTGTTACTGGTGCTGTATGGACATGTGCTGTACGGACATGTGCTGTACAAATGGCTAATTCAAGGCATAAAAATCAACCTCTTAATAAAAAGTGTCAGTCTTTTGAAATAACTTCCAAAGTGGATCACTTCTTTGATTTTTCAACTGGATGGTCATTGGAAAAATATGGAGGAGGGAAGATAAGACAGTGCCCCTTTTCACTATGCTACCATTGATACACAAGCTTGCGTGAAGTATACCCTTTGAAAAAAGACATAAAGGATAAAGAATAAAGACAATAAGAGCAGAGAAAGAGGAAGTCAGACACTTAAAACACCCAACTAACACCACCAGGATTATTAATTCCAGTTATAACAATGCATGGCATGACATCAAATTCTGTCCTGGGCTGACCAGGCACGTACAGGATGCAATAGTATATCTTCTATATGCTTTCTGGAGGCTATATGAGCAGTCGTGGAAAATCAATTTGCATACAAATGTAATTTGTTAAAAGAACAGTGAAAATCATTATGCAGGGTCACACTGTCAGCAGTTTGTACAGAAGCAGATGCCATCCAAAGATGCAAAGGCATTTGATAAAACAGAAGAATCTTGGTCTGTAAAAGTGCCTGTGATCTTTTCCCTCTTTCTGTGTAGTTACATGAGAACAAAGCTACAGTTTACCTCTCTTGTTTCTCGGCACTTTCACTCCTTGCAGCTCATTCCAGCTGCAGAAAGAGGCTTTATAGAAACTTCTAAGCCTCAGAGAGAGTGAAGGCTCCCACTGTATAGGAGAAAAAGCAACGTCTTTGAAACAGTTCCTTGAGAGTCCCAAAATATTTATCTCAGGCTCACAGGACACAGTCATAAAATAAAGAACTGGATTTGCCTGGTTTTGGCAAACCATACATAAAAACAGGAACAAGCTAAGTGAAAAAGCATGATACAATTTAAGGATCAGTTCACAATAAAGACAACTCAAATGGTAAGTCTTCAGAAGATCGTGTTGCAAAGACATTTAACACATTGACATAGAATACACCGATTTGCTATGCACTTACAGTACCATTTCCATAGCCGATCAGCTTATCCTATTCCATGAGGCAAGTCTGGGGACTAAAACAGCCACCAGTTTTAAACTATGTTTTCCTGCCATTTGATCCCAGTCTTCACTGACTGTTCTGAAAGGCATTGGCTTATTTGTTCCTAATAATATACACAGTGGGACTCAGGAACCTGTATTACTATAGATGAGATGCATTATATTTCTTCCACCTGAAATAATCTCCTGTAGTCTCTGTAGTCACTCTTGTAGTCGCTGTCTGTCCACTACATGGTAGAACATCAGATTGGCTTGCGTTCAAATTTGGCCAAGAAAGCAACAACAGCAAATGTAAAACCTTACAGCTGTTCTGAAATATGTATAAAAGGGCACTCCTTATTAAAAATGCACCTGCATCTTTCTTGCAAAGTAGGAGGTAGAAGTCACTGCACCCTTGAAGCCTAGTTTGAACATACACATGCATATAAACACATCTCTGAAGCTAATACTCCAGTTGCAGTGCATGAGATTGCAAATTTAGCAGACTGACCACAAAAAAGAAAATTCCAGTCTTCCATTGGGATGACTTTTTCATCATCATGTCTCTCACTTTCAATCTTTCTCCCCTTTCTTTGTCCCCTTTAAAAAAAAAAAAAAAAGGAAAAAGGAAAAAAAAAAACTTGCTGATATACTATGCTAGTGTTCCAAATGCAAAAAGCAAAAGAGGTTTTTAAGGTATGATGAATAAAGAGGATTTTGACCTCCATCATTACTTTTCAGAGGTCCAATAAAAAAGCAATTGGTGTATTTCTTTAGCAGTAGACTTGAAACACAGGTCAGTAATGAAAACTATATGACTAAACTTTGATCAGCAGTTGAAATTTACTCCAAAAGAAGATAGGGAAGAACGGCTCACTGCACAGATGACAGTACCACAGGTTTTCATTATACTCTGTTATGCAAATGGACTAATCAGTAAGTAATGTTCAAACAATGCACAAAAAGTTTTGTACTGTTCAAAACCTACTCTCTAAAGAGTTTCAATTACTTAGTGTTTACAGTCATCATAAGGATGAGAGGATCTATTAAAAGTAAACGTTATGACAGCGAGCAAAATTAACCCAGTATATCAGACCTGTCAAGCAGCATTTTATTCTGTTTCAGCATAAAAAAAAAAGATTCTGTATAATTTTCTTCTGTTTCATTTTGAAAGCCAAGGACAAACCTTTAACTGAGTAATTACAGCCTAAGCAATCATGGAGCAAATGTTTTTTTTTCCTTCCTATTTCACTTCTACTAGAAAATCTATGAAGTTCTCTCTGTTCTGAAGTTACCTGAAACATGGCAAGACTGTACATTTAAATGAAAAAAATGTTTCAGGCGTGAACTATGAGAAGTCCTACAGAAGCCCAATTAAGAGTATTTATGACAAGTCCAGGCTTTGTGGCAGATACAGCATCTTTTGCTTAAAAGACTTTGGGCATAAACTGCAGGTACAAGGACATATTGCATAAGCTATATCACATGCTTGCTGCAACTGTGTGAATGTTATTGGATTTTGAGAATCCACCGTGCTGAATAATTTAAGAGCTAATAAAATATTCAATTTTACTGATACATCGGTTTCATTTTAAAATTAAAAAAAAAAAAGTGAATAATGACGGGAACAGGTCTAAAAGTCAATGGAACAATTCCGTTACTCATTAGGATAACAGTTGTTCTACTAAGCTTCGGGAAGATACAACTAGGACGATTAAAAGGTCTCCAGCCCCGAGATTCCCTCCATCCCAGCAACCACAGGAAGGGACAGAAGGAGCCCCCCCGGCTGCTCTGCGGCTGGGGGGTGAGGGAGCGGGGACAAGGCAGCCCCCAGGCGGGACGAGCCCCCCCTTCCACGGAGAATTTCGTGCTGTGGG
>VXBH01007481.1:45944-56439 GCA_013400035.1 Rynchops niger
AAAAAAAAAAAACAAAAAATAAAAAAAAAAAAAAAAAAAAAAAAAAAAAAATCAGACCCAAAATATTCTCCCTGACTATAATTTTAGGATATGCTTTCTGAAAGAAAAGCATCAATCATTCTGAACTGTTAGGACTCAACAGATGTTCAATACATCTTCCTTTGAAATCTTTGGACAGGATCCTGAAACAAAAATCCCATCCCTTTAACTTTATATGTTTACCAAAATTTTTATCTGAAGCAGCAAAAGCAAAGGCAATAGGAAAAATGAAATAAAACAAAACCAAAAAGCATCACAAAGCCAACCATTCTAGAGAGGAGAGAGAAAGGAAAGCTGAATGCTGAAAGATTTTTAAATAGGCCATTATATCGTTACTGAATTCTTGCTGCTTTTCTAATTAAGCAGTCAATCAAAACCTTGAAGGTAAATTCTAGAAAATCTTTCTTAAATTCCCTTTCTCTGGACTCATCTGCAGGTCTGAGATTCCTTTCTTTGTTTCTGAGATGGAATTAATGATTCAGCACATTTCAGATTTTAGGTTTGGTTGTTTGTTTCAGAATATGAAACCTGAACTTTGAAGATATTTTACTTATTGTCAGAATAACATTTGCTAAACTTAACATCTATCACACTTACTTGAAAATGTTTTGTGTTAATATTTCTTTCTCTTGATGTCTTTGCTGAATTAAAACCATTTGGCTTTAGGACTTCTTCTGACATTTTATTTTTTCCTTTGCAGGATATTCTTCCACGAGAAAGGGCTTATTTTAAATGAATGCATGATGTCTTGGAATGAAATTAAAAATTAAGTTCCTAATGTGCTGCAGGCATGATTATCCCACCCTCAGAAATCCTCCTTCTGTTCTCAGCTCACTTATATAAATATCAGAATGATAACTTTTTTTCCAGTAATTTAAAAGAAGACTTCACAAGTAGGGCATACACTGATGAGTCTCATGTCAGCAAAAATTAGTCTTTGTACATCTCATTTTACCTGTAATCCTAGGGAAATCATGTCTACTCAGGCCCGGTTTATTTTGTATCATCCTCTGTTTCATGTCACCTGCCTCTGTTTCCCTTCTGCATGTCTATTCCCCACCTTTTTGCTCAGCTATCCCCATTTCTTCGTCCCAGGTGACTGTCTCAGTCCCATCAGCAGCCAGCAACAAGGCTCACTGCAATCAACTGTCTTTCTTCTAATCTGTTCTTCTTTGCAGCTCTAGGATTTTACTATATAAGGTTTTTTTTTTTTTTCCTATACACCCACCCCGGTTGCCTTCCTCTGTCTCATGCTGGTTTGGTTTAGCAGGAGAATATTGGAAGCAAGAAAGGACAGGCTCACCGCTCTCATTTTTGCTGTGAGTAGTGGCTGCTGGGAGGGTCCTGCTATGTTATTGCGCCCAGATCTGCAGGTAAAATCTCACAAAGTATGTGTGCTGGGATCTGCCATTAAATTTATTTTTGCTGTGCAAGTCTGCTGTACAGATAGTGGGAGAAAGTGTGGACACATTGTTTGCACCAAATTAAGCGCCCGTTCCTACTGCTAATTCTGCTGCTAGTCTTTTCCACTGATTATTAAATAGCTCTCATGCTTTACGTGTGACAGCTACAGCCTTTCAGAATAGTCAGACATGAAAGTTTTTCCACATATAGATATACCCCTGTTGCCCAGATCAAACATCTTGCTAAATTTCCATGTTCTGACACAAATAATGAGTTTTGTTGAGTTCAGATGACTTGAGGAACTTCTACTGTAAGCAAAGCCACACTTTCTCCCTAAACTTATTCTTTGAAATTATGGTTACTTTTGGACAAAATCTTAAAAAAAGAAAATTCTCAGCTTGAGATATCCTGACATGGAAAATTTCCGCGTGATTACAGTTATGTAGACTGTGCATATGATGCATTAAGCAAGGCGTAATAGTACTGGCTAAAGGAAAATGTGGTAATTTGACCATAGGTGCACGTTTTGCAAGATACCTGCATTTTCACTTTGTGCTAATCTTCTGGTAATATTACGCTATTAGGAAATGTAGATTCAGATGAAATTTAGTGTTCTATATTTCAATGGTTTAAATATCTAGAAGATATATTTTTTGCCATTTCTGGCATGAAACTTTTAAAGTTCAGCTTCAAACTCTTCTCCAGGCTTTTAAAATTCTGGAAAGTAACTAAGAAAATGACCATTTTCAGATATGCAAGGCAAGAAAAGGTATTTTAAGATTTCAACTGTAACTAGTTACATAACTTTGCATATGAAGCTTTATATATCCTTTCTAAGATATTATCCCAACAATCAAAATCTTAATAAAATTCTTTAAAGTTTGTTAATCTTAAAGGAAATAAAGATCTTTGAGTTATTTGCCTTCTAACTGGTTTTTGATTTGGTTCAATAGACACAGAGATAGCTTAATTCTTTGAAAGAATGATATGCTTTGGATGAACCTTGTTCTGGATGTTATAGGTAAAATGAGCTTTTACTAGCATTTAAAGTAAATAATCTGAAATGTTCTTGATTTTCTCTTTTACTGTTTTTGTAAGAATCTGATTTGGAGAGCACCCTGCTGATATGCATAAGGATAAAAGTAAGCAACAAGGCTCAAAGTGTGGGTATATAATCAGAATTCAGTACTGACATAATTATGTCTTTCTTTGTTAAGTACTTTGAACTCTGCAAACAAGATTGCAGACTAGACGGTGATGCTGTTTTGATATGCTTTTCTTTTGTTATTAAAATCATAGGATCACAGAATCACAGAATCTTCATGGTTGGAAAGGACCTTTAAGATCATCGAGTCCAACCAAACAACCTGCAATCTGCCACTAGAGCATGCCCTGAAGTGACACATCTAGACGTTAGTGTTTAGTGTTTAAAGTGCAGTATATTCCTTCACTACAGATAATTTAAGTTTATGTCCCTCTTGCCATTCTAAACAGCACTACTGAAAAGATTTTTCTTCTTTTATTCTGAAAATATTAAAATTTCTTGATCATATTCATAGTAGCAGCATTTATTTCCATCATATTTTTATTAAGAGAACCACCTGAGGGATCCAAATGTGTGATTCGCATGTGCATACTAAAAGGATGTCCAGTCCAAAAAATAAAAGCTTTCAATTTACTGTATATAATTAAAGTGCTGTGGGATTTTCAATGTGTTGTATAGGTATTTGGTGATGAAGTCAATGATAAACTTTCCATTGACTTCAGAATTCAACCCACTTGGAGCACCCTCGAAAATTTCATTTCATACACTCCAACTAATATAAGAGATCACATCCTGTGATCCGTTGCCTAAGCCCAGCTCCTGCTGCTGGTAATATAAACTTTTCTTCTTTAAGGAGTCTCACAAAGCACAATATGAAAGAAGAGGGAAAAAGATCAAGCTTAGGATAAGAAGAAAATTAAAAAAAAACAACCCTTCACTTAAACTCTTCAACATTTCTCTTGTTGTTCAATGCAGTAATTTTTATAGACACAGTTTTTGGACTACTTTTTTTTTTTCCTCTTTTCTTTTTTTTTTTTTTTTTTTTTTTTCTTTTCCCCCAAGTTTTGTACCAGGATAAAGACATGTTTGCTGCATCCTTAACGGTATAAAGCTAAGCCTTATTTAGCATCATTACCTCAGAAAAGTTCTACTCTCACAAAAGCCTTGTTGCCATAAAAGGCCCTATAGAGGATCAGGCCTTTGTTCTGTAGCCTGTACAGCACTTTTTCTTACCTAACCGCCTAAGTAAGGAGGACAGACATTAATCTTCTTGCAGGTGTGAGGTGTCCTTCCAGCTGGGTAGTGATTTGTTTTGCTGGAGTCAGAACATCCTGAAACCAGACTTTTGAGCATAAAAATCCTTAAATGAAGGTGTACCAATGAGTGGAAAGTCAGATCATCTTGTGGCTAAGAAGTCAAAAGTGCCTTGCCCTTTATTTTTAATACGATTATTGGAAAAACTCTGTATTTATTAAGTGTGCTGAAGAGTCTGTGGCTTAGGGACACACCATCTTCATTCTGCTGAACTTAATTGTGATAAGGCATGCATGTTCTTTTCTGGAGTCCATTTTGAATACTTTACGTTGTTTAAGCTTGCACACAGGTCAAGTTGAACAGCTATCGAAAAATACTGCTTTTAGAAAACTGTTGAACACACTCCAGTTTATTCTCTTCTTCCCTTTCTGAGAACAAAATTTGTCCTTGCCAGGTTACCTAGAAATTGTTTAAGCATTGAGGAAATCATGCCCTGTTAATAGTGGGTGCAAAATGGCAATGGTTTCTGAATTACAATCTGTAAACATATATTTTACTTCAAATATATATAGCTAATGCTAAAATTTATTAAAGTAGAGAAACTAATAACAATATTTCATTGTTTGATTTCATTAATTAAAATTGTATTTTGAATTAATCTCTAATTAACTATCTGTATTACTTTGAAAGCCTTTCTTTCTCCTGATACATTTCAAAATGTATTTTTACTGAGTACTAAATGGGATCTGAAGCTTTTCTGCTAAACATTTTTTAACTTCAAAAAATGGGTAGACTCTGCCCTGAAGAACTTCCCAATGATCTAACAAATTTTGACAATGTTATCGTAAAGTATGCTGAAATATTCCCCTCAAAGCAGATTTATAGTACCACTACAGCACAGGAGTGTATCCTCTATGTAGCAAGGTCCTTAAATATGCAAGACTGTCACAGATGCTCTCATATGTCATTTCTATCTGTAAAAATTAGAAGTGCTGTGGACAGGGAAACAATGAAACATGGATGACAGTGGTTCCTTTCTGCTCCAGCAATCCCTGGCTTTACAGTAAATCCCTGGGGCCCTTAATAAGTAAGTCAAGACAGAGAAGTGTGGGAAGAACAGACCAGGTGTTGGTTTGGGGTAGCATCTTTATCCTGTGTTGATAGCCCCGGAGGTGTCACTATTTTGCATTGCACCTTTTCACAGGACTATTTTTCCACCTCCTTTTTTTAAGTGGCACTCTAGTCCCTGACTTCTTCTCATATTTCCTTAAAAAATCCAAATCCATCCTGAGAGATAACATCGCCATCGGAACGCTTTTAGGCTGGGTAGCTTATTTCTGTGATTTGTACTACAAACCTGTAACTTAATCAAATGGAGCTGCCTCCTCCCAGCACTCAGGCAGGGTGTGCCTAGCTGTGTAATTAGTACAAGCACAACAAACCTCTTGGGAGGGGGTCAGCGCTGTGTGGTGTGCCAGGGGGGAGGCAGAAGGTTGGCCTCGACGTTCAGGTGTTGCTGCATGCTGAAAGATGCAGGAATCTGCTTTTTCGGACAGGACTGGGATGAATGAGTCAACCTAATGTGGCCGTGCTCTCTTGGAGCTCAGTATATAATGTGCAATCTTTATCTTCCATATAAATTGTGTACACTTGCAGACTGAGCTCTTTTGGTGCTATGCTGTTGCTTTAGACAATTTTGGAGAAATAGATGGATGTTAATTTGACAGCCCCTGTATCTCTCTCCTCATTAGAGATTTCAAAATGTTCTTTGTTGGGGAATGACTGATTAAGTAGTAGCACTGTGAATGTGCTACAGAGCTAAGAAAAAATTGATTGGCCTGACCCAAACATCCGCTTCTTCATTTAGGTCAAGCCTTTGTTGGAGATTGCCACATTTTGATTAACTTTTTCTCATTAATTTTTATTTTCATAAATCTCTGCACTTCAAGATTTCCTGTAGATCTCCAGGCAGAGATGTTAGTCACATAAAAAACCCTCAACGTTATACTACGTCTAACCTGAAAAAAAACCCTGAGTCGATTTGGGTGAATACTAGTGCTGTAAGCCAACTTCTTTTTGATACTAAATGTGCCACTGGGTCCAGTTATGAACCTGCTGTGGTTCTGAAGCAAAATTCTTCTTTGTCCGTGCTGGGAGGATAACAGAACAATGAATTTAGACACATACCCTGGACAGTCTCAGGGTTTCTCTTTTAAACTTGTTCAATTTACCACTCAGTTACCAAGGAATTTTCTTTCATTCACTATGTGGAAGTTGAAATTTGCTCACAATATCTGTCCAAGTTGTTTTTGCAGCTACTTGTGAAATCAGCAGGATTGCATACCTTTCTTTGAGGGTGGTTTTGGCTCTTCATATGTGCCTCTTTTGTTGTTGAGGAGAATGAAAGCATTTTGACCATTAATAAAATATAAGTAATGTAATAGGCAAGCCAATTATAAGGAATGTTAAAAGGAAATTCACTAATGGATGAAGAAAATGCCTGCCAAATTTTACCTTGACATTTATTTTAATAGCAGAGCAATATTTTTTTTTCAAAACCATGTTTCCAATAAATAGCTCCACAAATTTTAACAGCAATGCCACTTTTCCATTAAAAAAAATATTTTCTATTACAAACTAACAAGTGTTTACTAGTTTTGCAGGCTAACATAAACCAAAGAATTAACGTCTGGTAAGAGTTTCACCAAATTAACAAATTTTTAGTGTACCATAAATATATAGCTGTTGATGAAGTTTTGTGAATGTAGCCTGTAAAAACTGCCTTTTTCCATGAAATGATGAAAATGTTTTCACAGAAGTAGCACATAAGACATTCTGGAAGTCTGTTTAGTTATTTCCCTCAATTATTTTTGGAAGTGACAGTAATGAAAATGGATGACAGTAATAAAATGGGAATTCTCACCTTAGAAAGCTTTTACCTTGTGGAAAACATTTCAGAGAAAAACAATCTAAGAAACAGGGTTGTGTAAACGTTGACCAGCATGTAAATTTAGAAGTTAGGTAACGGGCACAATACTGGAAGAATAAACCGTTGCTTATAAATGACAACGATAAATCCTACCACGTTGGGTTGAGTACCTATCTGTGGTGTCATCTCCCCCACAGGGTGCTTATGAATGATTTTGGGGTCAGAAAGGGAAGAGAAGGTGTAGAAGTCTCTCACGAAGCTGCTGGTCTTCACAAGGCATTTAAAGCAAAGCTAGTGTCTGGCCTGATGTCTTGATGGGTGAGTCTGGGCAAGGTGGGTTTGGGAGCTCCTGTCTTGTGTCTGCAGGTAGTAACAGGTTTGATGGTGATCCGTTCTCGTTTTCCTCAGCTATGTTTGCAAACCCGTGATAGTTATTACGAAGCCTCACAATTAAAGGCATTTAAAGTCATACCAGCACAAGAATACATGGTATCCAATACACATCTGCCACTTAGTGTATTATGACTTGCTATTTACCTCATTCACAAGCATAAATTGATATGTACACTTAATGAGTGAAATGGGGAAGAATTGCTTTGGGAAAAATCGTTGTCAGTCTCTAGTAGTACAGTATTATGGAAAGAGTGGCAGGCCCTGGGTGTGTGGGAGTCTAAGCTTTTGGAGACCAACATCTGCTTTCTACTGGATAAGGCCCTAAGCTTCTTATTTTGGCTGATGTTTTAGCATTTAATCTGTTTTGCTAAGGAGCTCTAATATAAATGTTAACGTTTTATACAGATCATACTATGATGCCTCTTGAAAATAGCTGGAAAGCCCAGGAGCCTGTCTGAAATGAAGTTCCTGGAATTTTCTGAACAAGACAGAAGGCCCTGTTGGAAGAAATTTTTCATCAGCATTGAAAATTCGTAAGAATTTTACCATGCACAGTCTATGTGTTACAATGCATTAACACATTAGCCTCTTAACTCAGAAACCTTGGAGGTTTTATAATCTGGGTTAATGAACACCTGAAATAAGTTCAGTTAACTTTCTAGTGCAGAATGATGCAAAGTTCATAATCACGGCATGATCCTACAAGATTCCTAACAGGTAAATGAGATATACATCTATGTAAGGAAAAAATATTTGAGGAATGCAGTGTACCAAGGAACTTGGTAAAGAAAAGCATGAGTCATTTTAACCAATTTAAAGATGCAATTTTCTGCATTCCTGGTGTTGGTATTGGAATACCTGGTATTCCTAGTGTTGAAATACCAATGCATGCTTTTACTTTAAACACTATGTTTGGTTTGAAGGAGAGGGGAAGACTTCTTCTGCACTGTTTTTATTAACCCTGATGCAAAATACAAGTTCCAGTAGTTAGATTGTTGGAATCGTGGTCAGTGATTGCTTTAATACAAATGTATTTGTACATATTTGTACATTTGTGCAACTGTATATTCATTTTTGGAGTATAAAGGCAAGGTGAGCACACTACTTCTAGTGAAGATATTAAAATTGACAGGCAAAGGTGGACAAGAAAAAGGATAAATAGGTTTGGGAGTAACCAAAGTCTAAAGGAGAGTGATAATCAGAAACTGCTTCTGTATTACATGTGGAACCAAAACTTGATGGGTCTCTGAGAGCTAGAGAACTATTTTGGTAAAAGTTATGATGTTTGGTGTTTTTTTTTTTTTTTTTTTTTTTTTTAAAATACAATCCAATTGCCAAACGGTTGCCAAGCAATGGTGTTCAAGATCAGTTGTACTGAAATGGTGGACTTAAAGGAATGAATGATTTTGGCATTAAAATTTATGATATTTAAACATCCAATTTTGCAAAGGAAGACAGAACTGACAGAGATCACTGGGGTAAAAAGACTTCGTCAGATATTCAGAAAGTAAAATAACACAATTGACTTAGTATCAATACCACTCAGAAGAAGTATTGTGTGCTGGTCACACCAGCACTGTATGTTGAAAGCCTGTTTCTTTTTCAGATTAGTTTTAGTCTTGTGTAGTTTAAGAACGTTATGGTAGGTGCAATAGTTTGTGAGTTACGCTTCTTCCGAAGTCTATAATCTGGTGATACTCTTTACTAACACATGAAGCAACAACATTGAAGCCAAATTAAAAGAAACCCTCATGAAATGAATGACACTCTTTCCAACTAGTTTCACTGGGCATTACAGTGGGCTGTAAAGTTACTGTCTCACAGTTTTACAGGCTGTACAGTTTTACAGATTGTCTGCTCTTGCATATGTGTAAAGTCAACGTAAGAATGTGGAACAGGAACCCGGTAGATATGGTAGTGTCCAAGTGACATAAATTTGTACTCATGCAGTGCTTGCAGGTGTAGCGATCTGGATAGAAAGAGTGTATTACTATAATCCATTTCAGTATTGAGAAGCAATGAGAAGATTTGGGTAGCACTACTTTAATTTCTAAAACCTTCTAGGTTTTTTTTTGGAAGTTCAGATAGCTTTAAAGTTTGATTGAAAATAAATTATCCTGGGAAAGAATTTGATGCTTTCGTGATGAAATATGCACTGTTTTTCAAATAACTGAACTATCTTGCTGAACATCAAAAATGTTTTCTGCCCTCAGATTTCCATTTGGCTAATGACTCTTTCAGCATCGGGTATGACTAAAGCTGACACTGCAGTGACTATAGTAATACATCAATAAACAATGTTTCCCCATTTTTGCTAGCTTTACCAAGTGAAATGAAAAGCTCAGGAGACTAATCAAGCTGCTATTGGTGGAATGAAAATTCACGAAATATACACAGCTGGAAAAAAACAGGAATGTTCTTTAAGGGCACTTACTCATTCATCGCGAAAGAAGAGCTTACACCTAGCAAGTATATTTTTTACAAAGTTTGTAACTCTCAAAGACCAAAAGGATGTTGGGTTTTGGTGAATATAATATGATTTCCATATGCAATCACACAAATAATATTTGAAGCATTGATCTGTGGAAGGCAACATATTACTCTCATATCTTCACAAACACTGAATCACAAGCTGGACAGTGTAAATCTGTACCTGTTTATAACAGCTGAGATCTTGCCCAGATTATCTTTCAGCTCTAGAAACTAGTGGAACATTAAGATTAAGCCTTTTTTGAGAACATCTCCAAGGACATTTTCATTTAAGATTCAAAACCAAACAATGTAATATAGGCAGTACAATTTTCTCTAAATTACTTCCTACTGAAACTAACACGAATGACTTGTTAATTAAATAAGGGAAATTTTTTGGATGTTCTAAAACATGGGAAACCTAGATGACTTAGTAGTGGTTACATCCTTTGTTGGCAAGTTCCGTTGCCAGTAGATGAGGTGCTCATTTTTCAGTTTTGTTTGACCATTTAAAAATATTGAATTAACTTTTCGTGCTGTAACGTTTTCCAAAACTATGGTCTATGAATAGCAAACAGAAAAAAAGTGTATTTTTAATTAACATAATTCATGAAGATGTTTTCTACATAGCGGATTGACGTATATTACCATGAAAATGTACAAATACAGCCTTAACCCTGGAAGCGCTTAAGTCCCTTGAATTTATAAAATACAGTCTTTTTTCATTCTCCAAATATAACACATTTGTATAATTTCAGAAACTTTCCTAAATATATCGACTTATCTTGTCATGTCCTGGTCCTTACTGTAATAAGGGATGTTCTCACTACTCAGTCCTTTGTAATTTGTTATTTGTTATTTCAATTATTTGCCCAAGGGCTCACCCTGTATCATTGGCCTATTTTGTGTATTCCCAGGAATCCATTCACCAGCTGTTAAAAGGGGATGATGTTGGATGTTGG
>VXBH01007481.1:56454-77941 GCA_013400035.1 Rynchops niger
ACTAGAAAAAAAAAAAAAAAAAAAAAAAAAAAAAAAAAAAAAAAAAAAAGATTTACTTGATCTTACAGGCAGAAGCTGCATGCAACTGAAAAATAGGCAAAGAATACTAGTGATTGACTATATTATATGTTAATGAAAGATGGGGAATCTGAAGGTGAAATGTTGACTTTTTTTCCAAAGAAATAAAGGGCAAATAAGGACTTTATCATATTTGGAAGCACAGGAACAGACTATAACCAAGAGTCGCTCTCTAATAACCTCTTTGATTCCCATAGACTTTTTTTTTGTGTCATTCGGCTTTTCTACCTTTTTCTTGGGATGAAAACAGTAATAATTCCCTTGTGGTTTTGCAGACACGAACAACTAATCAAAAAACCTTAGAGAACTGGGATGTGTTACTGATTTCTTTGTGACCATGGTAAGCAGTATGTTGGCTGTTATGTCTGAGGAGGTATAGAAACAGAATACACTTCCAATTTATAGAGGGATCACACTTCCCTTAAATCATAAAAGTTACAGCACTTTTTGCATGACTTTTTTCTCCCATGTTCTGCTACGTAGCCCATTTATGAATGGACTAAACTGTCTAAATACCTCCCTTAGCACAAACATACAAGTTTGGGTTTTGAATAGTGTTTCAAACAGGAAACACATTGTTTAAAATTTATTTGTTTATTGTTTAATGAGAACATTTTTTAAAAAAAGGTCCTTTGATACTACTTTTTCAGTAGTAGAAAATGCCTGTAAGCATGGCAAGGGAGAAGAGTTTGTGGGTATAGGATGTGTGACCTTCAGAAGTTAATGTGGTTGAATGAAATACTTGAGTGTTCTCATCTCCAGCATCGATCAGGTCTTGTATGACTGAAACTTTAATCTATTTGCCATTCAATTTCTCCATTTTGTCATACAGACGAGAACACTTGCCTTTCATCAGGAAAGAAGTGCAAAATTTGTAGCTGAAGGATCACATAATGAATAAGAAACATAGAACTCATGTCTCATTTCATATTCTGCTTGTGAAACTCGTCAGTGTTCTTAACAACATTACATCACTTATTTTTGAAAAAAAAAAAAATTTCTAAAAAGTTTCAATAACTCAGCTATTTAATTGGGATCATACATTGTATTTCTGGAGTATACTTCTATGAATATCTTCTAAAAGGTTTCATGCATATGGGTTTGATAATAATGATGTTGTTTCACTTACAGGTACTTGTTGACCTTTCTCCTGTTAATGGAATATTACAGCCTTCTCAGGTACTTCTCATACAGATATGCTGACTCCTTATCTGATGGTACAAACACACAGGAGCTCATTTGTAATGAGGCTAAAATTGGATAAACTTCTTACTGTTTGTGATTTGGCCAATTAGTACCATCTTTTGCATCTTGCCTGTTAGCAACATAATTGTTGGTGACATGCCACAACTACATTTAATATACCAATAATATTAATTTCTGGGATGCTACATTTATGTAGGCTTACAGTCTTGAAGAATAGTCATGAAAATTGTTTTTGATATTTCTCCAAATTCAGCTCTTTTCAGAGATGGTTGATGCTGGGATAAAAGTAAGTTTACTCTGTTAAACAATTATTCCAGTGTTTCTTTTTAAAATTACACCAGTTTGATATTGATTAAGTCTTTCAGTTCAAACATGTGATTTGTCTTCCCTTTCAATCTTCTTCAAAAAAGATCTAACTACTATTCTTTTCTAAAAAATAAATATACAAAACCCTAGCACTATTCCATATGCATCAGATATGCTTTCTGAAAGTAACTATTTNNNNTTTCTGAAAGTAACTATTTTAGAACTATATCTCAAGAACTATACGACACTTACTTTCAGTAATACCTTATTCCCTCTAAAGTCCCTTATTATTACAGAGCAGTTAAACTACCTCTTGGACTAAACAAGCATGACAAAATCTAACCCTTAATTTCTGATACAAATAAAACCACACTACAATTTATCAGTTATCCCTGAAGTTAATTTGAGGTTTAGGCCATAAAGAGGGTGGGGGGAAGAAAAAAGAAAAAAGGAAAAAAGCACTGGTCTGAAGAGACCTAATTTCTTTCAGACTTTCTCTCTGCATGGGAGATTTGATAGCAAGTACTGTAGTTTAAAAGTCTGAGTAAATGCAAATGAAGGAGAAACTGGGACATCTGGGTATAAAAGTATATTATGTAGTTCCAAGAGGTCCAGTGGCACTTGTGTTGTGTTTAATCAAGTAGAACAAAGTAGATATTAGATCCTGGTAGACTATTTTGCTTAGCATTCTGCAAGTTGTATTTAAATCTCAGTGGCCTGAATGCTAATTAATAGAACAAATTAATCTTTTTGACCCAAAGGAAATTTACAAGCATGTTCTTCTTACACTTACAAGGGTATTTATGTAGACTTTCAATGGCTCCATTGCAAAGACTGAATAAGAGATGTGTGGCAGTCCCAAATCAAAATTAGGAGGAATTGGGTTTTAATCAGTGAGGCTTTTTAGAATGTAATTGTTAGAGTAGAGCAAGGTTGCTGCTCAACCCACTGTCAAAACAGTCTGACATCTCGGAGGAGATTATTTTCTCAGAAGGAAACCATTTTTTTCCCATCGAAGTCTGTAAATCAACACTGTTCTCTAAAAGTATCCAGAGTTTCTCCTAATGTGTTTTGCTAATAGAGAAGGAGGAAAATAAGATTAGAGTGGATGCTAAATGGAAAAAGGGAACTGAACGGGAAGAAAAAAAAATACATCCCAGTTGTTAAGGTGCAAACTCAAAAGAGTGCATTGTGGGTGAGAATGAGATCTGAGCAGCGCATTTCTGAAAATACAGAAAAGGAAAAAAAAAAACCAAAACAAAACCCATCTCCAGGCTAGTTAATAGGAAATGTTGCAAAAGAAGTTCTTTTAGCTGCTATGTGTTGCACTGGTGGGGAACATCAAGGAGCTCTATAGAACATAAAAGAGACATATTTTCACTGAAAGTTGCCTTTGAAAGAATATTTTTGCACAGAAAAAAAAGTTTGGATGCTTTTATATTTGAATTAAGACATTTCTTAGAGCATGAGAGAAGCTTTGCCAAATAAATGTTTACCTCATAAATGTGCTGATTTTAGATTTGAATCCCTGTTCTCCAAGGACGCAGCATTGCCTGCTTTGCTTTTGTAAAGTTTCACAATATAATAGAAAAGATCAGTGGTTTTCCTCACTTTTCATGACTAGAAGTGTATTCATTGCTTCTCAGGAAGATCTGGTCAGGTTATTTACTGTTTGTTTGATAATTTCAGAAATAACAACAAAAGTCTCGAGGGCCACTGTCAGCAAGCAAAAACCTGTGTGAGGCTACCCTGGGATGAGTGAACCCTTCACTCAGAGTCACGCCAGCAAGAGACACAAGGCAAAGCAAACACACGGACACAAAACGGGGATGGAGCAAGCTTTGCATTCGTACCTGTTGTTGTACTTTAGCATCTTTGTGCCTTTACTGCTGTCAGCTCTTCTCCCTGCATTTGCAAACTTTACTCAAGTAATGTCCTGCCTCGGCATTGAGCTGTGCACCCAGCCAGTCCTATGACCACTTCTCTGACAGACCTTTCTTTCCTTCCCTGAGGATCTTTGAACATGAAAGCTGTGTTAGGCTTTGTGGCTGCAGACAACAGTAACAAATCATCTCACAAAGGCAGATCCATGCGGTGGTGAGTATCTTTTCATTACCATCTCTGTTTTGATCCAAAGCCATTGGTTTTGTCGTTCCCTAAATGTGCAGGATTCTCATACCCGTAGGGTTGTAACATGATAGTTGCAAAAGTTTTAGCTTCCTGCCTGGCATTATTACTGTTGTACAACACAGAAGAGCTTTATCTTAGCACAATTTGGCATTCTGCCCTCAATCTTGCATGCAAAATCACATGTGCGGGCATGTTGCCTAGCTGTCCTCATTTATTTTGTTTTAGGGATCAGTAAGGAAAAAAAGTTGTCACTTCAGCTTGGGTGTCAGGAGAGACTGAGGAAATTCTCACATACACGCTCAAGACATCTTTTCAACAAAAATTTCTGCATATCTCACTGGAAAACAAAAGCGGCCCAGTGAGGACACTTTACTGTCACCACTGAATCTCTGAGACACAAAGCTCGACAGTGTTTGTCCAGGAAGGCAAGGCTTACAGCTGAGCAGGCTTCTTCAAAACCCTTGCAGCCTTTTTGGTCTAAATAGATGTGTGCTGTTGATAGTGAGCATCCATAATTGGCCCATGAGTACATTGCTTGCTCTGAGAAGAATAGCATAGAAACAGCCTGCCTCGGGAGTCTTCAGGTATATGCTGTGCTTCTCTGACCTTACAAACATACGTCTAAAATGTCAAGGTTTTTGATTTACATCAGTAAAAACGCAGTCAGGAACTCAGCTCAATACAATCTGTACAATCTGACCCAGAAGAAAATGGATAAGAACAAGAATTGCCTTATTTTAAGTTTTTCCTACTAAACTGATACTCATATGTAATTTATTGCGAACTACTGAAACCCATTCTCTATGGGCTGTTTACAGCTGAAAGAAAAATGCAAATGTTTTTTAATAAGGTTGGCAGAAAAACCAATTGGTCTGAATTCTCAACCTCATGAAAAAGCCATACCCAAAAGATGGATTTCAGTTTATATCATTAAAAAAAAAACCCAAAACCCCGAAAAACACACAAAAAACCCCCCAAACCCCACAGCTGGGATTTACATTGGCCATACCTTTCTAACAACTGTGCTACCTGCCCGCTGCCCTAAGCTGTATACATATACTGTACCGCATATAGTCTCTTCCATTTTCCTGAAAGTGTGACCCTTCTGAGTGGTGCAAAAATGCTAACAGAGAAAGATCTTGGCTCAATGGATCTCCTGAAACACGAAATAGAATATTGTGTCATTAAAACACCACCATTTTCTTCCCTTTAGTTTAAAAGCCTACAACACACAGAATACTGTGGGGTTGTCTTTTTTTTTTTTTCTGTCTCTTTTAACTGTCCCATTCAAGTAAGATTGCTGATCATATATCCCAACATTATTTAACTCCCTAATTTTCCATGTCAGTTAGGTGCCTGGCTACAGGTTGAGCAGCAGAGTCTGTTCAGGTAACACATAAAAACTACACCACTCAGTAGTGATGGCACAAAAGCAGTCGCACATGGTATGGAGCTCCTCAGCCAAGCAAGCACTTTTACAAGGCATTTTTATCATTATTGCTATCTGGATACTCTGCCCTAGCAGAATGTAGCAAAATAATTAAACTGAGCAGACTGCCAAAGTACATGCTAATTAACTTTTGTTAACTTCCTACAGTATTAGCCTATGAGAGGGACATCGTTTGAAATAATTAGGCATTGGAGACCTCTAAAGTTCATCAACTGGTTCATTTTCTAATGCTTTGCCCTTGCTGAACACTTACAAACCTTATGGATGTGCTTGAACTCTGCTACTAACACTGGCCTTTCATAAGCAGGTGTTCTGGCGCTGCATTTCAGCAAAAAGCAGGAATCTCACATTAGTGTCAAGTCACTTGCTCAGATGGAAATGAAGGACATTGAGCCTTACAGAGCACCAGCAGGACGAAAATCTGCATAGGACTAATGTAAACCGGCAGAGTAGGCAGGTTTCCGTCAGTCCAGGAAAGCAGCCTGCCATTGCACAGGGAGAAAATGATAAAAAGACTTTTCATTTAAAACACATGGCAAGTGACTCTTCACGCATTGAGCAAAATGCTTCTTTAAGATCCTGCTAATTCCTCCAAGCCTTGTGCTTTAGTCCCATGGAAACCGAAGACAATTTTGCTAATAAACTTTATAGATGGTACCTTTTTACTTTTGCTGGGGGAATGCTGCGACTTAAGACAGCTGTGCTATAGCTGCAGTCATTACTCTTCTCAGAAAGAGAAAGTAGTAACCTTCTTCCCCTCTCTGTTCCTGGAAAGGAACCTCTTAGATGTCTTTTGATATCATTATTGAACAAGAGGTAAAAAACCCCAGGAAACAACAGCCTGTGCAGACAGACCAATTCTAGGAAACCAGCTACACCCTGAATGTGCAGAAAAAAACACCAAAATAGCATTAGCTTGCATGTTTACACTAACCAACTCAGTATCTCTCGCTTTGGGTTTCAGTGTAACCATTCTTTTCAAACAATTGCAATTTTCACTCATAAATTTGTGCATGTGTTGCCTTAAACAGCTTATTGGTATCCTGCTTGTTATGCACACAGTGTAACTGTTATGTACGCTGCGTAACTCTTTTCTGTACCCAAGCCACCAATTCAAGACACTACTAGCTTCCCAAATAACTCATATATCTTCTAACATTTGCACAGCTACCTACTCCACATCAACACCCAGCCCAGAAGAAACGTGCAACACTGCTGTGTGGTCCCTCAGCTTTTGAAGATGGGGAACAACATGCTGTTTTACTGGTTTGCTGTTAATTTTTACGAAGATGGGCTTCTGGATATATCTGTCACTAAGTGTAAAAGAAAACAACTGAAACGAAAAAAAGTTACCAAATTTTGCAATGCATTAGTGTTATTTTTTAATTGCTTCATGTGTATAGTCACAAGATAAAGTAGTCTTCACACATGTTCTGCATTAATTCCTCTTAGGGTGACCTGTCTCCAAACCAAGACTTTGTGCCAAGGAAGCATGAATATTGTGCAGAGCTGACCATAGAGATGTGGCTCTAATTTATTGTAGTAATAAATTTGAATTTATCCGGCATGTTCACCTCTTACAATTGTTGCACAACCCTTGGGCTCCTTATCCTTGTCCTCCCCTCACAATGCATACCATTCCCAAAAAGGACACCATCACCGTGTGCCTCTTTCGCTGATTCCAGTTTCAAGGCTATACAGGTAAATATAACCTAGGTTAAAAATAAAGAAGTTGAAAACAAACATGCACTTTCCTTTTTTTCTTGCTGTTTAGGCAAAGATGTGCAGGAGAACTTTTTCAATTTAAAGATTTTCTTACATACATTCATAACCTAAGGATAAAATTTTTTTTCTTGAAGGTCATGAGAAGACAGTTTAATTCTTTACTTTTGAGCTAAGGTAAGCTCTGGAGTCTGAAGCACACTCTGAAGCTGACAAAGGGTTTTCAGAACTAGTAGAAATACAGGTCTTGAGGCTCTGGGTCACTTTAAAAATCCCTCCTGGAGCTGACTCTCCATATCAACCCTATTGCACCACACAAGGAACATCCACTTAACCTTCCATGCTGAACCTCCGAGTCCTCTACAGTATGGACACTTGTCTGGATCCCACCCTGCCCTGCTGGGCACCATCTCCATGCCCAGAGGGCTCTGCACAAAGCTGCACTCCAGTCTCGAGGTGAGGACAGTGGCAGAGAATTCCCTGAAGGCAGAAAGAACCAGAAATGAACAAGGTATTGCACTTGTGAAGCACTTGCTTTTGGTTGTCAGGTGCTTGTCAGAAAGCAAAATGCCATGTGGACAAAATGGCATTTACCTGTGTTTCCCAAGCCCGCCTGCTTTGGGAAGTCCCTTTTCCCAGTCCTTCAATGCCTCACCTGCCAGCATCTCTGGAGAGATGTCTACAGCCAAGTCCCATAAAGCCATTGGCACTGTACCATCATCAGCACTATTTAACTTGGGCTTAAGAAATTAATCTGGGATAAATATTTTTTCCTCTCATCCTGTGCTTTATGCTGAAATATCTGCCTTTAATTTAAAAGCAGAATGAGACCTTTTTAGTCTCATTTGAGTGTCATGTTCACTTATCTTCCTGCCATTTTTTTTTTTTTTGGGTCTCTAATGCTGTTTGACAGATTGGACTATTTTATAGACTAGAATATTTTATAGTTGTTTAACATTAGACAATATGGGTAAGCCTGCTATAAGCTCTTGTGCAGTGCATAGAGAGGCATTGTTTTCCTGGCTGGTAATTTAGAGCAGTAGCTTAGTTTAGCTGTTTTCAATTCCCCTCTGCCAGGATGTGTCTGTAAGGTCCTGGGGTACTGCGACCTGCCCAGCCTCCTCAGGAGCTCCCCATACCCTACCCATGGCCCAGAACCTTATTTCATCCCAACAGGGGACAAGCAGCCCATGCTGGAGTGATGCCATGAGATGACACAGCCTTGCCCTGCTGGTCCACACCAGCTGGCATCTTGTGCACCTTGACATCACAGGCTGTAGGTACTCTGGGGACTCCACCTCTTTATGATTGAGGTTAGCTCATGAAAACACCCCTTCTTCCTTCTTATTACTGCAGTTCTCAGATCATTACACAGTATAACTTTTCATCTCTGAAAGAAAGCTAATCTGTTTATGACTATACATTTCTGGAAAAAAAAAATTGCCTCAAATTGTGTAATTAAGTGAAGTATTGGGCCAAGAGGAAAATTAGAGGAAAAAAAAAATCAATCCTTTGGTAAATTCAGTCTTGATTTATGGGAAAAAAGTCCATTCGGTCCACTTTAGAAGGCTTTGTCCATTATCATTGGGATAAATCATAGCACTGGGAATCAATTCTGAATCCTGCAATCTATTGAGAGTTGGTTTCTGCAGCTGTAGTCTGCGCTTTGTGTTGATTCTTTTCGTCACTTTCACAGGTCTTCGGAATGACTCCAGTGAATTAAATCAGGAATTTTATTATGTACCAAAACTGTAGCATATTGGTAAACAGCTAGATTGTAAAAATGAATGTCAGCTTGTGGTGTCATGTTTTGCAACTTGCATGGAAAGTCTTTCCAGGTGCAGTAGTTGTATTACTTGAATCTGTGTATCTTACATGTCCATTACATAACACATTCTTGCCTATTCACTTACCTCGATCAGCAGCATACGTTAAATTAAACATTCTTGTTCTTTACTCATAGAATAGCACACTCTTGTTCACTGCTGAAGTTATTAATTTATCTTTTTCCTCTCCCAACTCTCATTTTCACCAATGTTCTGAAGATTTTGTGCATTCTACCAGAGATATCTGCAAAAAATGGTGATCTAAAAATCAGGTGCTTACATGTGGAGATATGTGACTTGAGTTTTCTTAACTTGTTTTAGGAAAGCTTTGTAAGTTATCAGAAGAAATATTCTTAAAAAAAATTGTACTTAGTTCTTGTAGCTCAATTTCTTTGTTCCTTCCACTCCTAAAACAAAAGAAGCTTGAATACTGTGAATTCTTAACTTATTGGCTTTTGGAAAAAATGTTTTGAAAATAATTTCATTTTTAATTATTTCATATTTTAAAGTTATACTGTATTTCTAGTTGAGAAGGCAGGCCTGAAAAGAAACTTCGAGATAAACTTTCAAAAATGTAGCTGAAACACCAATAACTTAGTCTTTTGACATATAAAGCTACTTAAAAGCTAATAGTACCAGACAATTTCATATTGGTGGAAAATTAAAAGACTATATTACCGAATCTTAGTTCCACAGGTCTTCTCCACACTGAAATAGGCTGTACAAAGTTAAATTGACTGAAAAACATTAAAAAAAAAAAAACAACAGGAGGCAGTTTAAGAAAAGAAGTCTTTCTTTTCATTCAGTCGTTTGGAAAAATGAAACTTTTTTATTTCATAAAGCATAAAAAAATGAGACTTTTTTGAATCAGTTTATTCTTTTCTTCTTTTCCTCACATTCATTACAGCTATGGTGGGGGTATGGTAGGGAAATGCAAAGAAACAGTCACAGTGAAGGAAGATGCACTGCTGTAAGCTGGAATTGCTGCTGACTGTTTTGATATAAAACTGTAATTTATACTTCTTGAGTTCCTCCCAAGTATGCTAGCATTTTTTTTCCTTCATTCTCCTACTTTCTTACTCTTGGTTTTCTCCTTCTTTCACACACAAACGTGAACACGTACAATCATTCAAACTTCTAACCCCAATATTCACTTTCAGTTTCAAACATATCCTAAGCTCATACAATTTAACTTCTGTTCTGCTCTGTTTACAGTTCTTTGGATGGTTTTGAGTCAAAAAACAAGAAGTAATTAAGAAAAAAAAGAGACCTATTTGTTTATTTCTTTTATTTGATCCATTCCATTTGGCTGTAACTGTAACAACATATTTTAAGAACACAGTGAAAGGTCTGCAAGCCTAAAGGCTTATGCATGATGGCAAATACATTTTATAGCATAACAACTCTTAAGCATTTGGGTGGATTACAGCCAGTTACATCTGATGTGCTAAAGGATAATTGTATTTGTCTTGAAATTAAAAATAGAATCTCATAGACTTCAGCTGAATTCAACCATATCCTTTGTGAAGCCTACACCTGAGCAGCTTTTAGATGTTTTTGGAGTCTTTTTTGCCTTATCAAACCAGTCAGGTATTAAACCCCAGTCAAGGAAACATTGTTCTTTGGGCTATTCCTTTCCAATTAGGAGAATCCCTCATCCTTAACAAATTAATTTCTTATCTGTATTGCTTTCATGTTATCACAACTAAGTGCCAAAGCAGGACAATAATATTCAGTGAGAAGTCACGTGAGACAGAGAAAATAAATACATACAAAAATGTAGTAAGCAGACCCAGTTTTTCATCTATTGTGTACATAAGTGGAGCCCTACTGAAGCTGCACCAAGCTGAAGTGTTTCTGAACTGACATATATCAACAAGAATATACATCAGTGGAAAGTACAGCTTTTTCAAATTTTATTATTTCTCATTACAAAAAAACTTTTCTGTCTCATTCTGGATTTTTTTTAAAATGTTGCCTACAGAATACAAACTTTTTTTTTTTTAAAAAAAAAAGAGCCCCACCTTGAATTGCTTTCTAGATTACTCCTCTACTGCTTGATTAATATTTCTACAGGAATTTGAAAAAATAAGAGTCTTATAAGCACCATTAAGAAAGATCGTTTGTTTAGTATAACTCTCTAGACGTTAAAACTGAGTGCTGATCTACACAGAGTGTTCTTTAATTAGTATTATTTCTGTATAGTAATAGAACCTGGACAATTACATTTGTAAGTTTATAATGAACTGTAAAAGGAAATTAAAGATGTACCATTGGAAAAAGTGAGTTAACATTCTCGAAAACATTGTGTATTATCTATGCGTAGAAAGTAAATTCAAAATAGTCAGTTGTTTGGATGCAAGGTTATAGTCTATGTGAATCTCCATTATACAGTAAATACAAACCTTTTATTAATGGTTGTGGATTGCATAAGTAACATAATATCTGGAAATGCTATAAATTCCTACATTTTACTGATTAATTTCTTACCATTCCAGGAACTAAAGCATTTCAGAGACCCTGACAGAGTGTAATTGAGATAGAACATATGTTACCTTTAAAAGGGTGGCCTTTGACTCTGAGAATTCAAAATCCAACGGAGATTAGGGCACCAGTTAGCCCAGTGGTTCCAAAGCTAACCACTGCACCAGTTTGATAGCCTGATTTTGAAAAGATTGGCAAAGAAGAGTAACTCAGTTGTCCTCTTAGCCAAGACATGTATATATGTTATACTACAAAACCATAGAGAAGCTGTTATCCATTGAATCCCTGTAATGCAAATATTCATATTTTGTGTGTACCAATATAGAGGTTGTTGTTTATGTCTTTCATGGGACAAATTGATGGGACTGGATCACCAACCATCTAGAATTTATTGAAAAATGAGAGTACTGCCCTCTCTTTTCATGAAACCTAGAATTAGATAAGGATTCAATTGAAAGTAATGGTAGTTACTTTCATTTGTTAACATACCTTCATATGTCTTGAAAAAGTTATGACACCAGGTATTTATAAGTTAAGGTTACACAAATATATGTTAGGAATGAGGTATATTTTTTATTAACAAAAGCAAGACTAATTAAATAAGAGAACTTTCCAAGGATGAAGTGAGATCTTGTAATCTTTAAAACAGGATTAGATATCTTCCTCACTGAAAAAAGTCGTACAACTCAAATTATTTGCAGGAATCAATGGATTATTCTTAGACTCATAGAGCTGTTGAGGTTAGAAGGGACATCTGCAGATGCATAGTCCAACTCACCTGCTAAAACAGGGTCAGATAGAGCATGGTGTCCGTGACCATGTCCAGTCAGGGTTTGAACATCTCCAAGGAGACTCCTCAAGCTCTACAAGCAATCTGCTTCAGTATTTGATCATATTTCTTATGTTTAAGTAGAGTTTCTTATATTTCAGTTTGTGCCCACTGCCTCTTGGCCTTGATGCGATTGTCTCTGTCTTCTTTACACCCACCCACACTGTTAGGTATTTACTACATTGAAATATTTTATCATGAGATAAACCAAGCTATGAAAAACCTCCACTTTGGGCTGTGGAAAATTTAGGCCACTATTTCATGTGAATTTTGAAAATAACTTGATTCCAAGTGAAATGGATTGAAATCAAGCAGGAAAATAACAAAATCCTCTTGCAAATTGGATTCTAGACCTTTAGCTATGAGCACTCTGCTAAAAAAGTGCAGTAAGTGTAACTAGTTAAATACAAATCTATGCTTGGGGAACACGTAGAGATTAGGCAAAGATGATTTACAACTACATTTTGCTTTTCTGTCTAAAGTATTGCTTCCATCTTCTATATATAGTAGTTTAATAATATTCTACAGATTTAGTTTTTGCATTTAGTTAGTGTTTGACAGAGTTCAGAGTATTTAGAGGACACAGGGCAATTTTGCAATGTGTTAGGCCATATAGATAAAAAAGAAGTGTGTTGCCCTACTGAATTTTGGTTGCACCATACAGAAAGTGTTGATTTATTCTCTTTCCATTGAAAATAAACATGTTGCTCCTTGTGTTAGAAGGAGAATAGGCTCAAAAGCAGTGTAACCAGAAGCAAGTTCTACAGCATCTGTAAATGGGTAACACACTAAGAGAATTTGGCTTCTCTTGTGTGCTGTCCTGATGGTTGAATAATTTCTAAGGCTCTTAGGTTTGTCTCAATGAATTTGAAAACCCTTTACAGTTCTTTTCTTGAAGGTCAGTAAAAATAGATTACATCTCAGCTGTTTTCTGTTACAAAGTGTCCTATAGTAACACACTGTATTTATAAAGCTTATCAAGTAAAACTATATCTGTAATACTTATTTCTGTCAATAGAGATATCTTTTCCCATTTTTTCCAATACAAACTATGTTGTTTCTTATGTGCAACATGATTTAGGTATACATAGTAGAGAATATTATCAAATATTCTGAAAACCAAAAGTAAACACTTGAAGAAACACAAGATAAGACTATTTACATTCAGGCATTCTATAATAAGCTAAGTGCATTTGAAACTACAGAAGTTAGCATTATTATTTATTCATTTAAGAATACCATTCTAAGGTGCCTTAGAACTTCTAGAGGTAAACATTTATTTTAACTTTCTTTGAAGTATCTATTAATTTTCAAGAATTTGGCTCAATAACTGAATTTAAATTGACATGGAAGGAAACAAAAAAGAATCAATTTTCACTAGTTTTATTTAAAGTTGTTTAGAAGCCTGAAAGAAATCAATTGTTGTGTATGTGCACTTTGAATGTCAGTAAATGTGAAATGAAATGAAATGAATTTTTGATGACATCAGGAAAGTCAGAATTTATACATTAGTTATATTAGAAAATCACCCAATAGAGCCATTATATGTTATAGTCTGCCAGTGTTTCTATTAGAAACACTGATATTTCACATGCCACAAAAGTTCTCTCTGATTCATTGGATTTTTTTTTTTTCTTAAACAAATTTTGAAATGCATTCTCAATTTACAGGGCTAAAGAAACCTAAATGCTTGGGATCTTTCCATGTTCCTCTAACTGGTACTTAATTGTTTTATTTTTCACAATGAGCACTTGTTGGTATCTAGCCTATGTGTCGTATAATAATATTCATAATTTAAAAAAAAATAGTGAAATGTGATATTCTGAGTAAGAATATGGAATGAAGGATGTGTAATGTATGCAGAAACTATGCAGAGAGGACCTCATTAAGTTTTATTATGCATTTTTAAATACAATCAAAACAGAATGAAAATATCCTCTTCCTTTTTCTACTATTATTCAAATATGTTTCTTTTTCTGTGGATTCCTTTCTAAAGTTCATAAAAGCAAAGCTTCTTGCCCATTTTCCTGTTTGTTTTATAAGCTACTGCACCTAAACCCAGCTTGTCCCAAACGAACGAAAAGCACCATGTGTTTTTTTCAAGCACTGTCATACATGCATGTCCTCCTTAACAGTCCTTCATAGAGTATCTTCTTTGAACACTGGGAAGACTAACAGCTGTTTTACAAAATCCTTGAGCACAAAACCGAGAACATCTATAATAATGTTTACAAGAAACTTTAAAGGTTATCTTTCAGGCCAATGAAGACTTCCAATAGATTATCATGGGCTTATAAATCTATGTTCTTTGCACTGGTGAGGATTTAAGGTCCAGACTGAGAGGCTTAGGACATGTATGAAATACTCAAAAACAGAAAAAAAAAAAAACACTTTTAATGAAAATATGAAGTAATGCTTGTAATCAAACTATCACCTCCAAGCTAAAATTCCTGTCTTAGAATAGTAGTTACAAAGGTGAAAATACTCCAGGCCAAACAGGGAAGCAAGTGAAAGTGTTGTACTGCTTCAGGCAGGACAGTTTGACAGGGCTAGCTGCTGTGGCTTCAGCAATATTTGTAATGTGTTCTCAGCCAACTTTTCATTTTTTTTTAAACCAAAATTCACACACATCAGAACGTAGAGTATCCAGTTTCAGTTTCCCCATCAATAGAGATAAAATTACTTCTCTGTTACTCTTTATTAATTACATGTGACACCAACTTCTACCATCAGGAAAATGGAAGCATCTTTTTTATTCTTTCAGATCTTTCAGAGCCACTGCTTTCTATGTTATTGTTTCTCTTTACATGAGCATGGGCACATGCCTTTTATCTACATGTTTATCCATTTGTTTGTTCCATTTGCTTGTTTATAACTAATTTTGTTTGAGTTATACACAGATTTTAAAGTAATCATCTGAAATACCTTTCTCTATTGAATTTGCTTTTATTTATCTAGATGGTAAAATTAGCTTTCAATTGAGATACAGGGTTGTGGTGCATGTGGCATTTTGGAAAAGGGCACTGGATTCCAAATCTATGAGAACTGTGTGAATCAAAATGCCTATTTTGCTATTAGGACAAAGACTGAAGCAAAGCTGTGCTTCTGCAGGCAGCAAACAAGGGAAATTAACTAGGCCTGGTTATGTGAGAGATCTGGGGATTATTATCAACAGGTACATTAAAGCCTGTTTCAGTAATCACGGCATGTCATGATACATGTTACTTTATCACCTAGAAGGGTGTATGTAAAAGTAGGTATTTTTTATGCAGCAAAATTTAATTCAGAAACTAAGTTGAATTTAGTGGTCTTTATTCCAGTGGCAATATACTAATGGAAAAACGAAACACCTATTGTAATTACCTACACAGCTACTATTACTGCAGTATCTGAGAGACAAAATAATGATTTTATGATCTGCATTGAGACAGGGAGGTGACAAAAGCCACAGCCATAGAAAAAAAATGAAGGTATTGCAGCTTTAAAGTTCCAACTCTCCATAATCATCTATAAGAAAAACATTCATTGTGAACTAGAGAAATGCAATGGCAGAGGAGGTAGTCCATCTGATTTAGGAAGGATGTGTATGTAGAATATCAGACAACATTCTTCAACATACACCAATTCTTATTGACATGTCTGATTTTTTTTAAGTCATAAGGCCTGATTCTCAAGTGGGAAATCAGTGTCAACACCAACTCAGTCATCTCTGTCACCATACAGGTCTAATCCATGGCGCACTATGGAAAAATGTGTAGTCACAGCTTTGTGGTAAATCAAAGTTTTCATTGTATTTTGGTAAAACAGTCCCTTTGCTGTACTGTTCTGAAAGATTATATGGTTAGTTTCTTCTTCACAGTGTGAGGGGAAAATTCACCTCAGGAGAGAATGAAGTTATGCAGCACAAACCAGCAGTGGAAGGTTGGGCTACTTCCTCCTCAACTGGATGGAACAAAATTTATGCATCAGGTGATGGCAGAGACAAACCTCTATACACGAGATATATTCATAAGACATGAGATTTAAACAGTCGCCTGTGCACAAAGGATGGGGTTATCACCTCCCTTATGCATGTTTAAGAGAGATGTAGGGAGATGAAAGAATGTGCTAACAGTGTTGATGAATCGCGCCAACTCCGCTTTGACAGGGAGAGCAGGAGGCAGGCTGATGGATCTGCTCACTGGCTCATGCTCCCCTGTATAATTCACTCATATAAGGAGGAAAAACTGAAGCAAGGCCATTCTCAACAGTACTCCTAGGTGTATTCTATGAGATATATGTTAACAGTTTTGTTCCTTTACCGATGCTCTGTACCCCACAGAAGTCAAGGGAAAATCACTGCTCCTTCCACATGTGAATGTTCATGTTCCTTGTAATTTTTCATTACTGTGTTTATGATTGGGAAGAATAAAAGTTTTGCTGCATATAAACCAGATAAAGGCAAAGTGGTTCAGCTGCTAGCATGGGATTTGGGAGTGCTGCCTTAGCTTCCTGCTCCTATCACAACTTTTGATATTGAACAAACTGATCAATAATCAGGTCCTCAAAGGAATTTCAGGATGAGGATTCAGAAGTACTGCATCTACAGTATATAGGGGAGTCAGACGCTTCAAAGTGTATGTTATAAAAAACAGACTGCAAAATAGAACTGCCCTAGACAAGCAGTAGAAAGTGCTGAGGAGGGGGATTACAGCATCTTCAATCCCAGCTGTCTCTAAAGTTTGAGTTATTCTTTCTATTTGACATGTTCCGGCTTGAAAGGTTTCTTAAATGTTCTTTTATTTAGAACTGAAAGGAAGATCCTACCCTTTTCCCAGAGCTGGCAAAAAGATCAGCATCTTTCTACACAGCAGCTGAAAGGTCAGAGCACTCCACGAGCACCTGAATCATATAACCATAGAATTGTCTAGGTTGGAAGGAAGGAACCTTTCAGAACATTGAATCCAACCATCAACCTAAGAATGTCAAAAAACATCACTAAACCATATCGCTAAGCACTGCTTCTACCCATCTTTTAAATACCTCCAGGGATGACCATTCCACCACTTCCCTGGTCAGATAAATCCTGCTTCCTTTTCTCTGCAAAAGGTTCAAACTCCACATCTCCTGCTTCCATGGGCAGTGCCCAACACATCAGATGCCGCTCCATGTTAAAGTAATGAGAAACACAAGATGTGATTCTGTCCCCCTGTAGTTCACATCGCCACGGGAAGCATGGTGGGAGGCAGCCTGAACAGCCTCTTCCTGGCTACGCAGAGCTGAATGTTTTAGAGCTATCAAAAATAAGTGGTGATCAGGGGGTGTGAGAAGAAAATCAGAGAAGCCTATGTGAAAGTGACTGCTTTCTGAACTCCAATACTTCAAGAATTGCTAATAATGCAGTCTTTCTGAATTACTTTTTACTAAATTTCTTTTTTAATGAATAGTGTATATTCAGAAAGCTCATTTTTTCCACTCCATAATTCCTAATAACTGAAACTCATTTGAAGAGTTTGCCATCCCTTCCTGTAACTTAGAAGCTTTTTCAGGAAAGGGTAAGTTTCTGCAACATACTTGATAACTTGAGATGAACAATCTCTTGTAAGGGTTGTAGAGCTCCATTGCCTCTGAGCTAAAAATCCTGATGGGATGCAAGTCATGAAGAGAAACATCATTCAGTTCCTCATCTCCTGTCTTACTCTGCTAGAGACATTGTCCAAGTATTTGGGTAAGGTCAGCTGTTCTTGTGGAGCACAGGGTCTGCAGCCTTTCTTCCACCTGATCTTAATCAGGTGTCAAATAACGGGCAATCCTATTCATGTGAGAACACATGGCTATTAAAATATAGCACAGAAAACCTTTGTTTTTCAATTTTGTGGAATCCTTTTTGATAGTACACCGCTATCAAAGTCAGCCCTGTTTCGGCCGCTTTGAAAACACAGAAAATATTTACACTTCCTTAGCTTCAAGTTGATAACAGTTGCATAAAAAGGAAATACTTTTTTTGAAACAAATGAGAATATGTTAATTTGAAAAAGAAAAGGAACAAAACAAATACTGTATTTACTTAATGCTTATTCTGAAAATAAGTTAATTTTTGAGATTTTAGCAAAGCAGGAATGATATTACTTATGCGGAGAAAAAGTATGTATTTGCAGCCAATGTTTTTAAAATCTGTATAAGGAGACTTGCTGTAATTATAAGTATTTGTAAAAAATATAAGCTTCTGTTAACATCTGAATGTCATAACCATTTAAGAGTAATTATGATGCTAATAAGGATTTCACTGGCTTTACTGAACACTATAGCAGCTTTTTTTTTTTTTTTATCCCATTGTATAATGTCTACCTATCAAAGCTCTTTAGTACTTTCACTGTAGTCAATGAATAACCTCACATAAATTTGGAAATGGGCATATATTTTTGGTTCTTTTTGAATCAGAGTGAAAAAAAACCCCACCTTTCAGTGAGTCAGTCATTAATGTCCCTCATGATGATGTGCCTCAGGGCTAGAGGTGAAACAATTTGGGTTTTGCATCATGAACTGAGAGATTAGCTAAAGATGCTGAACAGTCAATAAGCAATGCAGAGCTGTTTAGAAAATTATTATAGACAGAGTCTTATGGGGCAAACAAGGGTGGCTTGTAAATTGATATTTATTTTAATTAGTGATTACAAAGATCTGTCTAGCTTTGCAGCACCTCATCAGATTAGCCCAAACCATGGTAAAGACTCAACCCGGTTATGAATTTTGCCAAAATCTGCGAAGCTGATAGAGTATTAAATAAGAAATCTTGCCGCTGAAGATGCTACCTTTTTTAATATCTCATTCTGCCAGGAGGGTAAATATGCCACGATCATAAAATACCTTGTGTTTTAGCCCGTTCAAAACAACATTGATGAGAGTTGTATATCTCCAAATTTAGAGCCATACAACATGGATTGGTAAAAACAGTAACAGCCTCTCAGATTAAATTCCAGTGTGTGATATATTTAATGTAGTGGTTCAAATTGTTTCAGGTTCTTCCTGTTCTTCCTGGGACCACATTACAGGCAGGTTTTATTCTGCTAGCATTTTTATTATGTAGTGGAGGCATCTGTCTTGAAAGCATTCATTACAATGGTGCAAATTCATTCTGATATGTTCCTTTTTTCCCTAACTGAAAAGATTTATTCCCCATGACATAATATCTTTTAGATAGAGTTGAAAAATTTCATTTGCAAAAAGAAAATTTAAGTGTTACATTCAAATCATGTCTCTGAAGGTTTATATTTTCTTCTTCCATCACATTGACAGTTTCTTGGCTTTTGGGGGTAATAGTGTTGTCCCAAAAATTTAAGATTAGGAAGCAGTCACTCTTTGATCATCTGAGAGCCCAGGGCTCTCTGAATGTACTTGGGAACATTCTCCTAGATCGGCACTAGCAAGGTGTATACATTGCAGCCAAACACATGGAGAATTACAGTCACAACCACAAATACTGAATTTTCCTCTGTAGATTATTAGCCCAAACATGTGTTGCATGTTCTTTTGTTGTTGATTTATTAGTTCTGATAAAGTAGAAAAGACATGCGTTGTATGTCTTCATCATTGTGCACTACGAATTAGGAAAACTGTATTTTTAAAGCAAAACAATGAATAAAAATAACAAGATTTCAAAACGCATGAAAATAACTACTTTTTTATAACCATCTACTGAAAAATTCAGAAATTAACTGCTGATATAAGTTTTTGATATTGTCTGGTTTATTAATCATATTAATTTCTTAGATCCTGATGTATACCATGGTTACTTGGAATTTATGTATAATAATTGCCATTTACTTTCTTATACATAGTTAAAATGTAAATATCTTTTCATTTGACTAATTAAAATAAATTGTAAAAAAATCTTACGGCACACATTTGTATTGGATCATATACCTTGCAGAATCTGTGTGAACTTAATGGGATTACACTTTGACCTATGTGGTAGTACCACATTGACCCTTTTTCAACATACGGTACAGTGTAAGTCCTTAGCACTCTCACTTTGTGTTAGCCCAGAAGAGAAATTGCAGTTTTACTGTGTTTATTTTGTTAAAGATTTTATTATCCATATACTTCTTTATTTGTTAAAGTCCTATTCTCAGTTATGACATGGAATTACACACAGCTTAATATTTTTTTTTGTATAATTAAAGTAATTCCCTTGTATTTGAACACAATTTTTTCCTCTATATTTTGAACATATGTACATACATACAACATAAAACAGTCCTCCTGGTCTGAAAATGGATATTAAACTGACTTGTATATCCTTCATAGATCAATATTGATCTGTTTTGTGTTCTCCTGTTTAATCAGCTCTTGAATTTTCTGTTGTAGTTTTCTGTCTTTTTATCTTTCTTATCATTTTTACTGCTTTATTTCCTAACCCTATAAGATCTGCAGTTGGATGCAGAGGTTCCTCTTCTGGCTCAGCTGTCAATGAAATTAAATTTTTGGAGACTTAGAAAAATTAAGAGTATTTTGTTTGTTTCCACAATCTTCTATAGGCATCTAAAATTGACCCCTGCTAAAAACAGTCTACAAGCACAGGGAGACTATTGATCACAGTACGGCTTCTCTCACATTAGTATTAGTCAAATTTTAGTGTAGTGACAACACAATTCTGCTTTTTCTGTGTATCCTAACATTTCCCTGTGTTACTGTTTTTCTGTTTCCACTGAATGACCTAGACCTATGTTGCAATTGAACTGCCACGAAGTATTAGTGTCTTCTTTTTAAAAGCTTCATTTAGACTGGAGCTTATTGGTATGTATCAGCAATTCATATTACCCCTTCCAGTATGCATTCTTATGCAACTGTTGACATAAAATTCTGCAGGTAGGCTATCCAACTTCATCACATATTTAAGTCCTTTTCTTTCAGTGTCCCCCTCAATACTAAATTAAAACATTGTCCTCTCATCTGTAAAGTGTAAGTTTCTTGTTTAGTCACTGTAGTCTTTCATTTATTTGCCTTATTTATTTATTTATTTAGGAGCAGGGGAGCCCATGTTAGCATGAATTTTAAGAAATATGAATTAATATCATAAGCAACGTGACCACAAGAATGAAAGTTTAAGTGTATTATGTCTCCCTTGGGTTTTAGGAGAGGTTTGTTACTATCAATAAAAAGCAAACTGGGCATGCATAGTCAGTTGTAAATGCATTTGTTGCAGAAAATCTTTCTATGTATTTTTGCTCTTCCCCATATAACACCACTGTCTGCTGAACTGTAGCTTAAACAGAGAAAGTTGCAGACATTATGCTTTTATTGCTTGCATGCAGAGGGACTTATTAGAGCTTCTTAAAGAATGAGCTTATTTACTTTCCATTATGTAACTTACTTTAGAGCACTGAGTCAGAAAATCAAATTCCTTTACATATTAAGTAAAGTGAGGAAAAAAAAGTCATATTAGCTAGTACCTCTAGTTGTTTTTTGTTTTTTGTT
>VXBH01007481.1:90672-112131 GCA_013400035.1 Rynchops niger
ATGGCAGGAAAGCTATAAAGTCCAAGACTTTTAATGAAGGTGGTAGAGTGACCATTCAAAGGAAAATTCATCCTTCTTATGGTTTCTTATCCGACAAAATTATATATTACCAAAAATGCAGTCACTCTTGCTCGGATGCTGGCCTTGCACTCCCTCACCAAGCGTCTGGCCCCCACTGCTCCCTGACATCTTGCAGTTTCATCTTCCTCATATTTGGTAAAACCTGCTGGTTTTCAGGATGTATTTTCACAATGGTCTAAAAGACCAATCTGTTAACCTGGTCTAGTGCAAGTTGTCCTTACTCATGGCAGGGGGGTTGGAACTAGACGATCTTTAAGGTCCTTTCCAACCCAAACCATTCCATGATTCTGTTAAGCTTCACATCTGGCAGAATATTAAATTGCCTTACTCTCCATATTTGTGCCAGCAGAGACTCTAGAAAGCTGTAATCTGCCAAAATCCCATCCAGCTCCTACAGGATTTTTACTCCAATTGGTAAAAGGAGCTGTGACCCATTTAACCATGCCTTAACTTACAGAAATGACAGGGAAGAATTGCTTAGGCAGTGTGGGTATTATTTTGAAAAGACATTTTATTGTGTGAAATTTCCTTGGTTAGCTTTTACAAAATTGTCTTTGGAAAGTGCCTACATCTGAGAAAGTGTAAAATTACTCAATAATTCTGGCCCTTAGCACTGAGCTGTAAAAACGACAAGAGAAGGTCATTATTTAAGGAATATATCTGCAGAAATCTGAGCTCTTTATACCCATAACAAGCTAAACATGCACTGGCTTAAGGTTTTTCAAATAAATTATATTTCATTATGAAGATAATGTATTTTTACCAATCTATTCTATGGAAGATGTACAACTACCTGTTTGAAAAGACCCATAGGAAAATAACGATTCCAGATCTGTGGGAAATTACACAAAGGTACAAATTTTATTTCTTTCATGTTCAATTAATTCTTTATCTTAATTTACTTAATGTTAAAAAAAAGTTGTTATTCTTAAGATGAAACCTTAGTCAACTGATGAAAGGGATGGAGGTGTTTTTTAAATATGTCTAGAATTCTGTCCTTATCTCACTAAGACTTCTGGAAACTCATGGTAAAGTTCAAGTGGTAATTTTGGAAGAGCTTGTCTAGATTGCAAGATTGTTATCACTCATTTTATATGTCTTTAAGAAAGGAGGAAAAGAAGATAGTAAGTCAGTTCTTAACAGTGGTGAATATTTACAAGAAGTACAATATTAAACTTTTACATTTCAGAAAGCTTCTCTGGTTTTGTGTTAAATATCCATATACAAAAAAATACCAATCTATAAATATATATATATATGTGGATGAAAGTACTTATTTTCATTACAATTCTTTTTCTCTACACAATTAATATAAATTCAATAGTTTAGTATATAGTGCTAGTTGAAAACCATAGATTTTTGGAGACATGTTTGAGAATTAACAGCTTTGGACTACTATTTGCTAAAATCTCTCCCTGATAACATAATTAATTTGCAACAGTAACTCTAATAACTTATTAATATTTACTTTATGCTAAAATTGTTTCATAGTCAATGCTTACCACAGTTAGAAAACTTAAACGAATTCAAGGATGCTTAAAGCTTTTGCATATGGCCCTGCGTCCTTGATGCTCCTTGTGAGACATTAATGAGATTTATGAAAAACAAAAAGGAAAATATTAGTTTTTTTCATCTTCTAGGCAAGTTATTCTGCATGGTAACACACTCCCATTGCTTTATAACCAGTCAGTCAGACCTCAGCCGTGAGCAATAGCATTCAAGCCTGTACTACACCTAAGGAACAAAGGTCAAAAGAGTCATATAAGAGAAGCAGGAATTATAACTTCTTCCTTTATGTTATATTATATTATACACCTAAATATCAGTGTCAGCATCATTTATACCATATTTTCTCAAAACATACTATGCAAACCCTTTTCAGGTCCCCTGATGAGGATATTTAATGTCATGACGGCTACTTGCACTTGATGCTCTAAGGGTCCTGAACCAGCACTGTGATTTCCCTAGTTAGGGGAAGCAGAGAGTTTGCTCTCTCTAACCAATCCTTACCACTTATTAGAACTGGCACCGTTCACTTGAATTCTGAACTACAGTGTGAACTGGGCATAGATAATTTCAATTAAGATAAGGAACTACACAATTTGTAGAGGTAGTGAATATATGTTTAAGAACATAAGAATACATATAATGTGGAAGTCAGCTTGTGTAAAGGGTTAAGGAACTAAAGTTCTCAACAACAAGTTATAAATGCAAATCAAGATTTTAAAGGGGGAAGAAAAAAAAAAAAAGAAGGATTTTTGCGATTAGTTACAGACATTGTCATCTTAGTTTTGGAAGCAACATGACTTGAACATTATCTTACTCAAATATAAAATGATTGAAATGGAAGCTGTATATAGCTTTTTGTTAATCAAGTTTCAGGATTTTCTGTGTAAAGAGATTTTTTTTCCCCACATAAAGTTCAAATTGAACTTAAGGGGGAAAAAAAGGAGTACTATAAACTTCAAAGAAGCAAATATTCATTATTTAGACTGTAGGATATTTATTTTCTACATTTCCGAACTGAAAATGTAAAGATGTCCAAAATACATAGGGTGCTTGAAATTTGGGTATGTATGTAGTTTTCATATCACGACATTAACAGAGGAGCCATGCATAAATCCTGAATTCCTGACAGCCATCTCCATTTGGGAAGTACATCACAGAGATTTCTTCTGTGAAGAGACAAAATAAATAAATGAATTCTAAAATATTGCAGCAGTATTACTTCATAAATATCGTGACTCTGAAGAACCTCCAAAATAGCTGAATTATTAATGATGGTTTCAGAGGATACGCGCAGTGTGGTCTCTTCCTGGTGCTCAGCATGGACGAGGTAAGCTCTGCCTAGTGCCCATCCCAGGCCTGACAACAGCGGGTTGTTCCCCTGCAAGCAATTCCCCCCCATGCCCATATTCCCACTGGCAGGAAGGTGCTCCTCACCCAGGGTGACACTGCCACCAGCTCAGAGGCTGTTTGCTGGGACTGAGGGCCAAGGTCACCACTTCTGGTGGACGCAGATAACCCCTGCTTTTCTTGTACATGCTCCATGCCAGGAGCCATCCCAAAATTGCTCATCCCTTACCCCTAGATGCTGTTCACATGCACCTGTGTCCAGGTCCTGTTCCATTTCTCATTCCCAGCAGTATTTCTCAGGATGACACCTTGGGCCATTTTGGGAACTGATGCACTTCGTGGCAGTGGAAAGAACCTCTTTCTCCCCACAAACCAGCATATCTACTAGGGTATCCAGCTTGCTCTTTAAGGTATTAGTATGAATTATGCATAATATCATTCATGGCCTTAAAATAACAATTTTGGTAATGTTGTTAGATATGAAAAGCAATTCATAAACTATTTTGGTTCTATTTAATCTACATCCATTTAGCACTATGAAGTATACATTGCATTTCAGCCTTATAAATTGTCTTTAAATTGTTCATTTCAAACATATGCTGCCTGGAGTAGCTAACTGCAGATTTGCTACCTCATGTGACACTGTTTTTATCGCAGGACTAGATGATTATAACATTTTAATCTGGAGATGAATGGTAAATAATGAATATTGTACTGTTATTGTAAGCTGTTGGAGAGATAAAAATTTATGACATAATGCATAAGACCTGAAGTATTTGTGAAAATTTTCATAAACAGCCAAAGGCAGACTAAAAAAGCATGGCTATAAAGTAAGCTGTACTTCACATATTTCCAGAATATTAAAAATTATTCAGTCAATTCTATCACTCTTGTCACCCATTACTGCCCAGCTCATGCTGTCTGGGAAGAGCATACGCACTCCTCCCTACGTTGAGGTAGCTTTGACATCTTGTTAAATAGGGCAAAGCTGTTGGTAAGGATTTTGAGGGGGAGAAGGACAACACAGCTTATTTCTAAAAGACTGTAGCCTGCAATATTCCCTTCTAGTTTCCACATAATGGAAACTGCAGGGTAAGGAAAAGGTCTGTACATCCCTATAGGTAAGGTGTCAGGTGTGAGTGATCTCTGCTGTAACTTAGTGCCGAGTATCGTGTGGTGGCACTGCCATCTCTTCTTCAGCCTTTTGAGGGAGGTGAATTCTCAGCCCATAGAGGCTCTATCCTGAATGAAGGACTGGTTCTTGCACCTTGTGTATATAGCAAAGTTTTTTGCATCCTCTTGTCTAAATGAATGGAAAAAAGTGCCTTATGTTTAGACATATACAGACACGTGTTGATGACTAGTGTGATTTTAATGCACACCACTAACATTATTGATTTTTTATCCTCTTTATACAGGAGTGAAAGTAGTAAAAAACCTGCTTTTCATATTTGACTGATGATATAACACACTAACTAGATATGTCAACTTTAGCACTAACATGATTTGAAAGTTACTAATACTCTATGATTTCAGTTTTCTACCTGGGACTTCTTAAAAAATGAAGATATTTCATTCCCACTGTCTCATATGAAAGCTTTAACTTATCCATAAAACTTCAAAGTATGGAATTCTTATAGATAGTGCTTTCCAACTGTTTACTGACATTCAATCATTATAAGCAGAAGATGCTAATATGCTGCACGAGGTCACTAAATTTATATAAGAATACTGCTACTTTTTGTAAGCTATAGCAAAAAACATGCATATGAACAAGTTTAATTTTATTACGGTGAGGACAAAATTGTCACTAAATAGCCACTGCAGTAGTCAGTAATAATCACAAAAAAGATATTCTGCCATTATAATGTAGACTGTGGGGTTATTCTAGGATCATGTATTTGAGATGTTTGGGTTACAGGGGTAAATTAACATAGGGAAAACAAAGTAACTTTACAAAATGAAGACAGTGGGATTAATCTTTTAAAGATCTAACTGAGTAAGTGTACAATATCTGCTGAAATTTTGGAATAATTTATTTTATGTCTGCAATTTAGAAAACCATAAATACCAAAGGGCAGTATCCAAAGTTATCCCCATTCTCTATTGGTTTAGAGGTACCCAGATGGGGAAAAATATTATTAACATATTATTAAATATTTTTCATTGGGCTACATATATTTTGGAACATTTTTCAACCAGCTGAGGGTTACAACTCATCAGATATAATGATGCTGGTCAAGTTAGTAAATAGTTGATATTCTAAAAAACTGTTTTTTTTCAACTTGATTTGACTTAGTCACACATTTATTGCTGACAGGTATCTGGTGAGTTGGACACTCTATTCAAATATCCTTGACACTTAGCTTGTTAGCAAGTCTAATGGCAGTTCTCTAAGCAATGGTGGAGGAAATATTTGACCTCTTTAGCTGAAGTGGGCAAGACGGGGACATGACGTTGTTGTTCAGGAGTGCACAGTTCAATTAAAGAGAGTCCATCTTGTGCTGAGTGAGGGCCCACACACAGTTTAAGACAGTAACACATTTCCTGCTGTGTAAATTGGCTTCTGAGGGCTGGTACATCAGCCAAACCCTTCTGGGTGTGGGAAGCTTCTGCAAACGCTCCCACTCCAAACTCCTGAAACCCAGTCTCAGCAGGAGAGGGTTAAACATGTGGGAGAATGGGAACTATTAAATCACTGCTGCTGTGAAATAATTAGCCTTAAGTGGTCTTATCCTGACACTTTGTTCCACCAGTCAAGTGTAACAAATCTGTAATGCAGAGTCAATAGGGATAGAGCTCTGCTGAATTTAGGCATTTTGCTAGCTTATAGCTGCTAAAGACCTGGCGTAATAATTGCAGGTGAGGTACATCTTGCAAAGACATTTTATCCATCATCATTTTCCTTCTTTCTGACTAGTTTTGGATGAGCTAGCTACGGCTATATAATTCGTGAAGGATCACTGATATGCTAGCAAATGAAGATGCTGTGTGGATTATTTTCATATCAGCTGTTCAATCTCCAGATTAATATTGCTTATTAGGTGGATAAATGTAATGAAGCAAGTACAGTATTAATGGTTTGAGGGGATCTTCAGTTGGGATTCAGCAGAGATACCTAATATTTTGGAGAGAGACAGGAGTCTTGCTTTCATGACATGTGAGATCCTGTGTTTCAAAATCTAATCTTTCATTTAAAACTAAGAACAAATCACTCACTATTGTAAATCCTGACATCACGGCTTTCAGCAAGGGTATCCCAGCTCATAATCACTGAAGTCATAGTAGTGAAGAAAATCTTTGCATTATGAATGGAAAAATAAAAAGTCTCATTGGCATTTGCCTGAGCAAGCAGACAGTCAGAAGCAGTCACTGCAAGGTGTGAATTCTCCCATTTGTCTTATTAATATCTTTAGCTCTGGATCTCAATTATGCCAGCTGATCTGTTAAGTACGGCTATCTCTTTGATGACCAAATATATATAGAAACAGAAAAAATTACCCTAGCTGATAGCATGGTATTCAGTGCATTAAGGTAAAGAATAATATGTCATAAGGATCTCTACACTTCAGTGCATATTTCATTATATTTGTGATATATTATGCTGACATCTTGAATGACACAAGGCTTGTGAGTGAGTCTGGTCGGTTAGGAATGACAGAAAAAACACCCTTTTCTCCCCCNCTTTTGCAGAAATACAAAGTGTTTGGGCCAGAGGCTAACCAACAAAGGAGGATTTTGAACCTGAGCATGTCGATCAATCTTTATTGACTTGGCATATTTTTCATCTGACTACTGAATAACATTTATTGTTTGCTGTCTTTCTTTTTTAGCGCATGAAGACAGTGGGAGCAGATCTCACATTCATTTCTCAGTTTCAAGCATTGGTGTTCTCAATGTAATTCATTAATCCCATCTGGTAGTTCTATGTATTTAATTTTGCCCCACAGCAATGTCTGACAGCATGTGGATGTATACCTAGGTTTTTTCAACTCTCAGTCATTTCATTTGTGAGGTAGGTTTCATCCCTAAGAAGACCTGATTGAGTGTGGGATGGGTGTTTCTCAGAAACAAGGTTGACTAGCCAGAAAAACAGGAACTTACAGTGATGTCATTCTCACTATAGACAAAGTAATAATAATTGGAGATGGCTCTCGTAAATTAGACATAAAATGAGATATTTGATTTCGTTCACCACTATAATCACAGAATGGGAAAAATAAAATTGCACTTCTTTCTCATCCTCACTGAGCTTTATGCCTGCAGCAGGGATGCATTATAACTTATTTTTCTTACAATCTACAAAATTAATGTGAGGAAGCTGAAGAGACTGAGACTGTGGAGGAATTGCTTGTTTCTGTTGCTAAATTAATTTTGTGATAGCTTGTTGCTCTGGACAGATCTCTTTTTCATATGCACCGAAGATTAGACTTCAGAATTTTTTCACTGTCTCGTGAAATGTCACTGAACAGATGGTGCTTTTCACTGTTTTCTTGATTAGAACCCAATCTGTCAAAGTGCTTACACACATGCTTAACTTAAGCACAGCAGCACTACTATTTGTATCATTTTTATAATCAATGCTTTGTAGATTTTGGGGTTTAAATAATCCTACCAGATAAGGAGGAATTTCCTTAAGATTTAACACGGGGTTACATGTAGTTTAGTAAAAAAATTATTCAAACCTCTGATTGCAAAAAGCCATTGTCAGAATCCCTCATTTGTGAATATACTTCAGTGTGAATGGCTGCGTACACTCGCAACAGATTAGCATGATAAAGTAAAAACGAAAGTCATGAAATACAAATAACAGTCTCTCCTTCATAAATAATAAAGTTTTTAATAAGGATATATAAATACATTTAAGAAAAAAACCCCACATAATGCTTGGGTTTGTAGCTCCTCAGATAACCCCCACCAGCTCACACACACAAAGCTTTAAGCACATTGCTTAAAACGAACAATTTCCCAGCTTTACTCAGGAGGAGACGTTAAGCACTAGAAATCTCTTCCTGTTACCAGATTTGAAGTGGTGATTCCAACATTTGTGGAAAACCATCATTCCAATACAAAGAATGGAGAAGTATTTGTAGTTTCTTTTAAAACTTATGACACAGAAGAAATTGCAGCCTGATGAAAAGGTCAGCATCTGAATCCCCTTTTTCGAGCTTGCAGGTTCAAAACCATTATTTCCTATTTTTTAAGGGCTTGTTCCTTGCACCACCCTGTAAGTCAACTATCTCCCCCTTTAAATCTGGGCTACTGAACAATTCAATTAATTGTGGAGAAGGAAAACATTTTAGTAAGCATGACTTTTCATGTAGGACACTGTCTTTGTGCTTTCCCCAGACAACAATACTACAGGTTTCACTAAATGCTTGTGGATGAAATTTCCTGCAGGTGAGCAATGAACAAGCACACAGAGCATACAGTCATACTTCTATTATTTCGTGTCCTGGGAGATTGCTTTGAATATTTGCAAGTACCATCCTATCTGTTTTTTGGATTTGTAGCTAGATTATTTTGTTTTGGTTGGTTNTCCAAGGCTCTCTCAAGACATCTTTTGAAACGAACACATTAGGGTATGAAGCCACAGATCTTACTATGGACCAGTAACTTTATGGTGTTACATACAAAGATGATTCTCAGCTGAAATACGAAATCAGCTCCTAAAATCAGGATGGACCATTTTCTAACATCTGTTTTCATAACAAGTATGAAAATAAACCCTAACTTCACCTCAAAATAACTTTGCCTTAAACTTTTGTCTCATTCTTTTCTTCACCATAATTGCTGTTTTTGGTGTATCATATTAGCTTAGAATTTAAATTTAAATAATGAATAAATCATTCATTAAATATCCAGTATTACTTTCCTCTTCTTCAATATGTTATTTCTTTTTTCATCCCTCTGATTACATCATTTGGAAAGAAAAATTGTTTACTCTTAAAAAAATCCATTTACAGCAGAAGAAACAGAGATCCATAGTTCATGAAAGAAGAGAAGTAATGCAGTGCTAAGATTAGTTTACTTCAGGGCCAGAAGATTTATCAGAGTATTTCTTTGCATTGGATGCCACTTCATCCATTATAATGTACGTATTATTTGCTGGATTGTTTCATTACACAATAAAATTAATTGTCTCCTATCTTGTGTTAGCCAAAACATCATGAAACACCAAATGTACGCATAGCAAAAGATATTATAATACTAGTTTGTTGAAAAGATGCCTGTGAGTTTAAAAAAATAAACACAATTCAGTTTTTCTGTTCCAGGTCTTTCCACAACAGTTATTTTATCATAATCACTTCATTGTCATTTTATCCTTCATGTCATATTCGCTATTTGTTTTTCAATCCATTGTCTGTTGCCGTACATTTTGAGTGCAACCTTGTTTACATAAGGAATATGCAATTATTGTACTTTTTCATTATGCCTAGTACACAGTAGCTTGCATGTCTGTGAAGAGGTACAAATGAAATATGAGCAACTGTTAGTTGAAATAACAAAAGTGATTACATGCAGAAAATGTGTAAAAATGCTGTTTTGGCTGCTGCACTGTCATAATTTGAAAAAGCTCAAACTGCTGTAGTCCAGTCCTTATTCTTGAATATGACATGATGTAGGATTTGTATGTAATGTACACCTGAAGAGGACTTATGACAGGCACTCAGAATGATGGCATCGGAAATGCTGAGTTTTTTAACAACTTCTACTAATGGAATCTGACAAACACTGGATTGTGTTTTTCCTGAAAGCAGGGTTAAATGTGCTTAAATTCATTAACCTAAACAAAATTTAATCTGCATCCTCTTAGTGATGGATGGGATTTGTGATTTTTAATAGCCAAGTGCTTCAGAATTTTCACTCCATTCTCATTCCCTCAAGTTTTTTGTACTCTCCCACTAAATCCTTGAAGAATTGCTGCCTGTTTTTTTCTGAATCAACTCTGTCAGATGTCTGCTATGTTCATATAGTAAGTGTATGTATGTGAAATCTAAAATTCCCTAACATCTATAACTCTGCAGACATGAATACCATGATAGAAAATGTTCAGCTTAGGCTAACTGACTCTAAATTTGGATTACATGAGAACCTGTCTGTCAAAGAAGTATGTCTTTATTAAGTATTTACTACCTTCAATGAATGAGAGAATTATTCTAGGTCAAGTAGGAATGGATTTTGGTGGTGGATTATAAAGATCTACCTCAAATCTCTCTGCCCAGTTTCAGTTCGTGCTCCAGGCATGGAAATGATGAAATTTTTAACTAAAATAACTAAAGTAATTTTACATTTTTTTCTCTTAAATTTATTGTCAGAAGCATTCAAACTTATGAAAAGTAATAGTACTAATAAAAAAAAAATCTGATAAAATTGTGGTGAAGAAAACTTCAACAAACTGAAGTTTGCAACCTTAAGAGTAGGAGCTGGCACAATTTTTTTCCTTCTCCACCTTGACTGCAGACAGCATGGACTCGCACAGATTAGATGATGCAGACTGTTATATAAGACATTTGCTGAGGAACTTTATGGGAGTCACAACAAAACATGACAATAAACAAATAAAATTGAGCTCACTTTTTTGAGCAGATGCAAGCAAGCCTTGACCAAAACATTCAGGTATCAGCTTTTGGCATAATGAGTGGAGTCAATTTTGTTATGATGCTTGCTATGGTTATGCAGGTTCTGATGAGAATTGGTTCACGTTCAGAACCACTTTGAGTTCCAGTGAGCTGAAATATAAAGTACTGCTAGCTTCCATTGGACTGAAAAATAGTGTGTAGTCATACTCAATAAAGAACTGATTTAGCGGGTTAGGCCTTAGATTGCTAGCACTTGCATCACTAGCTTCTTGATCTATACAGTTTTTAAGTAACATAAAATCTTCAGCTTTTTTGCCTGAATAAAATTCTCATACCTCATCAGAAGATTTTTTTACCAAGCAACTGAAATAACATAATATCAAAACTATGGTTTTTCAATTTTTTTTTGTTTTGTTTTGTTTTCAAATGAGGGAACCATTAATAGGTATTGTACCTCTCTTTTGTATCAACAAAATTTTAGTAAATTCATCAAATGAGTCTTAATTTGAACTGATGGGATGGTAGAATCTGTTGACATAAATCTCCACAGATACAACCTAATCTTCAAATAGATTCATATAATATCAAATTAAGGTTATAATTGTACATGTTGTATTTGAGTGGTTGGTAAACCAGGCTTTGAGATGGTAAAATGTGAGTGATCGCAATGGAGTCTGCCTAAAAGGAACCATCATATCTAACAGTTTGGTTGCCTAGGGAGAAAAAGCCAGGACAGAGCACAAATGTTAGAAAGAGAGACAAAGCGAGAAAGTTTTACAAATTACAGTTCCTTCAGTAGATTTCAATCTGACCAATTCATACCAGTAGAAAGAAAAATACTTTTAATGGAAGCTGAACTGAAAGTCTTACTTTATCTCCAAAGACAAAGCAGACCTCTGCAAGTATTTCTTCTTTCTACCTGTGTTTAATGATACGCCGATGTATTCATACACATGCCTGAAGATCTGGCAAGTGATGAACAGACATGGCATCAAGATACGCATTAAGCAACAGAGAGAAACCTAGTCTTCTTTTTCTATGATAAAAGTACAAGATAGAACACATATTTTCAGTAAAATTGATTTTAGATCTGCATTGAGAGCCGTTACTAAATAATAGGAAGGGCATTAAATGTTCTGAAAAATATGGTTAACAGAGGAAATTCTGGTAATTTTTATAATCTTTAACACAGCATGTCAATTACCATTCTACCTCACCAGCCAAAATGATCCTTCCTCACGCTGAGGCTCTCTGGGGGAGGGTTAGAATTGCCTAATAGGGTCTTATGACTTAATTATAACTTTATCTGTTTTTAAGGAAAGCTGTTGTTGTCAGATTCCTTCCCTGAAGATGGTTGTACATGCTGAACAGGACAGGAACACCTCCGAGGAGGAGAAGCCTGTATCTGCTGCTACCTGAAGGTTATAAAACCGCTCTTGCATGCATTTCACTGAATCTATCCCTTTCTTCTTGCTAAGACTTGACAGAACTACTATATCAGAAAATTGCCATGAGGAGATTGTACCATCATTTATGAATAAAATATCTATACTGAGCAACATTTAAAACAGGATAGCTTAAACTGCCCCTCCCCCAGCTATTATTTTAGCATGTTGTCCTACAATTTTGCCTGAAATATATATCTTGTAGTCAATTATAAATAAAAAACTGTCTTATAAATAATGTTTTACAGCTTATTGCAGCCAATAAAGAACAGCACAGAATATTTTGATGTCTTCCAAAAATGAACTATGACACATTAACATGAAATCTATTTTTTTCATTTCCCATTCTAAAAGTTTACACATGGTTCTTTTTTCTCACCCTTCGGTTAAAACTGAAGCTTTTGCATCATTTCTGTTTCTGCTAGTGATTTATCCTGGCATATAGTCATCGTACCATAGTCATCCAAGCAACAATAAAATACAAATCTGAGCAATAATGACATTTCACTACCCCATATCTTGGTTATTTTGATGTTGACTGTACGAGTGTAACACGGCTTATGAAATGCATCTTTGGTATTTAACAACAGGTTGTGATTTCCACTTTCATCCATAGTTAATTGATCTATTAATCATGACCCAAAGCTGCAGAAAACATAATGTGCTCATGAGTTACTTCTGTGTGTAACTAGAGAAAGCTAAATGTACATAGTAGTAATAGTTATGGTGCCATGATTTCCAAAAATTCTAAATGGTTGCATTTTGCTTTGATTCATAATTATTTTGGGTTAATAGAAATATCATACTGTATATAATCACATATCTACCAGAACAATTTTTTTTGCTGAATACTTGCAAGGAAATACTTCATTGTGTATTTTCTGTTAATGTTTTTTTTTTGTTTGTTTGTTTCTTTTTTTTTATTATTATTTCATTTTTATTTTTATTGAATAGTTTTATTAGCATCTTTTGAATAGAGTATTTTTAGTGGAATGTTCTAATTGAAAGGGTTAGAATACTCACAGGAAATGAATTCTGAATTTAGAATTTCAAGAAGCCAAAGCAGAAGTCTGGCACAGGGCAGACTTTAATTGTCTCATCAATAAAGGAAAAAATTCCCTTTTTTCCTGGTCACAAACATTAATTTACAAATTATCTGCAGATGTAGAGCAATTTTTAGGGATTATTCTGATAAAAACTTTAAACGACTAATAAAGTTTAAAATTATCTTGTAAATTCAAATTTCTTTATGAGATAATGTTTTCTTTTCTACCATAAGACATTAATGACTTCCTCCCTTCCCCCCTGCCCCATAACTTAGAAAAACTCAGTTATAAGAATTAGTAATTTGATTTTTTAGATCTTCATGTTAATATTTACAAGACACAGACATATCAAAGTCACTTTAGCTCTGAAGGTTTCTGCAATTTTTGGAGTTCTACAGCAATTTTTATAAGCTTATCCAGTGTCACCTTTTCCCGTAGACATGACAATTTGTTACCAGTTTTTCTCCATTTCTCTTCCAGATATGGACACTGTATTGTGCTCTTGATAAAATGTTTCAAATAATTTTATGGCTTTGGTTGTTTCTTTGTTCATGTAAAAAGCCTGAGAATGTGTTCAAAAGCTAGAAAAAGAAAAAAAAAAAATAAAACAAACGAACAGATATATCTGATTCAAAGGTTACTTTTCAAATTATATTGAACTCTTGAATTATCCATCTTCTATTTTTTATTTTTAAATAGTCATGTTTAGATTAATATTACTTTATCATCACCAGTTCAGAGGTTTTCTTGTGATCTTCTCTTTTGGTGTTATTCAAGGTTAGTATTTCAGTATCTTTTGCATTTTAGTACCTTTTTTTCCTAAATTGCAAATTATAGTCAAATAGAAGATTAATACCCTGTGGACTTTTCATGTTATCATCCTATTGTGTCATTCCTTCAAAGGAGCAATTTGAGAGGTGGCTACTGCTTCATTTATGTGCACAAATCCATATATTGACCCCTTTAAATTTGTAAACTACCAGCAGTTTCCTTCTTGTTTTTCTTTCTACTGCTTCTCTGCTGAAGCAAGCCTACTTATCTTCTTAATATCTGGGGTGAAGTTAACAAGCTGCATTTGCATCAATTAGTCAGCAGAAACAAATTATGAGGTCCCTACAGGGTTCCCAGATATGCCAAAAGTTCAATCCAGACAGCCTGCAAATGCTGTTTATTAAGTCCCACAAAGCCATCCTCTGCTCTCCACTGCTTTTCGTTTCATGGTGACCCCAATAGCCCCCAGGCAGGAATGAGCCTCTGTGTGTAGCATGCTTCACAATCCCAGAGTGAAACAGAAACTTTGCCCTAGAGATCTCAGATCGCAAATGCAGGAAGCATCCTTATTTTTAGGAAATAATAGAGAACTGAAACGTTGATGAGGCAAGACATGTTTCATCGGATGCACAGGAAGGCTGGCCTGAAAATGAGCACTGTTCGTTTTGGTTCTCCAAGTAACTCATCAGTTAATTTTTAAACTGGATCCAGTTTTCCACTGGACCCAATGAGTAACCTGTTTATTTGTAGGAAGTGGGTAAAGGCAACTGGTGACTGAGTATCATTCCCTGCAGAGGAAACAGCTGAGTTTCTGCTGTTGGACAGGAAAAACATCAACTCCTACCTTTCCCATGAGCCCTCCAGCCTGCTGGTTTTGCTCTGGCTGTCCTTGTGCAGTCTCCTTCTTTCCAGCTCCAGGGAAGTGTGAGCTTTCTACAGCAGCGAGTATGAAAAGTTGAAAACTCATGATGTTGTTGGTACTGGAATTGACGCATGGTTGGTGTGGGAGAAGAGGGCACCCAGAACACCCAAGTGTCTCTGTCACATCCATGGTGTCTTGGCATAAGGAAGATGAAGTTACCATGTCACATCCCTGAGTGTAGCTACTACTCCTGCAGAAACATGTATTCATAAAAGAGAGGACATGTCCTCTTGGTTTTCTTTAGAAGCCAATCTATGGAATATCCCCTATTTTCCACACAGGAAAACCTTGATAAACATCTAACGTTTTGCTTTTTTATGCAGTTTCCTTCTTTTTTTTTTTTTTTTTTTTTTTCCCCACTTTCTTTCAAATTGCNTCTTACAAACTGCAGCATATAGTATATGAGTGTGGATTTTTAGTTCAATACAAAGTGAAAATGTAAGCTAAACCTTTTAAAGAATCTTCACATTATTTGATTATAAGATGCTCTTACAGCAGAACAACTTTTACCTTCATAAGAACAAACAATGAAGTCTTTATGCTCTACAGGGTAGGATTTTTCCTTGTGTTTAAACATACTGCTAGAGGTTAATGTGTTGGTCAAGAAACTTAAACCAAATTATTTTTATAATTGTCTTATGCAACAAAAAATATTTTTCCCCCATAACATGAGCAAAACTGATCTGCTGTTTTTATTTTGCCATAAGTTGGCTTTCACAGGATATTGTCTCAGAACCATGATAAGATACCCCTAACCAAACCAACTATATTCTGGTACACTACTGTCCTGTCTCCAAGACTGAAGTTGGACATCATGATATAATCATTAGAGAAACTTTCTATCGGGAATTGTTTTATATCCTGAAATTAAATGTTATTCCTCTTGAATATATAAACTAATCACTGTTTAAGATAGCAGTTTGAATACCTGATACAACTAAAAAATATTTTACTTAACATTTGTAATTTTAAATTTAAATAAGAGTAAATTAATTTTTTTATAATGTAGTTTATATGAATCAACTTTAAAAATATCCTTTTATGAACTATATAATATTCTTAAGAATTTATCTTGTGCCAGCAAATACTACAGTTATAAGGCAAAGTAAGTGTTTTTTCTGGACAATTGCCTTCCTATAAGTGATTTTATATTTCTGGACTTTAAATTTTGCTGAACAAGTTGTTGCTTTTTTGTTATGAACAGAAAGGCCTAGCTGACCTTTTGAATGCTGTTCATTATTGATCAGGCAAAAAGGTTTTTTTATCAAATCATTTCAGAAACTCAAAAAAGATTTAAAAAAAAGACCTAATTTGAATTGTAAATATGGGCCAAGTATGAGAATGTCATTATCTAATGACATTCCAGCCTTTGCAAGAATATAATGTTTACAGAAATATTTGAGTACACAAATTCTAAGGTAATATGTAAACTTTCTTGAGTATGACAGTTTAGAAAAGAAATCCTGACAGACCAGTAAGCTAAGGGAAGCAGATGACAACTTTCTACAACTATAAATTACAGGCATTTGTTTATTTCTATTTAGCATTTCCATTGCAGACTGCATACTGATGATGTGAATTGGATGGATAGATGTTGACTAATCTGTAAACACTTTAATTGGCTTCTGAAATGTAGCAGAATTGTATGCCAGGGTTTTATCCACAATTAAGTCAAGTTTTATGAACTTAATTCCTCACTATTGTTTGCTGCCAAAATAAAATTATCAAAGCCTTTGCTCGTTGACATGCCATGAACAATTATGGGGTTGTTTACGAGCACTAGTTTGGAATTTCGTGATGAAACAGCCTCTGCTGAAAGTGCTGGTTTGCAGTATCCTGCCGCATTTTGACAGCATTTTCTTTGGGAAAGTGTTTTAGCTGCAGTTTGGAAAATGTGAAGAGACAGAAAGGTGTGTGTGCGTAGAGAAATGTGTGAGCACCCTGTGTGCCCACCCAAAAGAGGTCACCTACCATATCATATGCTCCACTGACGAGATATCTATCAATTACATTGCAAGTTTATAAGTTTAATTAATTTCTGTCATTTTGAGAAGCAAGTGTGAAAGTCCATAGCCTAAGGAAATGAAAGATTATGTGACGTTTCCTTGCACTTTCTCTCTGCTGTACAGAATCACAGTATGGATGCAGAGAGCGTCTTTCTCATACTGCCCTGTATGCACCTGGTAGCGGGTTTTATCACATCTGTTGCGAGATGAACACCAATCTCCATTCATGTTTTAAGTTTTTTAGAGGTCTGGTTTTGTTAGTTGCATTTCAGTGAGTTACAGCAAACTTTGCCCAATGTGCAATGATATTTGCTCTTAAAATTAAAATTGGAGAGGCAGGCTCCTGGTGAAGGTGATCATATCTTCATAGGTGCAATAATTTGGGTGAGATATTTAGTTAAAAATAGTAAGTGTGCGTTAATATGGCAACCTAATACAACTACAGTGAAATAAGGAGGGGGAAAATTAAGCTTACAAGATTAGGCATCTGCCTCTTTCAACATCCATCCATCCCTCCTCTAGATTGTTTTTGCCTTTTTGCCATATGTTCCCTTGTATTTTCTGTTTGCTTACAAGGATGGATAGTTTACAGAAACAAAATCATGTACTAAGTTTATTTTCAAGAAAATGGCTAAATGATCAAAGGAATTCTATGCTGATTTTGATTTTATTATAAGAATGTTAAATTGAATATAACTTGAATTTTATAATATTTTTTGGTCTAGAACACTTTTTCTCAAAGATAGCAAGCATGACAACTATTGTGAAAGATAGCAGAGAAACTTTGCCATTGATACTCAATAGCTAACTAAGTGGTCTGAATAAACACACTGAATGTGCTTCACATACATGTCTTACATACAGTTATTTAAATTTCCAATCTTTTTGATACAATTAAATTCTGTATTTTATATGCTTACATTGGAATATTCTTTTTTTTTTTTTTTTTTTTTTNATATCTACTGTAAATCTACCCACTTTCAGTTTAAAAATGTTATCCTTTGTTCTACTGCTATACTTTCTGATAGAGTCCCTCCCCATCTTTCCTGTAGGCCCCCTTTAGGTACTGGAAGGCTGATATTAGGTCTCTCCTGAAACTTCTATTCTTCAGCATGAACAACTTCCTCTACCTGTCCTAACAGGATAGGTGCTCCAGCCCCCTGACCATTTTTGTGGCACTCCTCTGGACCTTCTCCAACAGGTCCACGTCCTCCTTGTTCTAAGGACTCCAAAGCTGGATGCAGTACTCCAGGTGAGGTCTTACCAGAGTGGAGTAGAGGGGCAGAATCACGTCCCTTGATCTACTTACCACGCTTCCTTTGAGGCAGCCCAGGATATGGTTGGCCATCTGGGCTGCAGGCTCACATTGCGAGCTCATGTTGAGCTTCCAATCAATCAACACTCCCAAGGCCTTCTCTTCAGGGCTGCTCTCAAGCCCTTCCACGCCCAGTCGGCATTTATGCTTGGGATTGCCCTGAACTTAGGGAACATTTTTTCACTGAAAGGGTTATTAAACATTGGAATAGGCTGCCCAGGGAGGTGGTGGATTCACCATCCCTGGAGGTGTTTAAAAAAAGGGTAGATGGGGTACTTAGGGACATGGCTTAGAAGTGGCTTTTGTCAGGGTAGGTTAATGGCTGGACTTGATGATCTTAAAGGTCCCTTCCAACCTCAGCGCTTCTATGATTCTATGACCCAGTTGCAGGACCTTGCACTTGGCCTTTTTGAACTTCATGAAGTTCACACAAGCCCACTTCTGAAGCCTGTCCAGGTCCCTCTGGATGGCATCCCTTCCCTCCAGCATGTTGACTTCACTACACAGCTTGGTGTCATCATCAAACTTGCTGAGGGTGCACTCAATCCCACTGTCCATGTCACCAACGAAGATGTTAAACAAACTTGGTCCCAGTACTGACCCCTGAGGAACACCACTTGTTGACCACGACTCCTCGAGTAAGGCCATCCTTATCTTCCAAGTGGTGCCTCCATCAAACCTATGGCTCTCCAACTTAGAGACAAGGATGTCGTGCTGGACAGTGTCAAATGCTTTGCACAAGATCAGGGATGATTAGCTGACCAGGAAAAAAAATTCTATGCTAATATAAGTTTAAGGAAAAAGGGAAAGTGCATTTGCAATATTCACTTTTTCTGTATTATTTCTTATAACCGATAAAGTCCACAGGAAATTCTTTCTAACCTGCATGATACTTCTGCTTTCTGATGTAATAGTTTTGGTTTTTGTCACTTACATTAATTTAAATTTGTTCTATTTGAAAAAATAAAATTCTACAAAAGAAAAAAAAATCATCACATATTTGCATATCTGTGTAGACAGTTGGCAGCACTTTGCAAGCCTTTTATGATGATCTGGTGGTTTTCTGTATTCTTGTATTTTCTTCTTTTTCTCCCTCTACTGGCTTTTCTTGCCCTTTTTTTTTTTNGCCTAACAAGTTCCTATTATGTCTTGACTTCTCTAGGTCCTTGTTAAGAGACATCTAAGAGAAGACAGTGAAATTTTTAAATACTAAATGGCTGAAAGGTTCAAATCTTTTAGGAAAAAATGCCCCCATACTTTTGAACAGACAAATTTTTTACTGCAAAAGCACTTCTTAAAGTACTCATTCCTTATCTTAGAATGCTTTATAGCAAGGAGAGCTGGCTAAGTACTTCACAATGTCTATCACAGAGCTTTTCTGGGGAAAAAGAGATAGATATTTTTTTAATCCTTCCAATGTCCCTTTTGTACAGCTCCAGGTTTTTCTCTCTGTTGGGATATAGAGGATGATGGATATAAGGCCCTAAAACAAGGGCATAGTGTCTTGAGCTTCCAATTGCACAATGCATTGCTGCAGTTTTCTCAGATCACCTGTCACTAATCAAATAATCTCATCCCTAAAATTCACGAATTACTTTATTACTTTAAGGTCTCTCTTTGAAGAATTCCAGGCTTTTTTGTTCTAAAGATAACAAAATGGCCACTGATTTTTCAACCTTTTTTTTTTCCTAATGGCTGAAACCTGATTCTTGCTAAAGCACATTCTAAATCCTTATAAAACTGCACTGCATTGAAATGTCCTCTATTATTAAGCTCTGTCATATGGTTAGCTGACTAAAATTAGTATAGATTTATTTGTGAGGCTAATTATCCTTGCAAGGGACTTTGAATTGCAACACCTATTTATCCCTAACCAGCCTGAAAGAGACCGCTCGATGCTAGAGAGGGGTAATGTTCAAAGTGTGAGTTAATTCTACGTGGGTCCTGCTCCCTCCCACAAAGCCCACATCTCTGATATGTACTAATTTATGCAGGAACATTAAAGACTTGTATTTTTAACCTCTGACTGTGTACCGCCAGATATTCAGTGCATGGGCACTGGTGGAAGTGTAGCAATTTACTGCAGCACCTGACCTGCCACTGTGTGTGCCCAGTGCTGGGTATTGAGCCCCTAACTTTGCTTGAATGGTTTACCCAGCTTCTGCAGTAGCATTTTGTTTTACCATAGTACCATTCTTGGGCAGAACACAAGGTTACTGAAATACTCAAGGCAATAATTATTATGGTTAGTACCGCTCTACTGGGAAGTGAAGGAGCTAATAAAGATTTGCAATAACTTATCCAGTACTGGTGTTTTAATTTTGTGTTTTCTACCACTAGACTTTGTTAACCATAGAGACAGTCCAGTTTAGGTGCTCTAGAAGTTAATTTTGTTGCATGTGCTAGTTGGTGTTATACCTTGTATATATACTTGTGTACATAAGTATGTATTTCATTTCATTTATTTGTTTTATACACACTTATGGATATGTCTTATAATGACTACTTCAGGCAGTACATAATAGCACTCATTTTCCTATTTTATAGCAAATTTCAGCAAATTTTGTAACAAATGTTTGTAATTAACATTTTACAGTTCAAGTTATGAAAAAATTAAGTTTTTAAAAAGATTCAGCGTGCACACTTACAAAACCAGTTATGAGCAATGTAAATATTCACTCAGTGTAGCAAAAAGTAAAGGCTAGCACATATTTAAGCCAAAGACAAATGATATTTGTGTAGAAGATAAACCAATTATACTGCATAAGTGACTGAGGGGCTTGAATTCTGTGGAGGGTTAATGCGGGTACCATGGAGAAACCCATCTTGCAGACGTTACTGATCAATGCAGGCTGCTTAAATAGCATGTGAATTTTAAAGGTAATAAAAATAAAGAGAGATTAGGTGCAAATCAGAGAAGAATGAAAGAAGATTCTGTACATTTCAGAAGCTATGTAGATTTAGAGATGATAAATGAAATAGGAGCAGGCTGAGAGAAATGCTAGCACTCAAGGGCTTCAGGAGGATCTGAATGGTGGTCCTCGTGGTGCCAGGTTGCAATGTCTTGTTAGTAACTACTGCTTGATGGGGCGAGCTAGAGCATGGCACTTTATAGAGCAGACAACACTCTCCTTTCATCCATGTGCTTACCAGAATGATAATGTAATGCTCCTTCTTCTCCCAGGTGGCCGTATCTCTGGTTGTCTTCCCTACACCTTTGAACGTGATGATGCTGTGCCTTTCTTTTTGCATTTTTTTTCAAGCAAGCACCTCCTTGCTCTGAATTTTACATTAACTTTACAGATATCCCGCAAAAATATCTAACTCAAAGCCAACTTGTAGTCGTCTGTTATGATTTTTTTCCCTTCCCTTCCCTTCCCTTCCCTTCCCTTCCCTTCCCCTGGAATGTCTTTCACCATTTAACTAACCATAAG
>VXBH01007489.1:21937-47226 GCA_013400035.1 Rynchops niger
CTGGTTTTCTTTTGTAGGCTATTTTTCAGTTTCCTGAGTGGGTTTCAGAGGCAGCCTCTGAGGCGGTGGCACAGAGCAGGTAGAAGCAGGCAGCAGAAGGGGGGGTGGAACATCTTTTTCTCTGTAGGAGTTTGGTGTTCGCTGTAAACATGCCACAGCTTCAGGCTGTGACTGCTCACAGCTGACACAGTTTAAAGGCTGAGTGAATAGTTGCCTTTGAAAGTATGGTCTTATACTAAAATGGTTGGTTTGACTTGCCTGCTAATATTTTTTTTTAAAATTGGATTTGAACTTTGTTATTGCTAAAGCCTATGTAAACAGATATGTCTGTATGTATGAGAGCGTGAATGTGCTCGTGATCATGTGTTTTAATGTGGCTTTATCAACCTCATCCGTGTTTAAGTCTTGAATGAAAGCATTTCCCGTATGGGTCCAGCATTGGACGTGCTCTTCAGCATTGTCATAGATAAATCTATGGTATGAGCAATGCTGCACACTCTAAAAGAGGTACAGGACAATGAATAACGCATACACAAAAAAGACATTAAGTATTTAGTAAAGCAATATTTACAATGCGAAAAAAGGCATGCAGTTGCTAATAACTGGTTTGGCAGGCTGAGAATTTGAATTTATGTTTTGTACAGGTGTTGTTGGGTGTTGACAAAAACCCAAGTAAACATATTTTATCGTCCTGCACAAAAGGTGTTTTTAGTTTTCTTCTGAAAAGCACATAAGGAAAACCTGAATTTGTTTCTTAACAGCAGCGTACTTAAAGTCCTGAGCAGGCAGCAGTCCCACAGCAGGAAAAGTCAAACTTTATGTTCCTTGAACCTCAGGCTTGCACTTCTGTTACGCTTCTTTGCAGCCTTGCTGCCGAAGGACATCCCCTGTCTGAATGACTCAGTGCTTTAGATGATACCTAAACATATTCAACTTTTTTTAGCTTAAAAACTGTGAAAATTCAGGATTACCTTTTCAATATAGGATTATTTAGTGTACAGGTACACAATGGATGTGTGTGTTTACCATGCGGTGGTCATGTAACCACGATGTGCAAGTGCAAGCATATAAAGTGTGACTGAACCTGAGAAGTACTGTGTTTTAATCACGTTAGACATCAAGAGAAAATCCAAGATGGGGAATCTGAACAATTCATTTTTTGAAATGTTTTTGTTTTAAATTTTGTCCCTACTTTGGAGTTTGGGAAATTTTCGTCTTTCTTCGCTATCAGTATTTTGCCTTTTGTGACTGACTTGCTTGTGGTGGTGTGTTCTTTACTGTGGTCTACAGCTTCGAGACCTTTGCCAAGCTTATGCCCGGGCACCTACGTTTTTATGCACGTTTGGGATTTCCCAACCAAGTGTCTGCGGTTTAGTGTGGGGGTGTGAATAATTGCATAACGAATGGTAGAAAAAGGTAGCAAATTTCTCTCTGTGGTCAGCTAGCAAACAGAAACTGGATATATCTAAATGGTAGTTAATGTTTGGCAGCTAAAATGAATAAAAATACGGTGAGGAGGCTGGCATTTGCATTTTTATTTCTTCTTATCAGATATAACCATTCCTTAATTTTTCAGTGTTTGTTCTTACACGTTTCTACTAGTATTCATTTATCGCTTACTGTACTTTGACTTGAGGTGAATCACAGGAATCAATTTCATGCCATGGCTGCAGAAAACTTTCAGCTGTAAACCAAGCTGTTCATTGTGTTTGTTTAATATCTTCTTTCCTTCTGTTTTCAGTCCTTCGTATGAGGAGTGTGTGCGAGTGTGTGTGTTTGCACACATTTGAGTGCGCTCCAGTCGCTGGAGTGGAGATCTGTGCAAGGTCAAAGCACTGTCTATTAGTTACGCAGCATGTGTGCTCACAAGTGTGAACCTGTCCGATATTCTTCTTTGAATAAGCTGACTCTGAAGAAATAACCAGGCATCTTAACCTCTCTCTGAATGCATATTGCTTCTATTTCAGCCTGCACCAACAACCAAAACAGAACCTGGAAAAACTGCACAGTCAACCAAGGTAAATACATATCTTTCACCTTTGGCGAGTTGTGGTGCTTTGGTCTTTGACTAACTTTGAAAAAAGAGGCTAAAAAAGTCTTGTCTGCCACTGCGCCACATGCAACTGCCGTGAGATGAGTCACATACCTGTGTGCAAAAGAGCGAGGAGCTGGCAGGTGTGGAAATGCAGTGTTTTGGGGGAACAGTCAGGATGCTTTATTGCTTCAAAACAGCTTAAGAAATGTTCTGGTAACCATCTTTAAACGTGTCTTGTGCTTATTTGAGCTGCTGTAGATCGTGTTCCATAGCACTGAATGGTGGTAACGCTAAGTGGTCTCGATTTTTTTATTTCATGACAGCCAGCAGACTCTCAAAATAAACAGGCATCTGAAGAGAGGCAGAAGGAACCCAGTGATGTAAGTTGTATGATTTATCTCTCTCTCCCTCCTTCTCTCCTCCCTTTCCTCCACCCCGGGCTTCATGTGGTATTGCTCTTCTTTCTTTCTTTTGTTCAAGAAAAATAATTAAAAAAACCAAACCAAACAAAACCAGCCCATATGTATTTTCATGTCTAATGATAATAGCTTATCTCTACACAGGCAAAAAGCCAAACCTCACCTTCTGTGACAACAGCTTCTAAACCAAATAATACTGGAAAAGTAACTACAGCTCAAGCTGATCAGCCTCCACCAGCAACCTCCATAGAGACAGCAAAGGTATAGTAGAAGCAGCAATATTATTTATGTTATTGTAGGGGTTACAAATTCACATCAAGATGGATTCTTACAATGAATATTGTAAAGCAACACTGGGGCCCCAAAAATCACTATGTAGAAAAGCTCAAAAGCTGTCTTGTGTCTTAAGGTTTCTATGAAAACCTCCTTGTCGTGCTTTAAAATCTAGGACTTAGAAACTGTACACTTTACCCACTAATGAACTTAAAACAACATCCTGAATATACCACTTCCAGCTAACCCATGACAGCATTAATGGATAAGCATCAGCTGCGGACAGAGCAGCCCAGCCCGACGGTATTGGCAGTTCGTGCTGCTCCTTTGGTGATCCCAGTGTGCATCCACCTTTTGTTGTCCTCTTCATACATCTGTTTTCATTGTCCCACACACTCTAGCTGTTATCTAAGCAAGCAACATTAAGATTATCACGATTGTAGGCCTGTTCCCGTGTGTTAGGTGTCTGGGGCTCCTCTGTCGTTTCTGCAAGCTTTTGGCAAGTTCCTTGCAGCTACGTGAGTGTAATTAGTTCTTTGTCAGTCTCTTCCCTTGCCCCCTGAACAGAAGGGGCTGCCTGGTCAGTCAATCAAATGCTTTCTTCATATGAGCAGTGCCGTCATGGAGCTCCTTCACCTGTGGACTTCCAGGCGTGTTTGTAGTAGCAGTGTTGGCTCGGAATGCAGCAGGTCAGCAGGTGATGCATTTTCAGTGGGGCAGCCCATACGCCCTGACTACAAGACTCAAAAAAAAACTAGGAAGAGAAAGGTTGGGGAAGAAGCTGGGGAGGGGTAATTTCAGAGGGGCAAGTGAAAAAGAAGCTGGAGCAAAACTGTGTAGTAACGTCAGGATCAGATGTCTTTGGTCTTCTGGTCTACATGTGCCTGGGTGACAAGGCCAGAGTAACATGAACAGCAACAGAGTCGGTGTTGCTCCTGCACCTAACTCCCTGACGCAGTTGTCACCCTACCTCTTTGAGCACTATTTGCTGCTGGTGTATTGTGTGGCGTATAATGGTGTATTGTGAACTATCAGTGTAGGTGAAAGCCTACAAAATAGAAAGTAAAAGAAAGAAGAAAAGTACTTAAAGTTGCATGCTTGCTTTCTCGCAGCAAAGTCACAGTGGAAAGAGGGTATGTCTGCGTGGCATTGCAGGTAGATGCTATGCCCAAGCATTTGGATGCTCTGCAGGTGTGTTAGCCAGTCGCTGAGTCCAAAAAAATATGTGCCACCTCAGAAGGCTGGGCTTAGTACCATGCAAGCTGCAGCTACTCAACTTCCAGACCACTCAGCCAGTAGGTAGAACCAGCTTATCTTTTTTATTGCAAGCGTAGATGAAGAGGGACAATAGGCGTGCATGCCCAATTAGAACATCTCTGGTTTACTTTGTTCTCTCTAGAATTTGTAACGTAGGGCCATATATAAAGCCGTCTCTTAATTTGTCTCTAATTTCTCCAGCCTAAGTCTGAGAAGATGTCCATAGCGGCTAGTCCACCTGGTGCAGGCGCAGCTGGTGCAAGTGTGGTTACTGCAGCTGATGAGTCAAGTACTGAGGTTGGTANAAATTCTTCCCTTGTAAAAATGTCTGAGAGAGTATTTCTCTCTGGGAAACTCTTCAGTTTCAGAAAAAATAAATGGGTAACTGCTGAAGTATGGTTATGTAGTAGTTATGCATGGTGGTGAAGGACTGTCTGACAGAAGAGATCACAACCTATTGGTGGATCATTTGTGCTTTGTCAAATAGGACCTGTTTAGAATCACTTTTACCACAACAAGCAGAAAATTAATTACTCTTTATCTTCAATTATGTTTGTATATGTATGCATGTCTGTCATCTGGTATATAAATACAAACGATCTTGTTACTGATTTTGGGGGATGAGTTTAAGAGCAGTTCTCCCTGAAAAGTTTGGCAAGTGCAGGACCTACTGGAAGAAAGTTTTTGGTTTGGTTTCCAGGAGTTTTCTACAGTTTCACTAGATGATTTAGATGTTGGGTTTTTTTTTTTCCTTTGTACTGTTTGATAACTTCTATAATTGTCCGCTTATTTTTCAGTCTGGCATGGATGAGTCGGCACTAGATAGCCTAATAGATACCCTAGGGGGACCTGAAGAAGATGTGCCTCCTAGTCCTGTTTACACTGGTCCAGAAGTTACGGTATTTAAAATTTTTCATTTGTATTTTTTAGAGGAGTAATCTCTAAAGTATGTCTGTAGTTGCACATTACTATGTTGATCCAGTAATTGTCACTTTGATCTGCTAACAGGTAAAATAAAGTTGGCGCAGTTGCATTTTAGTGTTGTTTTCAGTAATACAGAAATGTTAAGGTTACGTAGGTATTGCAGTAGAAAACAAAAAATTGTCAACAATGGAAGTTTGTGGCTTTTGGAACTGATTTCCAAGCGTAGTCTCCGCTGGATTTACAAAAGGCAGTGACAGAGGTATAAGAGCATGTAAACAAGCTAGGAGATTTCATTTCTACTTGAGAAAAACATTGAGAATTTGGGGAAAAATGCGTACTTTTCTGAGCTAGAATGGGAGAGTCATTTAAGAGGGATTAAGATTACAAAGTGAATGGCTTAGTGCGGTGCTCAGCTGTGAGAAACATTTTGGAAAATAAATAATTATAATTCAGTCTAGGTACAGCAATGCATTCTATGGTCTGAGACACTGAAATGGCCAACATTAATGCAGAAGGAATCTGGCAGTGGGGATGCAGAGTTTTGCCAGGTGACGTGCGCTGTTGAAGCTAGGCCAGATGCAGGTGCATGACACTAGGTTCTGAAAGACACTGGAGAGCCGTGGTCCAGGACTGGCCCTCTCACCTAGCCAACCCTCGCGTTTCCTTTCCACAAGTATCACTGTATATAGCTCTACATGAGAAATTTATTTCAATAAGCAATAGTACAAAAACACTAACGTGTGCATTCTTTCCATAGGAAGATATATCTTCAAGATACTTGGAAGAAATGGGTAAACGGGAAGGTAGTCTCCCTCCAGAGTATGTTAAATTGTTGAAGGTTAGTGAGTTAAAAGAAAGATACTCTTCAAGCGTATTTTCTTTCATATTGTGTGGTTTTGCTTCCCATTTACTACAAAATTAATTCTCGTTTTAGAGTAAAGGGGATGGCAAAGATGGAGTCCCACCAAAAGTAGATGAACAAGATGAAGTAAGAACTTTTTTTTTTTTTTCCTATATCGGAAGGTGAAAATAACCCAATTATCATTGGGTTCCTAGGAAAACTTAAATGTTGCCTGTCTTCCAAAAATCCCAGGAAGTGTGAGAGGGCTGTGGGGTGACGGGTAACATAGATACTGGTAAGACTAAATAGAATTTTACACAGATGTTTTTAATAAAGAAATAGAAATTTTCAGGACACTGACTGAAGCTGAAACAAGTAAAATAAACACTTATAGTGGTATTGGTCATAATAATACCAAAGGGAGGAAAGAGTGGCTGTGGATGCAGGAGTCTCTTCGTAATGTCATTATCAATGATAACTTGAATTTCTATACTTAGCAAGAGAATTCCGTAAACCAGCTTATATAAGTTTAACATATAAAAATAAAAGCTTATCAATAATGAATCAACCAGTGAGGGGAAATATCTTTATATCTGTGACAGCAGCATGTGCTTATGAGGTCATTGTGTGAGTAAGCATGGAGTACACTCAGATTTCAAACTGAGTTTGACAGCGTTGGTATTTGAACTTTAATAATCATAACCTAGTTTGCAATTTCTTGCTCAGAAACCAATGACAGATGATGAGCTTGCAGAGGCCCTCTCATCTGACTTTACCTGTACTGCTGCTTCGGGTGAAGAAAAGAAGACAAGTCTGACAGAGGTATTGCATGCCTTTATCGAAATGAAATACTGCCATTATTATCTTAATATTTCAATTCAAAATTATCTTGACATTTTCCCCCTTCTTTTTATTCTTGCAAATTTGCCTGTAATTTTGTATCTCGTGTAGAAACTGAGTAAAGAAGGGGAGATCGTGCAAGCACAAGCAGCAAGTTCGGTCAAGACCTCGGTTCCTCCAAAGGAGAAGAAAACAAAATCAAAAGAGGTATACATAGTCATTTTTTGACTACTTAACTTCTCATTAAAATTTACTAGCACATGTCATATTTTATGTGTGCCTGATCTTGTAAAGATGCTCATGACCCTCGTTTTCAGTTGTAGATCCAGTTTATCGTAGAAAGTTTAGGGATAATATGAATTGCCATTGCTCAGACTTTACTGTACCTTCAAGATCTGGCATAAGTAGGTCGGATGATTTTCCTTTTGGATTCTTCTATGAAGTAACTGTGGTTCTTCTGACTAGAGGCAATAGACTAGAAAAGTGTATGGTTTTTCTTAGCTATGTGAGGTGTGTTTAAAACCTGAATACAATGTAATTTCCTCATGTTTTACAAATTTTTCTTTCCTTCTGTAGAGAGCAAGTGTGACCTTACACTTGCTGGGTTTGCCATGTCAAAGCATATGGCAATTGTGTTACATGATATTGGCTTTTTTTTGCCTTCTTTTTTTTTTTTTTTTTTTACTTTCCCCTCTCCTTAAGAGGAGATAGGTGTTGATCAAGCTGTGCTAATCTTACCACCACGTAAAGCCAAACAGAAACGAGCAGCCCGGTGCTTGCTCTTCGCTTTATATACAGCATAAAAGATACGCAAGATACAACCTGTCCCAATTTAAAGAAATAATGACATGATTTGCATTTTTTCTTAAATACAGGAAATTAAAGATGATGCAGTGGAAGCTCTTCTTGATACTCTTGGTGGACCTGAACCCGAGCCTGAAAAAGATCTTAGCCCTGTTGTAGAGGTGTCAGAGGTACGATCTCACTCCTTTTCACAACAGCTTTCAGACGCTGTTGTGGAATCCAAAGTCCTCTTTGTTACATACTGTACAAACGTGTAGAACAGTAACAAAGTGAGCTTCATATCAAAGGCCTGAGCAATGTCTGAGTCTTACGTGATTCAGAAAAGTAAGAAATGACGAAATCCTGAGTGGATTCAGGTAGAACAGACTGTAGTAAGATGGTCTGCAGAATGCTACCATTTGGCTGTAGAAGCCTACGTACATACACTTTTCCCTGTGTTAGCTATAGTTGCTCTGTTTTACTGGGTACAATTTATAGCAAGCTTTTGTTCTGCATGTATTTGCTGTTTGTTTTTTAATTAACTTTTGGGGGTTTTGGTGCATGTACTCCTTTTTCCATCAGACTCCGTTATCTTTCTGATTTGGATCTTGCCTTTCACTGTGTCTTCTAATCTTGTTTTTCTTCAACAGTTAGATTTTAACAGTAGCCCTGTGTTTGCATGTTAAACTTTGACTTTTTAGTTTAGTTTTGCAGACTCTGCCTATACGCCTACTAATATGAATTATTTTCACCTGTCTTCACTTACAGCTCAGAGCAAACAAATGACAGGGAAAGAGTAGAAAATCCTTTGTTGCTGAGAGAAGATGTTGGAACTCAATTTTGGCAAAAAAGAGCATGCTGTATTGCAGATTCAGTCAAATAACTTAGTGGTTGCATTGCTTCATGAAGGAGGTCCAGAGAATTAAAAGCTGTGTTTCAGTAGCAATGATGAAAAAAGATGCAGAATATGGCTTGTATAATCAGAGTGATGAAATCCAAGGAAACATGAGGATTTTGTACACCCCAAAAATTCTAAAATTCACAAAGTGATGGCTCTGAATAGTGTCTGAAGTTTTTTAGGATTTAAAATAATATAGCCATGTTCACATATGACATTGATTCTTAAGCCATGACAATTTTACCACAGAAATTTGATGCGAATAAATTGAGGAATTTTAGTATCTTGATACCTGGAATAACTTTATCTGATGCTAGTACTTCTGCAAACAATATACTGAAGAAGTGAAGTGAAATGTACTTTGGGTTCTTACGTTAATTTCTATTAGTGATATTTTTGTTCTTTCTTTTTAAGGTAAAAGCTAAAGAGAAAAAAGAAAAAAAGGCTGGAGAACGTGATGATACGATACCTCCAGAATACAGGTTAACACCGGAGTTGGTAAGCTTGTCATCTCTTTATTGCTTTGTAAATAGGGCACTGCCTCTAACACTTTCTTTCATCACAGATAGGATAAAAACGTGGGGAAAACAAGCAATAGCAGTATTCAGTCGATGTCTTTCTCCTGTTGGTGATTTCTGTTATCTCTAGTTTCCTTCCCTTCCTTTGCCAGCACGACTGGGTTTTTCAGGCATTCTGAGCAAAGATCTGATCTTCCCAGGTCACTCGTTCCTTCTCCAAGAGTGGTCTTACTGGTTTCTGATACTAAACCTCAGTGCTGTAAAGCCCATCCCTTTACAGAAGTGCTCGTGTGTGTCCTTCTGTAAGGTAACCTTGAAAACACTATTTTAAAGTGGTATGAAAATTAACTCAGTCGTTCAGATTGTTACTTTAGTTGATGGAGATTTGTTCAAGGTTCAGGAAAACAACACTAGAACTGAGATGTGTTTTCCATGAAGTTCTGAATTTAAAGTTTTTGTGATGATTATTGGTATAACTGATGCTAATGAGGTTGCTGTATAAACTGGCCGTGCTGGAGCTGAATGATAACATTTCTCTTTTGAAAGGAGCAGTGGAGCAGTTTTACCCTTCTTTTAAGGGCTTAAAAGACTGATTGACTACGGACCTGGGATTAAACCCCCTATTTGTTCAAGTGCAAAAGTTTGTCTTTTGCACTCAAGGGATGTTTTGCTACTGGATGAATTCCTGATGTTTTGCTGTGGAATTAATTCCTGCCACATATTGATATTGATAGGAATGAGCACTTCTCAGACTCTTGGCCCGTTTGTATTCTGCTGACAACACATTTGCTTTTTTTACCCACTTACCTGGCCATGTAAGAATTCCCCCTGTTTAGGGGAATTCCCGTTACTGTGTCACTGATTTCATCTTATGTGTATCATTTATTTATTTTCCTGGTGATTATGGAGGATGCCACTTGTTATAACGATAGAAAATGTCAATAATACTTGTTTTACTTTTAGGATAAAGATGGAAAACCAATATTGCCAAAGCCTGAAGAAAAACCTAAGGTTAGAAAACTGACAATATTGTAGGAGTGTGAATAGATACCCTGTTTTCTCCCCCTCTGTCATCACTCCTCCCTGTGCCATTGTGTAAGTCTCTTGGTCTGCTTGCGTGTTTACTTCCTTGCACAAAGCCTTGTCAAGTGAATGTTGGTTTTATTGAAATTCACTGTCTCTAGATGTAGAGCTCACAGCAAGAAAAAGGTTTAGAGATTATGAAGATAGGAGAGAGTTAGAGAAATAGCTGGAGACACAAAGGAAAACTGTCTGGGGAGTTAGTGTAAGGTATTCCGCAGAAGTCTGTTGCAGCTGTTAAATGACAGAGAGGGGCGAGGCAGGAAAATCTTGTGTTTTCTTGACAGTTTCCTCTCACTGGTCATCAAATATAAAGGAACATGACTGGAAAGAAGGAAAAAGCTGCTGTGGACATGTTCCTAATCAAAAAGAACAATTTGTACTTTGTGAAAAAGGATCCACTGTGGCCTAGAAAGTGCAAGACAGAATGAAAAGACTGAAAATCACAAAGGTTAATTTAAAACGCACAGGAAGAAAGGAAAAATTAGGAAAAGCAAAGGAACTGAGCACTGAAGATACTGAGGGCTTCACTTTGGAAATACTGTGAGTTGAGGAGTGCTGCCAAAATTGGAAAAGTACAGGAAACTCCATTCTTCTGAAACGAGTGTCAAAGTCAGGACCAATCTAAACAAGAATGACGCTGTGCCTTTTTAGCCAAAATGTGAAGTCATTTGTATTATTTGAGCTTGAATTATGGAGGAACGCAAAGGCAGCAATGAAAAGACTTCACATCTGTAAAAATTTTCATGTCAGGTCTTAGACATGCAGTCGTCTTCAGAGGGAGGTGTGCGAGAGCCGCACAGAAGGAACACCTGCTGAGATGCCATAAGGAAAAAAAGAGAGCAGCTATGCTCTGAGAGGACCAGGCACTGATGTTAGGAGACAAGCCTTCCTGCCTCGCAGGGAGCACAAAAGAGGTGCCACGCCAAAAAAAGAACAGCCACAGAAGAGGAACGTGGCGTGAGTTAAGGGAGGTTGGTTCATAACTTGTCTGAAGTCCAGTACACAACCAACGCAGAAGTTGAGCTCGGAATCATGAGGTCTTATGCCAAAAGAATTAAGTGGTTTAGTAGAAGAATAAGAATTCCTATGCTCCTCCACCGCTATCAGTCAGAGACACAAATATGATTGACTAGTTCTGTAAGTGAACCACACAGGTATCGAAGTCGTATATTGCCATATTTTTCTCGCCACTATTTCACTCTTTGTAATTTAAACAGGGCGATTTTGAGCACCACGTGCTCACCAGTATTTCTGTGGTATTATTGGTAACTTAGATCTGTGAAACCAAAACCAGCAAATCAAAAAAGTTATGTCAGTAGCTGAAAAACCTTCAGTCACTTACAGTTCTTCCTCGATTCCTGGTGAATGCGAAGTTCTTCTTCCTTCATGATTTCAGCTAGAGCTTCTATTACTTTGTCCTTCTGTTCTGCATACCCATAGGTATATGTAGTGGCATTACTTCTGTGAAAAAGTTGTTGTTGCCTAGATGTTTTTTTGATGTCGTGATTGAAAGAGGAATTCAGTTGTTACGAAAACGGGGGCCTTATGCAATGAGACACTTTATAGGCTTAGGGTCACTGATCCACAGAGGAAGGAAAGTGGGAGGGAAAATAAGAGATTGTTCTTGAGAAATGTTATTTTACATATTATGAATTTGACCAAATGAGCCCTAACCGATTAGGTTGGGCATAGCAAGTGAATGGTGATCACTGCTAGCAAAGATTTAAACATTTAGGTCTAAGCAGTAGTTTGAAGGATCCCAGGACCATTAGTAATAGGTCACAGAAGTATATAGGTCACATAGTACTAGATCACGTAGTATCAACAGATTGTAACAGACACACGGTAGGGAACTAAAACTGCATTTTATTCACTTTTCTCTAAAACGTGAGCAGTGAACGCCACGGGGTGTCAGCAGTCAGTGCCCAAGCCAAGAGAACCTCCAGGTGACACTGCTGCGGAGGGAGCTCTCCTTCTGCTGGGGAAAAAAGAATCTTAATCTGATAGTGCGGCTTTCCACTACCTATATGTAATTTATACTTGAAGTATTATAACGACATGACACTGTTATATTAAAGATGATCTAGTAAATATTAGTATTCTTTTTTTTTTTCTAATTAAGAAGTTGCACTTTCCTTTTCAGTAGCCCTGTAAGCAGTATTGAACGTAACGTTCTCTACCTTATATTCACTTTCGATAACAAAGCAACTGACTCCATCTGAGAAGTGGTTTTCTGAATTTTATGTACTGTGAAATTCATGCTGTTCTGTTGCACATGAATGTGAAAGGTTATTTCGATGTAGGCTACAGAAGTTTCTCTGCTTTTTGAGTAGCTGAAATATAATTCTTGAAAAAAGAAATGAAAAACAGGCAGTGAGTCACCTGTAGCACTTATGTCTTTTTTGCAGCCTTTGAGTGAATCTGATCTTGTTGACGAATTTTCAAAAGACTTTGCCTGCCCTGTGCAGCCTGCAGTACAATCCAAACCATCGAAGCCCAGCACTACATCCAAAGTATGTCTTTCCAGTTCACTGAAGATGCTGACACTGATAGTTTTGCTAAGTCTGGACAACGCTATTTTTCTTTCAAGAAAAACACTGTTCTGTTTCTGTTCCCCCACACCCCGGCTTCTCCCCCTCCCCATGTTGCCTTCAGTGGAACATGCAGTATTGGCACTTAATCCTTAACTGAGGGACTCCTGACTTCTACCTTTAAATTTAGAATTTTCTTTCTTGTTTTGCACTTTATTTTGCACCCACATTTTGGGTTTCTGAGCGTCTTGGGTGAAATGCAGTGTAATTGTTCTGTTTCAGAAGCCTTCAGCTCCTGTGTCTGCAAAAACTACTGAGGATGAAGCAGTCCCTCGTGCAACAGCTTGCACTGTGCAGTCTTCAGCTCCATCAGCTGTGTCTTCAGTGAGTAGTGTCAGCTCAAGCTAAAGTGTGTCATTTAACCGGTGGTATAGCATATTGCCCAGATGCATACTTCACTATTGCATAGTCTTCCTCTGTAGAGGTAACCAATAAAGCCTAAGTGCTTTCAAAAAAAAAAAAAAAAAAAGTGAAGCACAAACCTTCTTCTCAGCACAGTGACCTTCTTAATAGAGGAAATCAAACTGACAGTTCTTGTGTTCTACTCTGGCACTTAATGCTCTGAAAGGGATGCTGTTTGTGAATTTAGTAGATAGTGCAGGAAAAGACAAATTCTACAAAAAGTCATAATCATCCTACTGAACAGTTCAGAAGACGTGCGTTAATGGCTGGCATTCTTGCACCTCTTATCAGAATACATATGCTTCTATGATAAACCAAAACAAACAACCCTCCCCGTGGGACATTTTATCTGTGAGTAAGTCTTTGGACAGGAGGAGCCTGCTTACAGTGCAGCCTCTGTCAAAGTTCCCTTACGCCTTGAACGCAGCAGAGCCCAAGGGTGGGAAAACAATTAGGGAGAGATGCATGATGTTTTTTTAGTTTACTTCTCAATTTTTACTTTAAGTAATGCGTGGCTGGTGGTGGTAGCATATGAAGAGGTTTCTTCAGTTGCAGCTGACCTTCAAAGTATGGATTGTGCTTTGCTGTATTGATACCCTTACAGGTTGGGCATGTGGCAGATGAAGCACTGGAAGCCTTGTCCAGTAGCCTAGGAAAGAGGGAGCCTGATCCAGATGAAAAGAAACTTGCGGTGGACAAAGTTAAGGTAGAGAAACAATCAGACCTCAAAAAAATAGACTGTTGATATAATTACCTTCAGCATGACTGTATTTCCTCAGGCTAGAAACAATTTTGAGATAATATTTTCACTTTTTTTAAAAACAAAATTTACTTGTGAAACCGGTTGTGTTCTGCTTAGGAAGTACTAGTAGGATTTCAACACAGTAAGTACTCTTTCTTAATCATTTTGCATATTACAGTACAGTAGTTCCCTCAACTTCTGAAAACCGCATTACCGTGGTGTGTTACTGCTGAGCCGAAGCTGAACCAACATGCGCATCAGAGGCGGCATCCAGTGTGATCATTTTTCAAAAGGAACCAAATTTATGATGAGTTGTTTAAATAAATGATACATAAAAGTTTGGGGGTTGTCACTGATCTTATTTTAACAGGGAGCCTTAAGTAAGTCACTGAAACGTGTGTTCTGCCGAAGGGAATGCTGTTCATAGTCACAGTCTGAATGCCCCCATTTGCCACCCAAACCCTGGCCCAGATGGTACTGACTGTTGACCGGAGACAAGGATAGAGAGGACCGCTCTTCTGGTCTGCCGGAACTCTTACCAAACAAAACTTCTCAGGGCTGGCTTTGCTACCTTTTCTTAGTTGTCCTCTTCCAACATAACTTGTATGGGGGGGAAGTCCTTTTTGAAGTTGGCTACTGATTTCTGTGTTCAGCCTTCCTTTGCATGCAGCCCAGGTAGCTGTTGAGTGGATGTCAAGAAAAAGTAAGACCCGGAGGTATAATGCTATTTTGTTGTTGGTCCATGCTTGTCTCTTTGCTTAAGTCTGTTAATTTTCATCGAAACAGTTAGAGCTACTTCTGATGTACACAGGAAGAAACAGGCAGAGAAATTAAGACTTTCTCAAGAGAAGAGGCTTTCTTTTAACTTGCATGACGATAAAAATCTGATAGTTGGATTGAAAGACTTCAGAAGACTGAAGACCTGAGAGCTGGCTCATATGCATTTCTGTTGGGATGTAGTTACTTGGTTTTATTAATATTATTTTTATTTTGCCTTTGTAGGAGAAAACCAAACAGGAAGAACGCAAAAAACTGGGTGAAGACGAAGAAACAATTCCTCCAGAGTACAGATTAACAGAAGCAAAAGTAATTTATTTAATGTGCTGTTTCAGAGCTACTGTCCTTTCATTCCTCAGAGTATATGGATGAAACTGAAGCCCCATTTCATTTTGAAATGTTGAAGTTTTGTTCAGGCATTTTTATAGTGTATAAAAATTCCAGTTTGTAGTTCCTGAATATCAGACATCTGTCATTAGATGCCTGCGTAGGCACAGAAGTGGTTCAGACACAGCTACCTACACATGAATAATTTTGGCTGAGGTCAGTGCACTGCAGTCTTTCATTAGCTTTTTGTATTTTAGAACTTTAATAAATTGTTATTGGTCTAACCTGTTAAAAAACCCCAACGCTGCAAGGTGGTATTTTTACAGCTATCACCAGACAACTCATTTGACAGAAATGGGTTGCTTAGGTGTAGCCAAGACTTGCACAACATCTGCCACAGCTGCCGCTGTGAAAAGGTGCAGCCTCTGTAGACTCTGCATCCAGGAACATGGTTACCCGCCTGGAACTTGGGATTTTATTTCTTAATTGTGCCGTTTCCATGGAAACTGAAACATGAAATAGGGAAGCTCAGAATCCCACACACTGAATCCCTTCTCACCACTCGGACGTTTCTGAGTTACAGGACCTGGATTTTTAAATGACACCCTGAGTAACAGCAGTAGAGGCTAGAGGTGACTAGTTAGATCATTTTTGGGTGTAATACTGCCTGTTGCTCAGCGAATGCTCTCAGAGTACTTGTATTGCACGGTCATTTAAGGACAGCCTGGTTTAATATGAGGGGCTTTTTCTTTTGTAGGCTAAAGATGGAAAACCACTCTTACCAAAGCCTGAAGAAAAGTCTCAGGTAAAAAAGTCAATATTCAGATGACTGTTCCATGCATTAATTAATTATTCAAATGTCAGTAAGGTTTCATTCTTCAGTTTAAAAATGGAGATTTACTGTGTTACCTGATCACTTTTTAATAGATGAAAAGCTTATAAAAGCCTCTCTTTTTCTTTTTAATGGTAGCCTATGAGTGAAAATGATCTTTTAGAGGGTTTGACAGAAGGATTTTCCTGTTCTCCATCCCCATCTGCACCATTACCTACACCAACTGTAATAAAGGTGATTATATTTGATTTCTGAAGATCTGTTTTATTTTCAAATTGTTTCAATAATCTTGATATGTAATTTGTTTCCCTTAAAGTTTATGTAAACTTTCTTAAAGAAAATTCAATAACTAAAATTTAAAAATATTTTTTGCAATAAATTAATAGAAGAGCAAGACTTTAATAACAAGAAAAAAAAACTAGGGAAGTTAGTTGTCATATCTTTTTACCAATTACTTGCATAAGTAATGCTTTGCAGTTGAGAATATTAAGTGTTACTTGGGAATATAGGTGGGCTTGGTGAAATCTTAGCTCCTCTGAAGGCACATTGAACCTGCCTCTGACTTAAGCTATGCCAGGGTTTAACCCAGTAGTTGAGATGGAAGATGGAACGTGAACAAACTGAGATGCAAAAGTGTTGCCAGTGCTTCTCAGGAAGGGGTTTCAGTCTGAAAGAAGTAGAGCTTCCAAGAAAAATAAAGTCCTAGAAATAAACTGAAAGGGCATTGCCTTTTTGATGCGTGGAATTTGATGCAAATTTTTCTCTTAATCCTCTGTGTTATCACGATGCTGTGTCTTGTTGCAGAAAACTAAGGAGGCTGAAAAGCCCGCAGATTCCACGGGCGTTATCTCTGCTGCTACAGTCTCTTCAGTGCACTCATCAGCTCCTCCAGCTTCTACCTCAGTAAGCAACCTCTTCTGTACGTCCTTACCTCAAACTAAGGACTGCCGATGGAGAGAGGGGCGAGCGTGACCGGTTTTACTATAACAATCTAGTCTAATATAGGCTGTTGAAAAGTTAAGTAATGTATTGCTAATTCTGGCTACTGGGGGGTAAGAAAGTGTTCCATCTGGGAAAAAAAAAGTATGAGTTTCTGGGCACTTTGTGTTCAGCTAGCTGCAAAGACTGGTCTGCCCGCTTTGTCGGAGTCCCTCCCGCTCGCTGTCGTATTCCAGCTGCCTTTGGAACGGCCTCACCCGCGCTGGGGAGAGGAACTGCCCCGTGCGGTGCCCATTGCTCCGGAGTCACTGAGGGCATCGGAGGATGGGTGCGTTTCCTTCCTGTGGGTCAATGCGGGTAGTTACCTGTGTGCAGATGGTTTTGGTTTTAGGGTTGGGCCCGTAACCGAGCCGCACCTTTTCTTTTCCTGCTTAGGCAATGAGAACATTTAAAATAATACTACTGTAGTCATTACCATAGTGGCAAATTCATCTGTTAAGACTATAAAAGGAGGAGCTCAAGGTTAGTGGAGCAGCAGGCAGTGCCGTGACCTCCTTTTAGTAGCAGGAGGACTTCCCTTCTCGCCAGGTCCCGGTAGCGTTGTGTCCCTCCTCTCCCCATTTCCATCTGCGCGGTGGGAGCTCCCTCTGGTGTCTCCAGCCCGACTGGAGAGGGGAATACACAGCTCCTCCCACCTGGGTTTGAGTTGGGTGTAAAGGCTTTTTTTCTCACCAGTGTTTGAATATAACTGGTGTGAATTAGCAAAAGACCGTACGTATAGTGGAGATAAAATGTTAATAAGTTTTAATTCAGGTTGACACTTCCTTCGCCACTAATCTGCGGTGATAAGGGTGTTTGCAAAATGAATGGCAATTACCAAAAAACAATCTTTTCATAGAGCTGTTCTCATTAGATCAAGTAGGCTTCTGTGTAACAAAAAAGAGCTATTAAAAAAAATTCCATAACCCCTTCTTGAAATTGTTTCCCCACCTATTGCACTATATTGTAATTACAGAGGGAGAGCTGATTGCTCATTGTTCACTGAGGTTGACAGTTCATTAGTCAGTACTTACATTAGCTCAATGAATTAAATTATTTTTAGAGCTGATTTCATTCACGAACGTGTTTCTACTTTGTTAGGGAGGAAAAGAGATGGATGAAGCCTTGGATCTCCTGTCTGATTCCCTGGGACAGAGGGAACCCGACCCTGATGAGAACAAACCAGTTGTGGATAAAGTAAAGGTAACAAAAGACATTCTGAAAGTTGTGCAGTAGGAGGGGCGTGGGGGGGGACGGGACACAACAAAAACCAGGCAAAAACTGAGATACTTGCCTAACTTGTAGATTTCTTTTAAATGGTACGCTGCCATACTTACGTACTCGTAGAAGTACACAGTGTGTGTGGTTTTCAGATGTAGGTGTAAGGTATGAGAAAAAACCAACATACTTGTTGCACGGCATGTAGGCATATTGCTTCTAAGTGTGTAGTCTTCAGTCAACTGGATTACTTGTGGTTTTGGAGAAAAATGTTGAATTATTTAAGATAGTTTAGCTGTTCGGAGGTGTTGAAATACTACAGGTAATTTGCAATACTTTGATTTCAGTACCTTTTATTGTCATTATTCTAATTATTTTTCAGGCGTCTTCTCTGGCCTCTTTCTAAAATTAATTTTGTGGCCTTCTTTTTTGTCAAACTTTGACTTTTATAACCCCAGAGGTACCAAGTTCATCAACAGACACATTCATTTAATCAGTGCCATTTTTCACTTCCGTGTTTCCACTTGTTTTTCCTTCGTTCAGCCTTTCTTCGTGTAATTGTATGAAGACCTTTCTACTAATAAGAAAATCAGACGCATTTTTGCATAATAGTAATAGCAAGTTGTAAACTGAAATACTTACGGTAAAGGATGTTACGGGGGAAAAAAACCACCGTAAGCTGCTCATGAATAGATTCAGGCTGGAATCTAGAAGGAGATTCCTACTCTCAGACCAGGCTTGGGTGCGGAGGTTGTTGGCTGCCGTAGAACAGGTTCCTGCAGTCTGGGTAGTTGTCCCTTGCCATAGCAAGGGAGCTAACGCTTCACCTGCGAGTTCTGCAGGGCTCCTCTGCTTCAGGGGAGCTGTAGGAGCCCTGCCTTTGTCACGTCACGGTCTTTACAAAGGCATTGAAAATGCTTACACCGCATGAAGAAATTTCAGAAAGAAGTGAGAGTGCCTCAAAATGTCTGCGTTAACAGATACAAAAATATTTTTCAATAATATGCTTAGAAACCTACTTGGATCTAAACCAGCTCTTGTATTTGGTGTGTTTCTGGTATGGTTGCCAGAAATCAAAGCAGCATAAATGGAAAAATGAACATAGCGGCAGGAACGCATCCCTTCTTGCGGCAGTTTTGAGGAGCTTGTGGTGCTCTGCCTTCTAGTTGTGTTGGAATTGAAACTGACTCTGGCTCCTGAGTCTGATGAGACGCGTAGGCCACTCTTGATCAGTTTGGGTGTGAGGTGGATAAGTGCCCTGGGGTTTGCTAAAGGTACTTGGATGCATTCACAGGTGAGACATTGCAAAAACATGAGTTTTGTGTCTCAATGATGCAGTGCATGGATGAGATTTGGCGCACTGTATCGAAGCAAATCACTGTATCACAAATAAAAAAAAAGTATGGAAAGACTCCTTTAAGTTGTATTGTTGAAAAGCAGAACTGAAAGTTGACATCACTTTTTTTCTGCTGCTCTGTATGTGTGTGTGTATATATATATATTTAACTTAGTAACTGTGTACACTTGTTGAGAGCTATTAAATTTAGAACTTTCATGCATGAAACTCACTTCATAATGGAATAAATATATGGGGTTTTTCCTGGTAGTTTTGAAATTTTAAATTCTAAAAAGGCAGCTGTCCTAAGTTTAATGAGCACTCTGACATGCTGTTTGCTAATGTTTCTAACGTAAGTATTAAAGTTGTTAAAACTTAAATGCTTTCAGGAAAAAGCTAAATCTGAACACAGAGACAAACTTGGAGAAAGAGATGATACTATCCCACCTGACTATCAAAAACTTCTGGAGTCAGGTGGGCAGGTAAGGAAAAGCTTTGTTATTTTTTATTTAGCTGTCTTGGGGCAACACCAGAAATTGGTGCACATGAGCCAGTCTGTCCAATTCAGAATTAGGGGGAGAACCGGGAAGCTGCATAAGTGAGTAAATGTGTGTGCTCTATTTATGTGTTAGGGTTAAACATGTGAATATCGCATACTTAGAGTAGCTCTGTGTATCTTCGCATGCATTTAATTCAAAAGACAAACAAACAAACAATGAGTTTGTTTCTCTTTTTTTAAACTGAGCAACCTGAGTAAACAAATCACATTGAACCACATTTTGTCAGGGTAGGTTAATGGTTGGATTTGATGATCTTAAAGGTCCCTTCCAACCTCAGCGATTCTATGATTCGAGTCAACATCCTGTAAATTTAGCAGTGTAGATTCCAGTTACACTGGCTCAGTATTTTAGGCGCTCCAGAAAACCAGGTGGGGAAACAGGGATTCTCCCCTGAAGAAGCTTGGCTTTATAGTCTCCTTTTAAACAGGAGATACTTGCAAACTGTGAATAATAATGCTTGTTCATGCCAAGCAGTTGTGGTCCTAGTTTGGGGACAAAGTGTATGTACAGGTCTGACCTTGGTGATATACCTAAAGCCTGGGAAACTGCCTTGCACTGAAGCAAGTGACTGCTCTGACAGTGATTTGATCTTTTCTGGATCAGGAAACTGTTTTTCCAGTAGGCTGCAAGGATCCAAAGATGGTATCACAGATGTAGCGAAAGTAACAGAGCTTGAAAGTACATCATGAACTGACGTTGCATGCATAGCATGAGGAATAAAGAAATCAGTTCAGAATGGTTCGGGTTTCTTGGTAGCCTGTAGACTCCCAGTGACATGTTTGTATATTACAACTAATCTGACCAGTTCAAAACGTGGATGCAATCTTTCTTCTTCCCAAGGGTAAACCAGTGCAGCCACCAGCAAAGGATGATGTGAAACGCAAAGAACAAAAGGTAATATTTATATTTTTGTTCTGTGTTGGTTTCAGGCTGGGTGCTCTGATCTTTTTTTCTAAGTAGTATCAAGTCATGATTCATTCTCATATTCGTTTGCAGATTCTTGTAAATGCTAATGAACGCAGTAGGAGTAGTAACAGTGTGGGCAGTAAAACTTTTGTGAAGAGTAACTCTTCATAATCAATCCAGTTTTTACGCACAACTACACTGTGAATGTTCAGGTCCAGCATTCAAAGAAATTGTCTATCTTGGAAACCTCAAATAGACTTCCCTGTTCTAACATATGTGTAGAAGTCAGTTATGGTGGGTTTTTTTAAGAAAGGGATAAGTAAAGCAGACATAAATTCTGAAACATTAGTTTGCCAGTGGGAGGTGTTGCATATTGTGTGACTTCAGAATTAAAATGATTGCAGAAGCCTACTGATGACTCTGCAGCTATCGATGCCCTATCAGGTGACTTCGATACTTGTGCAAAGGCTCCTGCCACACCACAGCACTCAAAGGTAGGACATTTTCCGCTAACAACTTGCAAAATAAACAGTTTTTCACTATTCTGTGAAAGTTCCTGGCTTTTCTTTGCAGTAGCTCAGTTTAGGTTTAGAGCTAGACTCTTTGGAAGATGCTGGTCAGCTGTCATGGTTGTGTGACGACTATAATGGAAGTTTGATGCATCTTGCTTTGTGCTAAATATTTGGAAGAAGGAATGTTTGTGGAATATAGGTAAGGTAAGACGGGCTTGGACAATTCAGCTGAGCAGAGAATTGTGGTGATAGTTTTTGTACAGATTTGAATGTCCAAAAAATGTAGAGAGGCAGAGAAGAATTTCTGCAATGACTGCATGCGCTACCTAGCAATAGTTGCAGGCTGGAACTGAGGAACAGTTCAGGAGGGTTTTGCAGAGAGAAGCGCTGGGAGTAGAAAAGATTTCTAGGTGTGTTAGGGAAAGCAGTAGAGCTGACAAGAAAGATGAAGGAGGAATGGACTGGAGAGGAGGTCCTGTAATGAGAAATGGAGCATTTATTTGTCATGTAATCATCTTGACCACAGCTGGCAAACAGCTGTTGGGCTTTTCCCAGCAAAGTGCTGCACATGCAAGGCTCTGTGAAATGAACTATCCGTGGAAGCAGCATAGATCGGGAGGTTGCCAACGTGAGGATAGTGTTTGAGGAGGGATGATTGTGCTGGAAAGGAGTGTGAAGAGTGGGTCTGAGGTTTGGTGCACATGTGAGAAGCATCACTGTCAGACGAGCTTTCTGCTTGCTCTGAACCCGGCGTTTGTTACCTTGAGCTTGGGCAGAGGGAGAGGTCTTGTACGGCTTTGAGACATCTACTGTGACACTGCAGTCACATTACCTGCTTCCTTGGCAGCGGAGCCATCTGAAGCAGCTGGTGGGACATTGGTGTGAAAATCATGGACTCCTCTTGTTTTCTACAAGAGCTCAAACTGGTTAAGAACCAGTAACTCCCTCCTGTTACCGATGTGCTCTCTTACCCTGTATCTGACATGTTCTGTCCTGTGCCCCGGTCCCTCACCTGCAGACAGAGGGAAGGGTAAACATTTTTTTGAATGGTGAGCAGCATTTTTACTCAGCTGGGAAAGCAGGAACCGTTGTCTCTCATCTGCCACGGACTCCTGCCGGCCCGGCCCTGCCTTTCTCCTGCAGTAGCAGCCCGCCTGCTTCCTGCAAGGAGGAAGAAAAAACAAAGCTTGAATGCACTAGATCTTTGATCTTTGACCAAACCGGATACTAGCAGTGAAAGATGAAATCCCTTGGACAGACACAGCTGTGGAAGCATAGCCAGTTCCCAAGTGGAACTCTGCGTTAGCTTCCCTGAGTTTATACTGCAGGGCACCTGGTGAGCAGGAGCGGATTTTGAGTTCGTCCATACTTAGAGTGTTGACTATGGTTGTGCTTTTGTGCTGTATTTGTTCTTCTCCTGGGGGGAGGAGAAGCAGCAGGTTTGAAACTAAAGTTCAAACCAGATGTAATTCCTGGGAGGAAGTGGCTGTGTTCACAAGCAGCTCTTCTGAACCCTTGCGGGGGTTCCCAAGTGCTCGCCTTGACACCAGACCCTCAAGCGGCTTAGACAGACTATTGGTGTTTTATGTGCTGTTTTATTTGGTTACGAACTTCGGAGCTAAATCTTCTGCTGCAACGTTATTGCTTTGTAGTAAATACCAGATGCGCCCCGTTATACCAGCGCATTGGGCTGTGAATGCTTTCCGGTATCCTCGTCTCCCCGGTGTTAAGCAAGGCTCCAGGTTCCAGCTTGCTGTGGATTGAGGGCGGTAATTACGTGCACGTGTCCTGCGTTGACTTCTCTCCCACCTTACCAACGACGTTCAGAATAATGTTATGGCAGGTGTCAAAGTAGGAGCCACCAGTTCTCTGTTCTGTTTGTAACTGTAATTATTTTTTTTTCTTTGGAGTGTAGGACAAAAGCGGAAAGGAAACCATCACCACTAAACCAACCCCAAAAGATAAAGGAAAACCCAAAGACCCTAAAAAGGTAGAAACATACACATTATAATATGGATAGTTACCACTATAAACACGAAAGGTGGGCAGCTGGGTTTTGGATTTGTATTACGTGGATGTTTCTTCAGGGAGAATTTTACATCAATATGTTGAACTTGGTCCATTTTCGTAAGCGTGTACGTAGGAGAAAAGCACCTCTCTATTTCAAGGGAAATTTTCAATATTGGGGGCTAAAATATGATTCTTACAGAGAGAGTGTGGTCTTCTACAGGGGGCTCAGTGCATGCTCCACAGGCTTCTCGTTCCCGTGTTTGCTGGTCTGAGGCACACTTCACATCCTGGAGCCGCCTCGGGATCCCCATCACACCTCTTTCTCCTTGACAATTTTAAGTAACAACATTCTAAAAGTGATTAGAATGTATTCCTTCAACCACACATCCATTTCTCAAGTTACTATTATAAATCATTTTTTAAAAATGAGTGAAGACCTACATATAATTCTACATAAATAAGTATGTAGAATTAATCTGGTGAGGAAAGGAAGGCAGTTCGTTCTATATTAAAAAAAATAATAAATAAAAAAGGTTGTGTCCCTTTTGTCATCCAGAGATACAGACAATGGATGTAGGTAAGGGTGAAGCTTTTCCCAGCACGTTGTTCTCCCACAGGATACGTGCAGGTAGATGCATGAGTGAGATGGTGACATCTGCTCTGGAAATTTCATGTTGTTTCAAGTGATGGGGTTTTTCTTCATTATGAAATTGCCACACATGGCTTTTGTCTAACAGCAGAACTGTCTTTTCTATTAGAGAAGCCACTGCCCCAGCATTGACACCCGTCCCCCAGGTGTTACACACACCCTCCCGCCCCGAGTCTGTCACTGCCAGGACGCAGCGGGGGACCCCCAGGAGCCGACGGGGCCCTTTCCCACTCCCCACACACACAGACGCTTGCAGGCGCTCCCTCGTTCGTCAGGCGCCACCCAAGTTTCCTGCAGCAGAGTCTCAGACGCTGATTTTATAAAAACAAGTAATTGAATTGACAGGTCCGGCAGCGAGGTCAGCCCGGGCTGGTGCCGCGGAGAGGGACGCTGAACAAAGAAATCCCCGGGCATTTCTACCTCTGGATCTCCACCCGCCCCTCAGGCGCCCTTCGCGCGTCTCTCAGCCCAGTGGTGGTTTTTGGTCTGGGGTCTTCTAACGCCTTCTGGGATTCTTTGTGTCCAGGCCAGCCGTTGGCTGCTCGGATCTTGTTGATTTGCAGCTTCTGCGGAGGGTTGTCGCCTCCTGATCTTCTGCTTTATGCTTCTTGTGCACCTGCGCTCGCCGGCAGAACGTGGGGACCTGAAATGTCCCAGACTTAGGGAGAAACACTGCCAACGCTTCAGTGTGATACCAGCGTTTTTCTTACACTGACAAACTAAACNCTCTGCGTTAGCTTCCCTGAGTTTATACTGCAGGGCACCTGGTGAGCAGGAGCGGATTTTGAGTTCGTCCATACTTAGAGTGTTGACTATGGTTGTGCTTTTGTGCTGTATTTGTTCTTCTCCTGGGGGGAGGAGAAGCAGCAGGTTTGAAACTAAAGTTCAAACCAGATGTAATTCCTGGGAGGAAGTGGCTGTGTTCACAAGCAGCTCTTCTGAACCCTTGCGGGGGTTCCCAAGTGCTCGCCTTGACACCAGACCCTCAAGCGGCTTAGACAGACTATTGGTGTTTTATGTGCTGTTTTATTTGGTTACGAACTTCGGAGCTAAATCTTCTGCTGCAACGTTATTGCTTTGTAGTAAATACCAGATGCGCCCCGTTATACCAGCGCATTGGGCTGTGAATGCTTTCCGGTATCCTCGTCTCCCCGGTGTTAAGCAAGGCTCCAGGTTCCAGCTTGCTGTGGATTGAGGGCGGTAATTACGTGCACGTGTCCTGCGTTGACTTCTCTCCCACCTTACCAACGACGTTCAGAATAATGTTATGGCAGGTGTCAAAGTAGGAGCCACCAGTTCTCTGTTCTGTTTGTAACTGTAATTATTTTTTTTTCTTTGGAGTGTAGGACAAAAGCGGAAAGGAAACCATCACCACTAAACCAACCCCAAAAGATAAAGGAAAACCCAAAGACCCTAAAAAGGTAGAAACATACACATTATAATATGGATAGTTACCACTATAAACACGAAAGGTGGGCAGCTGGGTTTTGGATTTGTATTACGTGGATGTTTCTTCAGGGAGAATTTTACATCAATATGTTGAACTTGGTCCATTTTCGTAAGCGTGTACGTAGGAGA
>VXBH01007493.1:0-56409 GCA_013400035.1 Rynchops niger
GCTCGCGCGGCCACTCTGCTCTGCCCCGCCGCCCGACCCGGCCCCGCTCTATGGTGCCAGCCGGCAGCCGGCCGGAAGCGGCGCCGGGCGGAAGTGAGGGTCGGGGCCATAGAGAGCGGGGCGGGCCAGAGCGGCGCTGCGCGGAGGTGAGGGGCGCCGGGGCCGGGGCCCGGGCCTCGGGCCGCCGCCATGGGGGCGAGGGGAGCGGACGGGGGCTGGGCCTCTGCTATGGGGAAGGTTGGTATGGGGCTGGGTCTCCTGCAGGGGAAGGTGGGCTCCTGCCGCGGGGCTGAGGCTCGGCGGTGGGGACGGGGGTGGAAAAGGCCCCGCGGTGGGGCAGGGGCCGTGGGGCAGGGGACGCCCTGCTTTGGGAAGAAGCCTTGCTGCGGGGTCAGGCCGTGTTGTGGGGGAAGGGGAATCCTGCTTGAGGGAACAGAGTGTGTCTGTCTGTCTGTCTGTTGGAAGCTCACCCTCATCCCTTATATCATAGAATGGTTTAGGTTGAAACGGACCTTAAAGATCATCTAGTTCCAAACCCTCTGCGGTGGAGAGGGACATCTTCTGCTAGACAAATTCGTATCCAGCCTCGTGCCTTGAACACCTTCAGGGATGGGGCCTCCACAAATTCCCTGGGCAACCTGTTCCAGTGCTTCACCCCACTCATAGTAAAAAATTTATTCCTGGTATCCAATCTAAATCTACCCACTTGCAGTTTGAAGCCATTACTCCTTGTCCTGTCACTACATGCCCTTTGAAAACATCCGTCTCCAGCTTTCTTGTAGGCACCCTTCAGATACTGGAAACCTGCTATAAGGCCTCCCCAGAGCCTTCTCTTTTCTAGGCTGAATAACTCCAACTGTCTCTGTCTGTCTTCATAGGAGAGGTGCTGCAGCCCTCTGGTTGTCTTTGTGGCCCTGTCTGGCATATATCTGACAGACTCTGCTGGGGGAGCTGGAGAAACTTCTAAGCCCCCTAAGCGTGCAGCTGGTGCCCTATATCCAGACACAGAGGTGCTGCTAGTTGGACTAGATGATCTCTAGAGGTCCTTTCCAACTTTAAAGATTCCGTGATTCCTCCAGTCATGCGCCCCTTGCCAGCTGCAAAGAACCGGCTCAGCCTGGGGATGTGCTTCAGCTTTTTCAAACAATAGACCTTAAATAATTGCAGTGCTCATGATTTCTAGCTGTTTAAAGAATGAAACTCTGGGCTTATTGTCATAGCTGAAGAAGCAACAGATGCTCCTGTGCTTCCTTGAGAGCCTCCAGCTCCTGGCTCCCTCCTGCCTGTCTCAGAGGCTGCAGAGAGAGAGGAGGGTCCTGTGGACAGCAGCTGTCTGAACCCCTGGTAATAAGTATGGGTGTGGGAGATCCAAGTGTGCCAGGCAACGTTTCACCTTGAGAACTGACCCCAGTATAGGCCAGGGAACTGTGGGTGATCCATTATGTCCCCTGCTGCCATTCAGTCTTCTTTCCATGTAGGTTTGTTTCCAGTGTGATGCTGTGGAAAGGAGCCACTTGAGCTCCCGCAATGCCCTTTTCGGACTTTGTCTTAGCACTGAAGGACAACCCGTACTTTGGGGCTGGGTTCGGCCTTGTTGGGGTGGGCACAGCCCTGGCATTAGCCCGGAAAGGGGCCCAGTTCGGGCTGGTGGCTTTCAGGCGCCATTATATGATCACCTTGGAGGTGCCCAGCAAGGATAAGAGCTACCACTGGCTGCTGAACTGGATCTCCCACCATGCCAAGCACACGCAGCACCTCAGTGTTGAGACATCGTACCTGCAGCATGAAAGTGGGCGTGTCAGCACCAAGTTCGACTTTGTCCCCAGCCCTGGGAACCATTTCATCTGGTAAGGGAGAGCAGGGGAAAGCAGTCTGGGGACTGACCCTCATTTTGGCAAGGAAACTCCAACCTGGGGGGCCTGTGGAGGCAGCAGAGAGTATCCTGCTGCTTCCTTGGGTCTGGATAAGGGCAGGAGATTGAAAGTAGTGATGTGAAGTGATTTCTTTACCTGAGATGAGCGTTCCCCTTGATGCACAATCTGGGCTGGGCGCTGGGCTCAGCTGAGTGGTTTTGGACCACAGCCCCCAACCCCATTTTCCCGCCCCAGGTATCGCAGGAAGTGGATTCGCATTGAGCGCAACCGGGAGAAGCAGATGATCGACCTGCATACGGGGACCCCCTGGGAGTCTGTCACCTTCACTGCACTGGGCACCAACCGGGAGATCTTCTTCAATATCCTCCGGGAAGGTCTGTAGTGGAGCTGCGTGGGGCCCTGCTGGGAACAGCCTGCTCCATGGAGATGCCCAGGGCTTCATGGGAGATTCTTTTCCCTGCCACTTGTTCCTTCTGCCTCTCTCTGCAGCCCGGGAGCTGGCGCTGCAGCAGCAGGAGGGGAGGACGATCATGTACACAGCCATGGGAGCAGAGTGGCGGCAGTTTGGCTTCCCCCGCCGCCGCCGGCCTCTCAGCTCTGTGGTGCTGGAGGAAGGTGTGTCAGAGAGGCTCGTCCAGGACGTGAAGGAGTTCATCGACAACCCCAAGTGGTACAGCGAGAGAGGCAAGGCTCTGGCATGCTGTCCTCTGTATTGTGCCCAGTGCGGCTTCTTACCCCCCCACAGCCATGGCTGTGGTGCACCACCTCGGGCACATTCCACAAATGAGCGAGCCCAGGTGCTGAGCTTAGGCCTGGATCTGCAAAGGGACAAACTCCACTTGGTTGAGTCCAATCCTGGAAACCATCATAAGCCATGGAGTTCATTGCTCCTGTGATGCTGCTGTGGGGTGGGGGAGGATGCCTGTCGTTCTCTCTGGAAATGGTCGCAGAGATTTTGTCCTGCTGCTTGCCTTCCCTGGTGTATCCTCTGTGCGTGCTCAGCATAGCCCCATGGCTCTGGGGGAGAGAGCTCAGAGTCACCCAGCTGGTTCCTGAAACGACACTGTCTTCCTAGGGATCCCCTACCGAAGAGGCTACCTGCTGTATGGTCCTCCCGGCTGTGGGAAAAGCAGCTTCATGTGAGTATTGCCAGCTGGCTAACGGCAGTTTTCCTGCCAGCTGCCTGCTCTGGGGCACAGCAGTTTGGTGAGAGGATGTGGATGACTTTGGGTTTGAAACGCAGGAGTGGGCTGTGCCTCCTGTATGGTGCCTGGTGTAAGTGTTTGCGTTGCTGGCACCGTGACAGGTCAGGGTGACAAGCCCTTTATGCCCTTGCTTTGCACAGTACTGCATGGCACCAGCAGGCTGAGCAAGGGCTCCCACCTGCCCCTGATACTGGGGAAGTGGGATGGGGGAGGATGCCTCTGCCCTCTCTCCTGTTGCTGGTCAGGGAGATATGGTTCTTCCTCTGCTCTGGGCTTTCTTGCTGTGATTCACTCCCGTGGTTTGCATCCTTCCCAGCACAGCCCTGGCTGGGGAGCTGCAGTACAGTATCTGCCTGCTGAGCCTCAGTGACCGCAGCCTCTCCGATGACCGGCTCAATCACCTCCTGAGTGTTGCACCACAGCAGAGCATCATCCTGCTGGAGGACGTGGACGCTGCCTTCGTCAGTCGGGACCTCGCTGCTGAGAGTGAGCAGTCCCCCTGTTCCTGGGCCAGGAGCGGGAGGGAGGTTTGCCGGCCGTGCTGCGGGACTCCGGGCTGCCCTGGTGCACCAGCAGAGACCAGGAGTGGGCAGCTGTCTGGGGCCTCAGGGCCCAAGCTGGACCTCGCCCAGCTTTGGCTAGGCTATATAAAGGGAAATTTGGATTCTTTATCCTCAAGCAAAACCACTTCTCCTGTCCAGCTATTTTCAGCATGAGGGAGGGGATGGCTTTCCCCCTCATTCTCTTTTTTGGTTCCCAGGGGTGTGGGTGGGCAGGGGAGGTGAATGTGCTGCCAGCCAGGGAGAGGCACAGGGTTAGCCTCAGGGGAAGGAAAGAGCGGGTAGCTTGGCTTAAGCCTCCAGTGATAGGGAAGTGGCCTGGAAGACTGCGTGGGGTGAGTAGCCAATGGATATGATCTCAGACACATCTATCCCCAGACCCGGCTATGTACCAAGGCATGGGGCGCCTGACCTTCAGCGGCCTCCTCAACGCACTGGATGGTGTGGCCTCCACAGAGGCCAGGATTGTCTTCATGACCACCAACTACGTGGACAGGTTAGAGCCGCCCTCTGGGAGGGAACAGGGAGGGTAGCATGGGAGAACCTTGCTCCCTTTTGATGACCTATATGGATGGCTGTTTGCATCCTCCACTGTGAGGACTGGGGGGTTCTGGTTTCCCAAATCCTCCCTCAACGATACAAACCCCTTGATGTCTAATCGGGATCCCCTTCTATCACCCGATGACCCCTCCCCACCTGGGAAGTGAAATCGTGGAAAAACAAAGGAAACATGAGGGTTAAAATATAAACCAATTTAATAGAATAAGACTAGATAATTAACATTAATAACACTAAAGAACCAATGCTGATCCCAATACCAATATAAAATATACAAGGATTATACTCAGCCAGTTCTATCAGTAGGGAGCTGTGCACTCCCAGCAGTAGACAGCAAACGTTGGACACTGCAAGCACTACAGCTTCGGGAGGAAGGGAAGGGCTCAGGGGTTCAGCACGGGGGCAAGAAGCTCTGTGGATTGCAGCATTAAGGGATAGAGAGAACTTCTCAGCAAACTTCTCAATTTTTATTGAATGTGATGTTCATGGTGCCCAGGTCTTGCTCCTCCTCATCCCTGCACCTGGCTAAACTTGAAAACACTGAGACCTTGAAAACCACATACCATAGCTGGCTGTAAAGTAATTTTTTTCACAAGTTCAGACATTAGAGTCTTCTAAAAGTGCAGTTTTCCCAAGCATTAGAAGAGAAGTTAGTCCTGTGTCTCTCAAACCAGGACACTGTGCTAGCATGGAGGGTGGCTTCCTGCGGGACCCAACCTGCAGAGACACTGATCAGGTTTTCAAGGCACTCCTGTGTCTCTTGACAGGCTGGACCCAGCCCTGGTGCGGCCTGGCCGTGTGGATCTCAAGCAGTATGTGGGCCACTGTTCCCGCTGGCAGCTTGCCTGCATGTTCCAGCGCTTCTACCCCGAGCAGCCCCCGGCTGCAGCTGAGCGGTTTGCAGAGCAGGCGCTGGCAGTCTCCAAACAGATCAGCGCTGCCCAGGTGCAGGGCCACTTCATGCTCTACAAGATGGACCCTGAAGGAGCCATTTCAAACGTACGCTCCATCCTGCTGTGACTAGGGGCCAGCTTTCCCCTGCCGCGCTGCAAGGACTTGACCATCCCAAGGATGCTGTGGAGCTGCCCAGCTGTGCAGGCCAGGTCTCCGTTCACCTCTCCTCACCAAGGTGTTGGCTTTTTATTAAAACACGTGGAGAGTCAGAGCTGCCAGCCCTGCAGCAGGAAGAAAGGACCGGCTCTTGCTGCTCCCCGGACTCGGTGCAACTGTACTGGCCCCACTCACCAGCATGTGCCTCCTGCTGGAATTGCCATGAGCTGCCAAGGCTTCTGGATGTGAATCCCCTTCCTTGTGGGGCACTCTGGGGATGCCCCAGACGGGCATTTCCCTGGGGCAGGACATTGGGGTGCTGCACTGATAAAGAGCTGCTGGTCTTTGCAGGGAGAATGGTCTTCACTGGTGTTTGAATATCCTCTGTGAAGTGCACAACATGGCTCTTGGCTCTCTTGTCCCTTCGCCTGTTAGTTGCCCCACTATCCAGCTGCTGGTCCAGAGCCCTCCTGACCAGGGCCTGGCACAGACAGTACTGCAAATCCAGAGTGTTTCAGAAAAAAGCAGCTCCCAAGAGACAGCTCATTATCCCTCGGGCTGCAGGCTGGTGCCACAGCTCCTGCCCTACTGGGCTATGATGACAAGTTGCAGATCTGCTTGGACATCGTTCCTGGGTGGGCATGACCCTCCTGCCAGAGGAGGAGATGTGGGGCTGTGGAGCTACTGCGGGCCTGCGTGTGGTGGCAGATGAGAGGCTTTGGCTGGTGTCATGGTTTTGGCCGGTGTCATGGTTTTGGCCAGATTGGCCAAGCAGAATGACAGATGGCCCTTCCCCCCGCCTCTCTCCTCAGAGAGGANGCAATAGACAGGAGCTGAATTCCGGAGCTAGAGTCAGGAGTGCTCGAATCAGGATCAAAGGTAGATGAACAGACAGGGTCCTCCTCAGATGTTGGCCATTGAAGAAAAAACGAGCCAGAACCCCCTTTGCCCCTTTGATCCCTCAGCTTTTATACTGAGCGTGATGCACATGGGATGGAATACCCTGTTGGTCAGTTTTGGGTCACCCGTCCCGTCCGCTCCTCCCTACGGGTGGGACCCTTTTACGCTTCTCCACTTCCGACCCTTTAACGGGGCAGAACAGTGAAGTTGGCTGACCTTGGTTGTTATAGCGCTAAGTCTAAGCAAGAGCCTTTGTGCATACCATTCCTTGGTGTAATCAGGTCTTATCACTCTGTGAACAGTGTCTGAACAATATGCTGTTAAACTTTAGTCAGTTAGAAGAGGCCCAGCTAAAAAGTAAAATTACAAATCAGAAGTTTGGTTCTGTTTTACCTTAAACCAGGACAGCTGGTTACAGAATAATATCTTCCCAAGAGCTTGATGTTAACCACAGTGTGAATTTCTGCAGCCAAGCCAGGCCAGTGCAAGGTGTGGAAATCCCTGTGGGGGTGGCCAATTCCACTACCTTGCAGCAGGCGAGGCCCTGCATAGCTGAAGGAGGGATTTGGCCTGCTGTTGGCAGTCTCGCAGCCTTTTCCCTGTTGCCAGGCTTCCTTCTTGCCAGGAACAAAAGTCCTGGATGGGATGGTAGAGCCACAGGTGCCTGAAATGCAATCGAGAAGCGGGCAGTTCCACACCTCAGTGCCACAGACCCAAGGGTCAGGGTATGTGTGCTGACCCACAGAACAAGCCAGCCAAAGCCTCTCCTCACCCCAGTCCCTGTTTCAGAGTCCCAAAGTCAGCTTCCCCAGAGCCAGCCCTGTATTCAGTGTCCTTGCTTTGGGAGCTGTGTCACCTTGGTGGGGCTGAGGGAGCTGGTTCCAGGCCAAACCCAAACCATTAGGTGGCTGCTCAGCCCTTATCTTGTCTCTGCCTTGTGGGGCCAAGGGCAAAGCTGAAGAGCACGCAGGGCTATGAAGGGGCCCAGCCGATGCCACCTGGCTGAATTTCAGCACAAATGGATGCTGCTTTGCTGCAACCTCAGACTTGCACAAATGTTTCCACAATTGAAGGGTTGATTCTGTGGTCAAGAGGGAGTCTCCAGGGCCTCAAGGGCAGCTCCCGGAGGAGGGTGCTGCTGTTGGCATCTCAAATCCTGTGCTTGGCCATCCTGCAGAGGCTGACTGCTTGGATCCAGCCTTGTCTCACAAAGCTGTGGGTCAACACTGGCCAGTGAGCGATTGGCAAATGCAGTTGGGGAGGATGGGGAAGTGGTGAGGGAGAGCCAGAGAGGACATGGACCCCCACCCTGATGCCACCAAACAAGACAAGAGGCAACATCGGTCACTCTGATGCTTTTAATAGTGTTAATGCTACAGACGCTGCTGGTGCCCTTCTGCCTGGCCTGAGCACTTTTGCCAGTTAAGCCTCACAACAGCCCTGTGAGGTAGGTGGGTGACACAGGCGGTCACCAAGAAGGAGCCCCAGAGCAGAGTGCATGCTCCATTCCTCCTCTCTGACAGGGAGGTTTGTTTTGTTTAGTCCAGATTCATTTCCACATGCTGCTGCAAAATGTCTTCTGCTCCAGGGTGACAGCAGTGAGTCAGAAAGGTGAGGGCTCTTCCTAAATCCCCATTCCCAGGAAAAAACCCTCCCCTTTAACATGTCTGGCATTTGATTGAAGTTACCCAAGTCTGCGCTCACTCTGATTTCTGTGGTTAGATTAGCATGCTCCAAATACTGGGCACAGCAGTTTTCCAGCTGAGAGTAAGCCTGGCTCACTTGAGGAAGCCATGGAGCTGGAGCTTCAGCTGCTGTGAGGGGCAAAGATCTTCATGTTTCTTTCAGAATGTGATCAAATGCCTTTCTTGGAGCTCAGCAATTTCAGAAGTGAAGGCAGGAGGCAGCAGAACAGGCACCAGCGTCAGATAAAGTTTACACCTTTTCACCCAAGTGTGGACAGGCCATTCACCCATAAACCAGGTGGAAGAAGGACAGAGTGAGCACTGAAGAAAAATCAGGGTTCTCTTCAGGGAGCAAGTGCTCAGTCCTCGTCCCCAGCAGGGCACAATGTCTGGCCCTCAGATCCCAAAGGGACAGGTAGTGTAGGCTGAGACCAAGGAGGGAAAAAAAAAAATGCTTTTAGAACATTAGGGTTGAAAATAGGCCAGCGTTGGAAATTTAAGCACGGAAGGTTCTTGGGCAGTGGGTTAAACCAGCCCCTTCAGGACGAGGCCAGGCATGGAGAGAGCAGGGCAGCAGTTGAGGAGGATCCGTTCAAGAGACAACTTTTGCGCACCCTGCACGTGCCAAAGGATCAGCCAGGCAGATGCAGCACAAATGGCCTCCCAGCCGGCACAAAGCACGTGGTTTCCTAGAGCACCCGAAGCTCTGTCAAGTCCATTGCGGCCTGGCCACTTTTGCACTTAGCAGCAGGAGGAAGACAATAACAACCCATGTGTGGCCAAAAGAGAGGTGGGGGCACAAGGCACAAACAAGTGTGAAGGAATCGGTACTGTCTGGGTGAGCCAGATAACTTACACTGAGCCAGGCAAAGCAGGGACTGCGGAGTGCTCCTGCCACCCAGGAATGCCAGGGGAAGGTCTCTGCCCCAGCCCTGGGTGTAGCCAACAGGGAGGGAAGTCAGCAATACCAGGGATCAACACCTTCGCTCCAAACAACAAAAAACAGGAGCAAGAGGACAGACAAAACAGGGAGCAGGCTCTGTGGAAAAGACCCAACGAATTAATTTAATAGCAGTATCCCACTTCAGAGGCTTGGAATCGCACACCACAGCTCTGGTGGGACACGGTTTTAATCTGTGAAGCATCAGCAGAAAGAACTGCACCAAGTTAGTCTAAACAGCAAATCCTAATTTCTTTGAAGCAAGCTTGAAGATGAAAGGAGGGTAAGAGTATCCAAAGTATTGGGGCATGTCTTCACTCTGCGCTGTTGGGAGCTCCAAGGGACAGCCTGGCCCTAAAGGGGTATCCAGACAGATAGAGGTCACAAAGCAGAGTGCTCTTCCCAGGTCTCCCCCATCAGCTTCCACCTGCACAAAAGCAGCTGAAGGACAGGGCAGGAGTTCTAAATTCAGGGTTCCCTAAAGCCTCAGCCACCAGACAGCCCTGACGTGCCCACGTGTTGATTTAAGCTTGCTTTAGCTCTTCTGGCTTGACTGAGAAGTGTACTGTCAAACAAAGGACTTTCCTGTCCAAGCCCATCAGCTGAACAGCAGTCAGGCCTGCAGGAGAAGCGATGTCCCCAAGGGACAGGGAAAGCAGTTGAGAAGGTGCTCTGAGAAGCACAAAGGGACACAGCAAGTTGAGCTGCTGTCCTGGCACAGCCTTGTCACTTGGCACCACCATGGCACTGCTGGGAAAGTGCTGCCACAACTCTGGCTCTGCCGTGGCACCACGTTGGGCTCAGTCCATTTGCTCTGTAGGTGTGAACGTTTCTTGGCAGCTCACATACAGGGACGATGGCTCCAGGTCCCCGGTCAAGGCTTCCTCTGCCCTCTAGGTGCTCCAAGACCAAGGCTGACATGATCTGTCAGGAGTCAGCTTCTCCAATGCTGGCGGCAGCCAGTCGCTCACATGAGGATGCTTCACTCTGCACATGTCCTGGAGACACTGCTTGTCCCAAGCTGTGCCACATGCCAACTGCCTCCTCCCTCCCAAGTGTCTGCTTGCTACTGCTCCATCAGAGCCTTCACTGTTCTCCCCAGAAACAGCCCTTCCCTCCCCCAGCCCAGCCCCTCACCACTTCTGCTAGGAGCCACTCTCCTTCTCAAGGAGGTGGGCTTCTCGACGTCCACTGGGCCTGAACACCCCTCGCCCTCTTGGAGCTCTGGGGTAGGAGCCACGGTCCTGGACCCTAGACCTCTCCCACCTTCCACAATCCCAGGGCCTGTGGTGTCCCTGCCAGCTGGGAGCTGCTCTGGGGTCACTGCGGTTGTATGCCAGGTTCTCCTTCTGCCTGCCCCGGGCCTCAGCCCCCTCCTCCAGGGTCCATCTCTCCACATCATGGTGCTCCTCTTTCAAGTCCACTGCCTCTGTTACTGGTGAGGGGTCTTCAGGGCACAACTCCTTTCTTTCAGCCAAGGCACCAGCCCTGTTTCTGCTGTGAGGCTTTGGAAACTCCTGGCTGTGCCTCCCACCAGGTCTCCGCTCTGGTCTCCGGCTGAAGCCCCTGGGCCCTCTGGAGCTGTGGAGCAGATGACAGCCTTCCTCCGTCGGTTCCTGCACGCTGCTGCACAACTGCCTGCCCTGGCCTCTGGGGCTGGGCCTCTCCCCTCTGTGCCTCTCCCTCTTGCTTTGTTGCTCCCTGGGCAAAGCAGGCCTCTCAGGCCACCTGGGTTCTGCCCTGGCCTCCGTCCCTCCGGCTGGCTCTGGAGCCGAGGCTTGGCTGGGTGGCTCAGGCGAATCCACAGCGCTTGCACTCACCGGTGTCTCAGAGGCAGCAGCTGTTTGGTTTGGATCGACAGCAGATGGAGGCTGAAAGAAAGAAGCCGCTCGTTACAAAAGGGACAGAGCAACCCCACAGCAGATGACAGTGCTCAGTCCTGCAGTCCAGGGCCCCCCTCGCCGGTTCTCTGCCCCCCCCGTGCCATACCGCCTGGAGGCTGATGAAATAACGGTTCCTCTCTGCTTCAGGGTCAATGATGCCCCCTTTCTCTTGCTGTCTCTTGAAAATCAAGCGCAGTTCTTCTTGGTGCTGCAGCGTCTTGGCATCTGGCCTGTACGGCTCCTGAGCAGCAGAAAGCAAGGTGGGATAAGGGCTCTCTCAACACCTAGCATGAGTAGGCAGCTGGCAATGCCAAGAGCTACTCCCCAAACCCTCCTTTGATCACGCAAGGAATATGGGATACAGAGCACATTTCATAGTCTAGAAGAAAACTCAGGGCTACGTAACTAAGCCTGTGCTTTGTGGACACATCAAACAATCAGGAGACACCTTGCTAGGTTTTATGAACTGCCTTTGGATGGGCTGTCTCAGAGGACACGAGAGCATGCAGCGTGTGTTCACTCATCCGTTACATTGTCCCAGAGGAAGTTACCCAGCGAGCGGGCGCAGCTGGGCAGGTGAGCCCCCATCTCTTACCAGTGGGTGCTGCGGGGGTGGCGCTGCCTTCAGAGCACAGAGATCGTAGACGAGGGTCTCCCGGCAGACTGGGCACTGCACACCGACTTCCTGCGGGGAGGTGAGAGTTGATCCCAAACCCCAGCCATGACCCAGCCCATGTGCTGCTGGATAATCCCCAGCCTGGAAGTGGAACAGGGTGGCCACCTTCACTCTTCAGCCAGGGCAGGGAAGCCCAGGTGGTTTCCAGAAGCATGAAAGCAGCCTGGTGTCTCAACAACTCCTGTGGAAGGTGTCTCCACCATGAGGCATGCCAGGCTTTGTGCTCCAGCAGTTGACTGCTGTACAAACCACCTGTCAACACATATGGCTCCAGTCCTCCTTAGCCAAGGATCTATTTTTCCCCACTCCAAAGTGGAGCATGTCATCTAGGCTGCACCTCTTTGAAAGGGTTTTGCAGGAAGGAGCCTTTGACTTGTTTCATACTCAGCTGCGCTGTTTGCTGTGCAGCTGACAACTGTTTCAACACCTGCTCAGGCAGGTTTTATCACCCCAGAACATGGGTGATCATGTTTATCCTGCCGCACAGCCCTGCAGTTTGAGGACTAGGGAAGAATCTTTCTTTTCTAACTCCTGTGGTTCCAGAAGTCCTAAAATACTACCAACTCCCATGCTCCCTCACACAGCAGGCGCTGACCCAGAGATCCAATAAACCAACTGCTAAAGTACTAAAAACTCCCAGGGTAATTTTGATTGGAAAGGGCCCTTGGAGATCACTTGGTCTAATGACTGCTCTGATGCTCAGCACAGTCATGACACTGACGGTGCTTCCAGGTCAGGCTAGCCCTCCCCTTGCTCCATGTCCCAGATGGGGTGACAGAAACACCATGAGGGCCTGTGCAGAGGGGGAACCCAGGGCCTGGTACCTGTTTGGGGGATGGCGCCAGGTGCTGCTCTCTCTCCTCCTGTTGCACGAGGATCTCCTCCTCCATGTGCTGGGCATAGCGGGCCAGGCAGTGGGAGTGGAAGTAGTGGTAGCACTGGGTTTTTGTGAAAGCTTCTCTCTCCTGCAGAGGAGAAAGGGCAGCTTTAAAGGCTTTCTGAGCACAGGGTTGTGTAGCCTCCCCAGATGAGGTGGGCTTTCACTCCCATGTCAGCGCTGGTAGGAGATAACTAGTGCTATTGCTGGCAGAGACATAGAACATCTTCTGCTGGGCTTCATCTTTAGCTTCTCAGCTCTTACTGGGATACTGCTCCCTATTCTGAGTGAGAAATACTAATGTCAAGCTGCAAAGTTTTTGTGACTGATTTATCTGCTTATGTTCCTTTGTAAGCAGCAGTCTTCTCACTCAATGTGTTCTTCCCAGGCAGGTACCACCTCTACTTGCAAGCTGCATAAGGCAAGCTGCCTTGTCCCTGCAGATCTCAGCACTCATACAGATGTCCCAGTTCCTCCTGACCACCTGTGTGCTGAACTCCAGGTGAGGTCTGACCAACACAGAGAAGTTGAGATGCACCAGCAACTACCCCTAGACCTTACCCACTCCCTTGGAGATGCTCCAGCAACACTCACTGCCCCTATACTCTGTTTCTGTAGATGGTTATCTTCAGGCTGACTGGGAGAGAAGCATATACTGCCTTAGGAAGGTCCATGCTGAGTAGGTCTGCCTACAGACCAGGGAGGCAGGGGGCTCCTGAGGCACACCCCAGTTCCAGACCAATATGCCAAGCTTTCCGCCCCAGGCTCCCTGTTCTCTTGCCTCACTTCCCAGTCAGCTTGTGGGGCTGGGGAACACGTTCCTACCTGGAATCCGTAGAGGCAGATCACACACTGGCCATGAGGAATGTTGTTGTCAGTGAGAATCTCCTTCCCCTTCTGCAAAAGCATTAAAGCAAACATTTTATTCCCTGGCCTGCCTGTGGGCGCAGAGCAATCGGGCAATCCGGGACCAGTGTCTGTAGCTGGTCACCTCCATCCTCACCTCAATTAGCTCGTAGAGCACCTCTGTCCCCAGCCTGGCTTCAGCAACACTTCTGAGGGTCTGAGAAATCCTACAGCAAAGCAGGAGCAATACTTAACACAAGTTTAGCCACACCTTTTCACTCTCCCACATACCTGTCACCCCACCACGATGACAGGAGGAAGAAACAGAGCACTGGCCTTCAGGCTCTGCCTGCAGCATGAGACAGCCACATGTGCACATGCATATTCATGTGCTCCCCATAAACCAGTGCACAGGAAGCCTTTGTCCTCAGAGGACTTGCAAGAGTGGGTTTGCCTGAGCTCACCCAGCACCTTTCAGTTTTGGTAAATCTCAGGCTTTATGGCAGCTCCTGAGTGGGCCTGGTAGGAGCCACGTTATTCCTGTGCTGCTGGTAGGTACCAGGGTCTCTCTGCACACACTCCACTGCACCAAGAACTGGAGCAAAAAGGCAACAACAGGCTGCCCGAGGACTTGGTTCAGTCCTACCACCATCAACCAAGCTGTTGACAAGCTGTCCTACCAACAGCTTCAAAGGCCCAGGGGATTTAGATTACAATTCAGGGGAACCACAAAGGAACAACCATAGGGTGGACCCCTTGGTGTCACACTCAGTGCCCGTGGCTCCAATGAGATTTAAGACAAGGTGATTTAGGGACCTGTGTCCATCTGGTAACTGGACACGGGGAGCCAGGTGAATTCGAGAGAAGCCTTTTCCACCAGTTCTGCCTCCCAGATCTCCAGAGAAAAGGATCACCCTCTCCCCTCCCGGCACTCACTTTTGAATTTGCTCATCTGACAGCCCCCGTGGGTTCCTGATCGAGATTTCTGGAGCTTTGTTGGGATACTAGGAAAAAAGAACAACAGCAAAACCAAAACAAACATCCAAAGCCCAACAAAGAAAGCAGAGAGATCCGGGGAAGGCAGAAGCGGGGTCGCGGGGGGCCGGCAGCCTACCTGGGGGGGCACGGAGAGCAGCAGGGTGAAGCAGACATACTGGGAGTCCTGGTCCTGGGCCGTGGCAGGGTGCAGGGTGATGCTGNGCTAGGGGTTTAGGGCACCGGGACCAGGGAAAAAAAAGGGCGGGGAGGGGGGAATGTTACCAATCCGTCGCCTCCGCCTCCTCACCGGCCGCCGCCATCTTCCCGCGCGCGCCCCGGAACCGGAACCGCAGCGAGGGCGCACGCGCGGAGGTGGGGGCTGTTGCTAGGCGACGAGGCGGCGGCGGTGGGGCCGGTGGTGGCCGGGCTGCGGCGGGAGCGGGCCGAGGGTAATCCCACCTGGGGCTTGGGTCTCGTCCTGCCGTGGGGGAGTGGAGGTGGAGCCGGCGGGCAGGGACGGAGACCGGTGGGAAACCCCGGGGACACCCGCCCTGGGGAAGAGGCCCACAGGGGGAGGGGAAGCCCCGGGCCTTTGGATTTGGGATCGCAGCGCGTGCAGCCGTGCCTTCCCAGCACTGGCACTGCCCGTCTCCATCGTGGCCTGCAGCGGCTGGGGTTGGGGGTCGGCGCCCCACGGCAGCTGGTGGTGGAGGGCGGGAGGAGGGGAGAAGGGGTGAAGTGCTCCTCCTCACTGGCCATTTTGCCTCGGCAGCTCGGCGGCCCCCTCCCTGAACGCCCGCGATGGAGAAGTATCATGTCCTGGAAATGATCGGCGAAGGCTCCTTTGGGCGCGTGTACAAGGGGCGCCGGAAACACAGCGCCCGGGTGAGGAGAGAGGCGGCACGGGAGAGGGCCAGGGCTCTGTTGTGTGGCACTGGGGACTGATTTCTGGTGGCTATTGGGTTCCAGGACCCTGCCAGGGCTTTGGGACTCAGCACTCATTCATTTTTTTGCTGACATTCCAGCTCCTGCTGGAACGGTCATTCAGGTTCAAGGGACCTCAGGAGGTCTCCAGTCCATCCCCTGCCCAAAGCAGAGTCAGCACTAAATTCAGATCTTGCAAAACCGTAGGGATAAAGACCCCACAGCCAGTGCTTGACTGTACTTGGGGTGAATGGTTTTTCCTTATATCTAGTTGAGATCTTCCCTGTTTCAGTTTGTAATACCTATCTCGTCCTCCCATCTTGCATGTCTGTAAAAGTCTGGCTCCGTTTTCTCCAAAACCTCCTTTTGGGAATCACAACATTACTATTCTACTTCCCTATACATGTTTTCTTCAGGCTAACTAAGCCTGTTCCCCCCAGCTTCAACTTGCACACCGTGTGCTTCAGCCCCCTTGCCATCCTGGTGGCCTCTGCAATACCCTCTCTGGCCTATTGGTGTCTTTCTGGGCCAAAACCCAGGCACAATATTGCCAATGTGGTCTAACGTGTCAGGTAAAGGGTAATAATCACTTCCTTTATACTCCTGCCTGTTGATACAGCCCAGGGTGGTGCTAGTGCTCCTCAGTGCCAGGACACGCTGCTGGCTTGTGTTGGGCTTGCTGTCCACCAGCCTCTCTAGCTTCTGTCCCATGTTTGGACTGTTTCTGGCAGTCCTATCTTTGTCTGCCCCCACTGATTACATTGCTTTAAACACCAGTGTGCAAAGTACTGTGAGCACCTGTATCAATATGCAAGGGCCTGGGGGGAGCCCCAGCTCCAAGGGATCCAGTGAACAAATGTTTTGTTCGGTGTGCTCAGCTGGAAAATACTGAGTCCTGTTTGGGTTAAACACAGCCTCTGCCAGGGCATGTAGAAACCTGGTCTCATCACAGCTTTACTGGCTTTGAAAGGTGGTGGCCTTGAAGTTCATACCCAAGGTGGGGCGGTCTGAGAAGGAGCTGAAGAACCTGCAGCGGGAAATTGAGATCATGAGAGGCCTCCATCACCCCAATATCATCCAGATGCTCGACAGCTTTGAGACCGACAAGGAGGTGAAGGGCAGATGCTTTTGCTTGACTGGGGCTGGGGGACAAGGACTGGCTCCTGCTGTCATAGGGATCTTTTTCTCAAGAGGGGCTGGTGACACCCTTCCAGAACCTGGTCAGTGTTTTTCAGAGCCCTCCAGTATGTGCTGTTTGGGGAGCCAGCACCTATTTGGTCTGTGTGGGTTGTGCTGGGTCATATACAGAGGTGAAGGAGCTTGATGGGGTCGTGTGTGATGAAGAGGAGTGGTTTAGGATCAGAGGATGAGAGTGACCCTTCAGTCCCTCATCAGTCTCTTCAGAGTCTGACTATTCACTGATTTAAACGCTCATGGAGAGAGCGTGATAAGAAAGGATTGAAGACTGTGCTATGGAACATGGGAGCATGAAATAAAGTAATTGGGCAGCAGATTCAAAACAAGCTCAAGGGAGTGATTCTACCCACTGGTCTTGGAAATGCCATTCTGGGCTTGTCCTGTCCTTCCCTTTTCCCTGTCTTCTGCTGGCTGCCTGAGATAAGGACAGCCACAAAGCCTCTGCTAAGCACTAGGCCCTTGCTGCACTGCATCCACTCCACTGCCGTCTCCCACCCCGGGTCCCACCCCAAGCTGATCGGTTGTGCACAACAAAACCCCAGCATCTTCCTCAGATTTCTTACGCTGCTCTGTCCCAGTCCCCAGGGCATGTTGGGGATGTGGCTGGGTAAGTGCTTGATCTCACCATGCTGCTTTTCCATCCAGGTTGTGGTGGTGACTGACTACGCGGAGGGGGAGCTCTTCCAGATCCTGGAGGATGATGGGAGTTTGCCTGAGGACCAGGTGACTGTTGTGGCAGTGGCCACTGGGTGTTTGCTGCAGGATGAAGAGAACAGGGTTTGTCTGCCCGCAGGAAGCAGGTCTCTGCTGTGGGCCAGGCGACATCAGGAGGGTGAAAGTGCCTCCAGGGCTTTATCTGGCAGAGCTTCTGAAGGGGATGGAGCAGGGGCCAAGCTGCACTGGGGGAGAATGGGGTCCAGTAGTGACATTAGTTTCCATGTTCCCTCTCCAAAGACCACAGCACCAGGCTGCTGTCTCAGATGTTGGCCTGCTCCAAGGAACTGGTGGTCCCTGCCCCAAATAGGGCAAGGGCAGAATTGAGGGTACAGGGGGAGCCAGGCCATAAGGGACCCCATGGCTGTGCTGGCTGGTGGTGCTGTGGGGCACAGGGTGAGGTTTCCGTGTCTCTGTCAGGTACAGACCATAGCTGCCCAACTGGTCTCTGCTCTCTATTACCTGCACTCCCATCGCATCCTGCACCGCGACATGAAACCCCAGAACATCCTGCTGGGCAAAGACGGCGTCGTCAAACTCTGTGACTTCGGGTGGGTGCTGGGGGCCAGTGTGAGGCTTGGGGCAGCCAAGGGGTGTCCTGAGTGTTCTAGAGGAGGAGGCGGGAAGGTGGAAGGGGACCTGGATTCTGTGCATATTTAGGGGTTGTCAGGGATGGGGGATTTTGGACTCCAGAGGGAAGATGTGTTGGTAAACGTGTAGGCATCTCCTTGGGAGTTGCAACAGATGTTTCAGCCTGAACCAACCATCTGTGGTTTGCTCTGAGCAGGTTTGCCCGTGCCATGAGCATCCACACCATGGTGCTGACCTCCATCAAGGGCACCCCACTGTACATGTCCCCTGAGCTGGTGGAGGAGCGGCCATATGACCACACAGCAGACCTGTGGTCCGTGGGCTGCATCCTGTATGAGCTGTTTGTGGGCACTCCTCCCTTCTACACCAGCAGCATCTTCCAGCTTGTCAGCCTCATCGTCAAAGACCCTGTCAAATGGCCCAAGGCCATAAGCCCAGTCTTCAAGGTAAGGGGGAAGGCCCTGCCTGTGGGGTGAGATCCACTAATGTGGTAGCAGCTTTGGCCTCACCTGCTGCCTGAGTGGGTGACTCTTAGTTTTTATGTCGTCTAACAGGGATTTCAGAACACAGAGAAGGGATGAGAGCTTGGTCTCTGGGGTGGGGGGAGCTTGTCACTGCTGTCCCTCTCTATGAGCTGGGAAGCTGGGGCTGAAGCAAAGGGGTGATTTATTGGGCTGGGAAGCGTCTTCCCACATGCTCTAAGCACTAGAGCCACTCCTTTCCCCGAGCAGGGAATGTGGGCCTCCTGGGTGCCCTCACTGGGGGAGACTGATGGGTACACTCTGCTCACTATGGGTACCAAGCAGGTGTTGGTGACCCTGGTACTGTGCCCCCTGTAGAGCTTCCTGCAGGGACTACTAATGAAGGACCCCTGCCAGCGCCTGTCATGGCCAGAGCTGCTCTCTCACCCCTTCATTGCTGGACGGGTTACTGGTAAGTACCAACTCTTTTTCCAGCACTGACCAGGTGTATTTTCTCCTCCTACTGCCTGGAGGATGGGAGGACCACCCCGCCCTGCTTTTTTTACTACCCTGTTCTTTGCCTACCTCCTCTCAGCTTTCTCTAGGCACTGACCCCTAGCTCCTGTCCCTGAGCTTACTCTGGGTCCCCTGGGATTCCCCTGGGATCCCAGAGCCGATCGCTCTCCCTGTATTCCAAGGGAGAGCTGCTGATGAAGCTCTCACCTCCCCAGTGATTGATGACACGGAAGAGCATGGGATCTCAAACCCCTTCACCACCAAGCTGTCCCCAGAGCTGCAGGCCCTGAAGGAGCAGCAAGCCCATTCCCTGGCCCCCAGGAGCGGCCAGTCCAGGATCCTGAGAAAGGCCCGTCAGAAGATGGCTGAGGAGGCACAGAAAAAGGTGGGGGATTCCCCTGGCTGTGTCCCACAGTCGGGGCAAAGGAGGGACACTGAAATGGGACCTGGGGGGAAAGACAGAAGGGACATGGGTCAGACTGAGGTGTCAGCCACATACAATGCAGGATGTGGGGTCCTTGGGGTGGTGGGGTCTAGAGGCCTTATCTGGCTGTCGGAGTAACCCTGCCCTGACCGAGCTTCTCTGCCATCACCCAGGGGCAACTGAAGGCAGGTGATGCATCTACGAAGGACTCTGGCAAAAGACGCCCAGGGCATGGACCCAGAGCAGCTCTAAAGAAGGCAGCTCTCATGGAGGGGGAGCCACCTGCTACCTCCAAAGAGAAGAACCCCAGTGTCCTGCAAGGAAAGAGCAGCATGGCAGAGTGGGATTTGGAGGAGCCTCCACCCAACCCACGGTGAGGGAGGTCTGGGGCTGGGAGAGGAGGAAGAATGGAAGGCAGGGTAGTTCACCGACTGTGCTCTTTTCTTGGCCAGGGAGCACAGCATCACTCGAGACTATGAGCGTGAGTTTCCTGGAACAGGGGTCTCTCCGCAGCCTGGTGCTGTCAGAGCAGAGCCCTGGCGGAGGCGCAGCATTGAGACTGTGGACCTGGAGATTGAGGTAAGACAGCGTCTTGTGGTGAGGACAGCAGGGCCCAGTCCCCAGGGCCTGGTGCAGAGACCCTGGGGCAGGCAGGGTCTGTGGCACCAGTCCTTTCTCCTCCATGCATAGGAGCTGGAGAGTGATGAGGAGTGGCAGCACCTGATTGAGGCCACTGAGCCTTCAACCATGCAGCTGAGCACGCCACTGAGCCTCCTGAGGGACCCAGTCTTCTGGCACCGTGTCCAGGCCCGCCTGAGAGACTCTGCTCAGCAGGTAAGTGATGGCTGCCTCAGACGACTATGACTGGGGACACGGATGCTACCTTTTTCCCCAGGATTGTATCGGGAGCATTGGGAGAGTCCTCAGTCCAGTCAGCAAGGGGATCCTCTGCTTCTCCAGGAGCTGGAGCTGTCTCATGCACTTAGCTTGCCATCTGCTCCCCTGCTGTCCCCAGCCTGAGGAGGTGGAGGGCTGCCACATGGCTGGTGGAGAGGCCAAAACCACTGCTGATCATGAGCACTTCTGGCTTCTCTGTGTCCAGGTGCTGGAAGGGATGCTGGAGGGAGCCTCCCGTCTCCGTCCCGTGCTCCGTGTCGTGGGCAACCTCCTGGCTACCCGGTGTGACTCTGAGCTGCTGGACTACTTCTGCCAAGAGCTGAATGTGCCTCTGTCCCTGCTGTGTCTAGCGAAGCAGATCCTGGAGAGTGGTAGCACCAAGCAGGTGGGTGTAGGACCCCAGAGGAATTTGGGCTTCTTCCAGCCCTGCAGAGTGCTGGTGCTGAGGAGGCCCTGATGTCCTGCTGGAGCTGGCTTACTAGACTGGTAAGCTTCCAGGCCCCGTAGGGAAGGGGGAGGTTCTGGCATGGAAGAATCCCGCCGCGGTGGTGTTGGCATGGCCAGCAGACAATCCCCACTTGCTGTTTGTTTCTGGATCCTGCAGCAGCCCTGGTGTATCACGGTGCTGACAGACCTCCTTGTGGTGACCACAGTTTATTTCAGCAGTGAATGCAGCCTGGAGGAGAGTGGGCAAAAGGACAGGTAAGGACAACGCTCTGTGTTCTGAGGTCTCTTGTGGCCACTGTGGAGACCAACCAGTAGGCATGAGGGTGGTGTTCATACTCTGTGGCTGGAGCTGTCTCTGTGGGATAGCATCACGGACTAAGCGCTTCATGCCATATCACTGTTCTCACAGAGGAGCGCTTTCCGTGAGTGGGATTAATTAAGGGGAAGGTACAGCTGACTAGAATCCAGTTGCGCTGCCTGCTGGCACTGGCTCACAGTGCTAGTGTGTGCTGCCTGCTCCATTACCCAGGGCCATGTTGGCCTGTCCAGACCCTGTTCTTACAGCCAGGGCCTGTGTTTCTCTGCTCTCCTCTGCCTCTGCTGCCTCCCCCAGCCTGCAGGCCTTCCGTGAGAGTGCTGGCTGCTTCCTAGCCCTGCTGCCGGAGCTGCTGGCTGAGCCAGCTGACAGCGAGATGAGACTCTGCCAGCAAAGCCTCCTGGTAAGGGCGTCCCTGTCTCCCTTATCCCCACCCTGTACCTGAGGGACAGAAGCTGTGGGGCCAGGTGTGCATGTCAGGGGGAGTGCAGGCTGAGAACCCTGCTCCCAGCTGTGGGGTCTGATATATTCTTGTCAGGGCAGGCTGTCTCACCCACTGGTGGTTTTGGGGGGATCAGATGCAGAAATGAGGTCTCTGAGGGAGCGCGTTCCCTGACTGTGCCTCCATGTGTACCCCTCTCTCAGCCAGCATGTAGCCACATGTGGCTCCCACACAGTAACCAGGCTGGAGAGGACACTTAGAGGTCCCTGAAGCTCCAGCACATGAGTCCTTCTCCCATCTCTGCTGTCCCCCCACAGCCTCCTCCCCCATTGCATTTTTCTCTCCTTCCTCCATTGATCTGCAGTGATGGCCCTCCCTGTTTCTCCCCCAGTGCTTCACCCTGCTTTGTGAGAGCCTGGATGCGACGTGCCCCTCTGTCTCTGCCCCCTTCTATGCCAGCCTGCAAGAGGAGCATCAGCCCCTGCTAAACAGACTCCTCCAGGGATCCATCTCAGAGCAGCCTGCTCTGCAAGGTAGCAGTGGTGGCAGCTCGTGCCTGTTCCTGGTATTTCCTCTCTCCCTCCTACCCTTGTGCTCCCTCAGAGCACTGGCTGCCATCGCAGTGCTGTTGGCTGGAGGAGGTGTCTGAAACTTATCTGCCCCAAACCCTTGCTAACCAGGGCTCTCCTGTTCTCTCCCTCAATCCCAGATCTCACTCTCCTCATGACTTTTCCTCTCTTGGCCTCCAACCCCATCCTGCTGCCCCTCAGCATCCCTCACCCTTAGCACATGTCTCCTGAGCTCTGTCCCTGTGCAGGTGCAGCGATGGAGGCCAAGTCATCCCATGATCAGAGCCCAAGTGTGGCAGACCTCTTCACAGCTGCATTGGCTGCTGCCTGCAGCATCCCCCTGGAGAGGAATGGCTGTCGGGAAGCCAAGCAGCAGGTCAGGCCACCTGTTTTTGCAAGGCAAGGAGATGTGGTCCCCACAGGGGCAGCAACCCTTTGCAGGAGCGTCTCTTTTTCAGCAGTAGAGTGGAGGGCTGGGGTCCTCTGGCTTTGGTGGCTGCAGGGCTGATGTTTGCAGGCTGCTCCTTCCGAGCCAACAGCTGAGCTTCAGGAGTCTAAGGACTCCTAAGTCAATTAAGAGACTCACACTTAGGATGTGAGCTGTGGGATGGGCTAAGTGGAGAACTAGGCAATGCAGAGAAAACATGAATTCTTGTATGACAGTGATATGAACTGTAGGAAATCTGAAACTGAATGGACAGTAAATAAGAGGGAAAACAAAACTACAGATGTACATTTGATCCTTTAACTCAACTCTGAGTCAACAAGGAGGGAAGCAGAGGAGGAATCTCACCTTGCTCATCTCTGCTCTGGGACTGTGCATCCAAGCCGTACTGGTCATGGCAGATTGGCATCCCCTTGTGAACACAACACGTAGGAAGCAGATGCCTTCTTTTATTTGTTTGTTGCTAGCATTAAATTCCTTAAGTGTGTGCAGTGCTTCAAGTGCCCAGGGTGCCAAACAGGCTGATTTCTGCAGGTTGCTCGGGAGGTAGCTGAAAAGCTTATGGAGGGAGAGAGCCAGCATCTTGGGAAGCTGCTGGGGAGGCTGGAGCACCCAAGCTTCTCCTTGAAGGTGCTCAAGGTAATGTCCCTGTCCATTTATGTGGCTGCCCCCAGAGATGCCTGGACCTTTGGTCTGGGGTTAGGAGCATGGGGAAGGGGGAACCATGGGCTCATCCCTCGATGACTGCCATCTCCCTGGTGTCAGTTGTTGAATAAATGAGCCCATGGTAGTCACGGGGTGTGACTGGGATGGGCCTGGTCACTGTGTCCCTGTCCCCAGGGGCTGGTATACATCTTTCCCCTCTGCCTCCCAGATCCTCTACGCTGGCTGCCATGCCAGCCTGAGCTTGTGCCAGCACCTGGGAAAGAGCCAGCAACTGTGGGATTCCCTCATGCAGCTCTCAAAGGGCAAGGTACGCCTGACCACAGCTCCGGTGGTGGGTTAGGAGTGTGGGCAAGCAGGACACATTCCTCTGAGTGCTACTTGGACCAATCTGAGGGATGTGTGGGGAGAAGAATTTGGGGGAGCTTAGTCTGGAGAGTGCAGTTCTCCAGGGCTGCCTCTCCTCCCAGTCTTGCTGTACCCCTGTGACTCCTGCTCCTTTGGCAGGTCCCTATGGTGGAGGTGACCGAGAGCACAGCCTGTGAGGCCTCTCTGTACCTGCTGGCCCTGCTCACCCTGCAGCTCCAGGGCTCCCCTCCCAGGTAAGCACCCGCTTTCGCTCATGGTTAGGAGAGGAACATACGCTGTCTTGAACAGCCCTCTGCTCTGCACCCTACCCAGAGCTGGGCTTCTACTCCCACTGATCCCTCCAATCTGGACACATCAGCAGAATGCTGGGCAGCGTGCGTGGGTGCTGGGGATGTGGTGAGGGCCCAATGTGGACAAGGAGGTGCTGTGAATGATGGCATGCTCCTCTTGCAAGGTGGCTGCTTCCCAGCCCTGGGGGTATTTGGATGCTGGTGCTCTGTGGAATGTGAAGCTATGGGAACACAGTGCCTCCCTCCTGGTTCCTGTGTTTCAGGCTTGAGGAGGTGGTTGCCCTGGCCATGGATCTCATCACCCAGTCTCCTGTCATCTCCCTTGTGGTGAGTCTGCCCACCCTGCCAGAGTCATCACTGATAGCCCTGCAGAGCGCCATGTCCCCTTTGGGTCCTACTGTTGCTTGCTTAGGGTGGGATGGGGGCAGGTGCAGCCTGGCTGTCCATGTCCTGGGCTGAGGGATGAAGAGTCAGAACTGAGTGGGCAGATGGGAACGTCCCAAAGGTGCTAATCTCTCTCTGCTCCCACAGGGTGCTGCAGCATTCCTCCTGACACAGCTCAGTCAGCATGGGGTGACCTTGGAGCTCGGGGGGGAAGAGATCCTACTGGTGGTGACAAATGCGCTGACAGCACCTGCTGAGGTACAGGATGGGGACAGAGGAGCCAGGGAGCCATGATGTAACCTCACGGTGGAGGTGTGCAGTCAAAGATGGGCTCAGAAGGGTGCAGGTGTGGTCCTGCTGCCCGCAGACCCAGCACCTAGCTTCAGCCTGTCCTATTCTCTCTTACAGCTGCAGCTCCCCCTGCCAATGGGTGCTGGTCTCTATGATGGGATCTTTTTCCTCCTGCTGAAGCTCCTTGCCCAGGTACCAGCCTGCCTATCTCGCTTTGCCTGGTCCCTGACAAAAGGTGTGGGGATAAAAAGGCACTAATGTAGATCAATAAAGAAGGCTGAGGCAAACCAGGGAACTGGGGAGCTTTGGCTGAGCTGTGCAACCCCATGAAAGTCACCTAACGTCCCTGGGTTGTCTGTGAAGCTCTGGAGGGTTGGTGGGAGGACAGTTGGCAGGGAGGCAAGTGATTCCTGGGCACATTGGAGTGAGAGAGGGCTGATATGCCTGGGGACTGTCAGCCTCCCCGCCCCTGAGCACCATGTGGCTGGGATGGATGTGGACCTGAACCCATGGGAGCCATAGTGGACCAGGATGTCCCCCAACACCTATCTCCCATCTTTAGGAGGACGTGGCTGTGGAGCAGGGCTTTGCTGCCTCAGAGCTGTGGAGCATAGTGTGGCATCGTGTTGCTGTGGTGCTTCGTGTGGGCAACCACAGGGTAGTGCTGGAGGGAGACACCCCAGGGGCAGACCACCCCACAACAGAGCCGGACTGGAACCTCCTCTCCCCTCAAGGTAGGAGCTGCAGGATGGCCTGGACCCTGCTCCACATCCTGCCCCCAGACTTGCCCGTGCCTGTCCCCATCGGCATCTAGTCCCTGAGGCCAGAGGGCCTGGGGGGCTTTTTTTGAGGGTTGCTGTTGTCCTCCGGTGAAAGAGGGCCGGGCTGGCTCATGCTGTGCCCAGTCAGCGGCAGCTTAGCTGAGCTGGCTGTGGAGGAACAAGAAAGGGTATCTTTGCTGGAGGGGAACATTCACCCTGGCAGGTGTGGCCACCATGGGTAGAGAATGGTCTGGTCTTGGGCACGGAAGCACAGAAGCGACCCTGGAGCAGCCTTGAGGCAGTACAGGCAGAGGAGAGGAGACTTTTCAGCCTGTCCTAGCATTGCCCCTCTGCTGCACTGTTCCCCCTCCAGGCACCCTGCTCTTCCTCAGCCTGGCCCTCTTCGTCTTCACTCATGAGTCCCACCAGTGCCTGCCTCAGCTTGCCCAGTCCCACGGTGTCCTCATGGTGACACTGAAGAGGCTGCTGTCCCCTGACTTCTTGGCATGCCTGGCACAGACGTGAGTTGTGGGGAGGGCTGAAGAGGGCAGAGCTCAGCCACTGAATGGGGCTTGAACACAAGCACACAGAGGGCTGAGAAGTTTCTGACCTGGCACTTGCAGGGCACAGCTTACCTGCAGAGCCCCTCCTTAGTGCCTGGCGTGGGGAATGCTCTCTGCCTCTTGCCTTGATGTTTTTCTGATGACCTCTGTATTAAGCTCACTCTCTAACAAATTCAGACAAGCAGGAGAGGACGGGGACCCTGAGCTTGTCCCAGCTGTGGTGATCCAGGCCTGCCAGCTCCTCTGTTTCCCTTTTGCCCTGGATGTGGATGGGGACACCTTAGCATTGGTCATGGAGGCTGTGAGAGATGCCCAGATCCCTGCCCAGCTGCTGCAGGTACCCTCTTGGCTCTTTGTTTCTCTTCCACCCCATACTGTGGAGACACCTCCCCACATTGCATCCCCTGGTGTGTGGCACCACCTCACACTGTGCTGGTGATTTCTAGCCACACAGGGGTGTCACTTGGGTGCCATGCAGCCCCCAGAGTGGCTTGGCCGGCAGCTGAGCTCTGCACCCACCTACTGGCAGCCCTCAGCCACTGCTTGACATGGCCCACACACAAGTACAGCACACTCAGTACCAATCTCTCTCCTTTCTCCTTAGGTCTGCTCTCACCATCTGCCCTTCTCGTACACTGAGCTCCCCATGACCCTCTTGTGCCACCTCGTTGTGTCTGATGAGCAGGTCATAGATCAAATGGTGAGGGCAGCCACTGCCTCAGAGCACGTCATCACCTTCTTGACATCTGCCTTATTTTCAGACAGCCTTACGCTCACAACTGACCTCCTGTCTCTCTTGACCCATGTGGCCCGGGCCTGTCCGGAGCACTTGCCCTTTCTCCAGAGGATCCTGAGAGGCTCGGATGTGGCTGACCAGCCACTGACCCACCTACTTGGCCACCGGCAACACATGATACGGGCCAAAACCTGCACCCTGCTGGGCAACCTGCTCCGACACAGCCACAGCTTTCCCCAGGTGCTGCACAGCCAGCCTGCCTTGCTGGAGAGCTTGCTGGGCTGCCTGGCAGACCGGGAGGAGAGCGTGCGGAGGGCAGCCAGCTTCGCGGTGGGCAATGCCGCCTACCACGAGTCCTCGCCGGTGGGGACCCTGGGCAGGGCCGTGCCCAAGCTGACAAGGCTGTTGAGGGATGCGCAGGCCAGGACACGCTGCAACGCGGCCTCGGCCCTGGGCAACCTGGGCCGGCGCTCGGCGGAGCTGGGGGACCTGCTGATCGAGAGCAGGGCCCCCCACATCCTGCTGGAGGTGGCCTGCCAGGACCCCCGGGAAAGCGTGCGGGAGGGAGCCCTGGTGGCGCTGCGGGCCCTCAGCCAGCACCCCGGGATACAGCAGGTACCGTGTGGGCACCTCTGCTCCTTGGTGGGACCTCATGGGGCTAGGGGCCAGGCTGGCGGGTGACTCCTGTCCCTCCCTTTGCTCCGCAGGTCCTGCTGTCCCTCAGAGCCACTGAGAGGCTGGCTGCGCTGGCCAGTGGTGACTCACAGCCTGCTGCCGGTGGCAGTCCCCGGCCTTCTTCTGCCCGGCACTGTGAGAAGCTCCTCCGTCTCCTCGCACCCCTGTGCAGCGCTGGTGGGAATGGTGCTGGAAACGCCCCCAGACCCCCAGATCCCGGCAAGTCTGTGGCCCCGCACTGACACCTGGGCTCAGCCTGATGTTGCCTCCAGGAGGACAGGACAACCGCTCTCTGCCTCCTCCTCATGCTCCGGCCCCGACCTTCACTGTTGTCCGCCCCGAGGAAGGGGATATTCCTGCCCGGCCAGTTTCTCCCTGTGGGAAGCCATTCCTGGAAAAGTGCCTGTAGACCTAAAGAGACCACCTCTTTCTAAGTGGCCACCCGGGCCGTGCCCGCCCACCGGGCCCCGGGGCTCTGCCGCTCCATCTCTGCTATCTCCCCGCCAGGCCGCTAGGGGGCGCCGTGTGCCGTTGCGGCTGGCGCGGTGGCTGCCGGGAGGTGTAGTCACGTGGCGGCGCCGCCCCGGATCCCTATGGTAACGGCGGGCGGTGCGGCGGCGGCCCAGGAGCGGCGGGGTTCGGGGGCGCCGGGCGGGCGGTGAGTACGGGAGGGGTGGGCCCGAGTGTGCCTCCCCTTCAAGGAGCGGGTCCCTTCCCCTCATGGGGAGTGCGTGCCCTCCGTGAGTGCTATCCCCAGGGCCTACCCCGGGGCATGCGGCCCTTGGTTCCCCTCGCTGCTTCCCCGCCTCGCCGGGCCTCCACGGCCCTCCCTGCCGTGCCCGCAGCGCTCACCCAGCCTCTGCCCCAGCACCGAGGTGGCGCCTTACTGAACCACAGGCCTCGCCGTGCCCCTGCGCTGTGACCCCTTGGGGTGCTCTGGGCCAGGCCCCATGGGGCTGGGGACGCGCCATGGGGGTGCTCTGCGGCAGGATGTGGTGGGGACAGTTTCCTGGCCAGCGCTCCTGGGGCAGGAGGGAGCATCTCAATAGCGCCTTTGGCCTCAAAGACTTTTACCTGAAAAAATGAGAAGCAGAGTGTGTTCCCTGGGCGAGTGTCAGGGATAAAGAAGAGCTGGCTCTGTAGTGAGCCTCTCCAACAGCTCTTGGAGCAGCAGTGAGGATGGAGCTGAGGTTGACCGGAGCGAAGCGAGCACTGGGACAACCCAGCTGTTAATCCTTCCACTGGGGTCTTGGCTGCTCTAGTGTTGTAAAAAGAAACTGGTGGGTCTGAAAGGTGAACAGCAGAGCTGCAAGATGAGTTGGGACAAGCTTGGAATGTTTCCTGAATGACTCCAGGGTCTGGGCTAGGAATGAGGGGTGCAGGAGTGGGGAAGCCCTGTAGCACTGTGCCAGCCTGCTGTCTCCCTGCCCAGCCAGGCTGCAGATACCTCATGGGAGGCAGAGTTCAGCCCCACAGCTCCACATCAAAACCCTCCCTATGTGACTTCCAGAGATGCAGCTTCTCTTTTTCATTGCTGTGTACTCCCTAACAAACATGTGTGTGGTGGTCTGGTGGCTCCTGGGCAGTTTGAGGAAATTAACAGCAGATTGTTGGTCTGATTACAGTCCTATCTAATAATTTTTCCTTTATTCTTAGTGGTATCCAGCAGATAGTGGCACTTATCTATCCTTGCGTTGCACTCTTGTTACAGTCCTTAAGTTTTGTATTAGGCAAACTTTGTTGATGACAAATTGGCTACTCCTGCACTTCAGTCATGCCTGGGACCCTTCTCAGCATAGCAGGAATCGCATTGCGAGGAGGACACTGACAGGGCCAAATGCCACTATCCCCAGATAATGATGCCTGCCTGGAGATGTGGTGTCACCGATGCAGGTTGAGGGCTTTGGCTGATGTACTGGCTTGGCTGGGTGCAATTCCTTGGCATTTCCCAGGTTCATCCCCTGCAGCAAGTTTGGGAGTATTTGGCGGCTTCCTCCTGACTTGAATCTCTGTTTCTGCTCCACTCCTGACCTCTGAGAGACCGCTGTATGGAGTGAGGTGGTTGCAGTGCCTCCAGAGGAATCTTTCTCATGCTGGCCAAGACATGGAAGAGTCCTCATCACATACTGAAGGACAGACCTGGGAGCTTTATCTTCCAGTTCCAGATATGTTTCAGAAAAAGGTATCAAGGGGATGGACAAAGAATTGATGTGTTTTGAACTAATTGGGCAGTTCTTGTCTCCTTGCTACGTATCGATATTTTATAGTTGTTCCACTCCACCTTTATTTTATTTCTGTGCCAAAGGCTGAGAGCATGTCCAGGCTGCCTAAAACCAGACTGATCTGTGCTGACTGCCTGTCAGTTCCTGTGCTAGTGGCCACACTCTCCCCAGGTCTTGCTGTGTAATTTTCCTGTACCTTTTCTCCCATTGTGAATCATAATTGAGAATGATATCACTTTGGTTTGCTGTCTGTTTGGATTTGCAGGAAGGTGCTGTAGATCTCCTCAATGAAAGGCTGTAAAACACCCCATGCTTTAGCTCGTTGCTTTTAACCCAGACTTGTTTCTCTACTGTAGTTTACACTGCAATACAACTGCTCCCATAGCCCAGATGATAAGAAAGTACAAGTCAGAGATGGGAGCAAGGGCAGGGACATCCCTGCTTCGCTGCCTGGGAAACAGAGCTGTGCAGTCTGCTGTGGCTGTGTGGCTGGTCCCCTTCAGTGGCCTGGTGACCCTGTTAGGGTGGAAAAGTCAATATTCTTTGATAGCAATGGAGATTCCATGCTCTGGACCTTTTGTCCTTTGGTGTGGCCCCTCTACTCTCTGGTCACAGCCAGGTTAGCCTGCCTGGGGTGAGCACTGAGCCAGCCCTTTACTTAGATGTCCCTGGTGCGCTCTCTCCATGGCAAAGCTGCAGCCCTGGATTTTCTGCCTAACCACGCTGGAGTCCGTCATCTCATCCAACACTGTGCTCCGATGCCCTTAGAGCAGTGAGAAAGTCCCCTGTGAACTCAAAACACGTGAGCCTTCAGTCCCCAAGCCAGCCTATGTGTGTGTGGACGGAGACATTTGCTGCACCACAGAGTGAGGCGGCAGCTGAATTCCAGCTCTCCTATGGCTTAGTCCAATACCCTGCTGCCCATAAAGTCAGCCTCTCTCCCTCCCTGTCACCTCAAAAACAGGAGCGTGTGCCAGAAGTGCTCTGCTGCTCTTGCAGGGCAGTCCTCTGCTTGGTTCAATGATCATTTTGGGCAGCCGTGCACTTCTCACGCTTCCTCTGTTCAGCATGGAGGGGAGTTCAGCACCGCAGCCATTGAATTGAAATGACTAGCTACAGCACAAATGCCAGGCACAAATGTAATCCTGGGATGCAAGTGGAATTTGCTGACACATCCCTGCAGTGGGTCATTTCTCACTGATATCTTTTTTTGACCTGAGTGACCAAGCAAAAACTAGGTGTCTTGATTAGGAGAGAAATTGATGGTCATCATTGTGCCTCTGGTTTTGCACTCAAAACGTGATTTTGCAGAATGATACTGGAGCTGAGAGGGAGCACCGATGCTTAACTGCATGGCAAAGCAGCACGCCAGGCTGTTGGCATTTCTGTGGTGGCCAAGCTGTCTCTGAGCTGTCTGGTCCCCATGGGCTTCTTGTGGCCACTAAGACCCTCTGCTCTTCAGCTTGAACTTGTGGGTGGCCTCGCGTGCTGCTTAGTCTCGGTGTGTGACTGCACTTGAGGCCACTTGTTTCCTGGAGCTGATGTGGGTGACGTTTGTTTCCATGCTGTTGAAACACAAGAGTTTGTACCTAGCTACCAAGTGTAACATCAGCTTTAAGGCACTCTCAGTCAGTCAGTTTCAGAACAATGTGTTTCATCTTGTTGAAAGCTTTTTAATTTTTTTGAAGGGGTATAAACCCTTATTTTGAAATGTATATTAGTTTTAAAACATGTTTATTTTGTGTTGCTGTTAACTCGCTTGTTCAAGCTTTAATCAAAAGCCCCAGAGCTGCAAGTGGGGAACTTGGTGTGAACTCGGATCTCATCTAGAAGAAGATGTTATCCTTTCTAATAGTAAAGAACAGAAATTGCACCCTGCAATGGCATAGAAAACAATAGCAAATCACAGTTGTATGACTCCCCCACCCCCTCGTGACTTTGGGCTATGTGAAGCTGACAGCACATTATCAGGTTAGCTTGCAACTCATACATTTGCAAGCTCTTGTTATTTTAAGCGTGTCACCACAGCTGCTTTTAAAATAATCCCCCCAGCCAGACTCACATGATGGAGGGATGATGTGCACACCTGGGCTCTTACGCTCTTGCCTTTCCTGTTAGAAATGGGTCTGCGAGGAGCTGCCATGCTGCTGTTAAAAGCGCCGGCCGTGGTGGGGCTTGGGCTGGAAGAAGGGACTTCCACTGATGCTTAGTGGGGCGCGCACAGGCTGGGGCACATGGTGGTCTCTGTGCGCCTGTGACGTGACATACATTCATAAAGGCTGTGGCAGTGCTCCAGCTGACATACCGAAGCCTGCGTGTAGGCTGTGCAATAAGAAAAGGTGCTAGCGAAATCATTGTAAGCGAGTGCAGCTGTACCGTCACTCCAACAGTGACAGCTTTGGCCTCTAAATTGTGTGTCACTAGGTCCAAGCCAAAATCCATTAATTACTAGTAATGATGTTTGGGTTTGACTTCCAGCACAGCCAGTTTGCCCTGAGCTTTTCCCGGCTCATGTTTCTACAATAAAATTTCCAAGTGCAGTTTTATTGCTCTTGTGAGCAGCAGAACAGTCTCCTGCTCCTTTGCCCTAGGGTTGGGTTGGCAGAACTAGGATTTGCATAAATCTGTGACCTTCCTCCACCCCAAAACTCTGAGTTAAACGTCAGGGGGAAACTTCTTTGACTGGTAGCCAGCGGGGTTTTAACTTGGGCAGGTGACGTGGTTCATGCCCAGAGTCACAGGGATGTGGCAGCTGCTGTCCTATTGTGCCCACAGCCTAGCCTGTGAAGGTGTCTTCATCTCTGCTGGTTCTGGATGTTCAGCAGCTGCTTTGCTGAGCTGTTGTGCAGTGAGGACAGGAGCCAGTTTGCAGGCAGACATCAGAGATGTCTGTACTGGTACGCAGGAAGTGGGACAGGAGTGTGGTCGGGAGAAGGACAGGCAGCATAAGCTGGTGCTGCCAGCCTGGCTGCATCCTGCCCTGCCCTGTTCAGGGGCATGTCATGTTCTTCCTTTCATCCTTCCTGCCCCTATCTCTGAGCTCCTGTATCTCCACAGAGAAACAGCGGTGGTTACTAGCCGTCGGCTGGTACAGTCCTCGTCTGGAAGCTGTATGTAAGGCCCTGCTGCTTCCTTCTGCAGCCGCTGCTTCCAGTCCACCCCTGCCCTGCGCTGACCCAGCTGCTTCTGCAGCTCCGCGGCAAAACCACTTTGGAGAGGGGCAAGCTCAGCATGTTCTCCCTCTGCCATTGTGGGGCTGGGGACCATCTCTGGCCAAGCAGGCAGTGGCAGCTAAGGCCATGCCATGTCCAGACCTCCACACTGGCAGTTGCAGCTGCTGGTGGTACTCCCGTGTTTGTGCTGGTCACGTCTGTGCCGCTGTTGCAACTTACTCCAGAGCAGGGTCACACAGGGCTTCTACTGGAATACTCATGCCCGTGTCTAAGCTGGCTGTAGGATTCCTTATTACAACTTCATTAGGCCAAATCACTTTTATTTTTATAGCAGGATGATCCACTGATAGCTGTAAAGCCGTGTGGAGATGAGGCACAGGTGGCCTTTACTGCAGGCTGGTCTTGCGAGGTCATTCACAGCTGGGTGAGAGCACAGTCGATGGCCAAGCTGGCAGCATGCACGGTGACACCACAGTGACAGTACCCTCCACGCAAGGACGTCAGGGACAGTTTCATTCACCTCCTCATGTTTTCATTTTTCTTTTTCACATCTATGCTCGCTGGTGCGCTAGGGTCACTTTGTGGTTCAAGCATGCTTGTGACCTGGGTGCATCTGGGGGAATGGTGTGCGGAAGCTGAGCTTCTCTCACTTGTTTACTGGGGGAAACTTGAGCCAGGCGGGTGGCGGCATCTGAGCCACAGCCTCTTTGCTCTGTGCTAATCGCTGTGAATGTCACAACACGGCCGGGTTTGCTGCTGGGTGCAGATCAGGTAGCGATCGGATAGTGTGGTACAGCTCAGTTGTGTATGGTGTATAGGACTCCCTTCCCTAGGGCTCGGAGCCCCTCTGGGCTGCAACTCGCAGAGGGATGAAGCCACCCAGTCCTCGTCTGGAGTGCTCAGTGTGACTGTACAAGTGCTAACGAGGAGTGCAGTCATGGGCATGGAGCAGACCTGACCCCTTCCATACTTCCTTGCAGAGCTTGGCAGGGCAGCAGCTCTCCTTCAGGACATATAGCTCCTATACGTCCCCTGCGTGGGATGTTCCCACCTTGTACAGCCTCCAGTTGGGATGCTGCTGACCTGATGTACGCTGGAGACTGGGGCCTGATGCTGGGGTAGGTCTGTGTGGGGTGTAGGTCTGTCTGACCCAGCCCTGTGGTGGGTGTGAGCCACTGTCATGGTGCTACAGAGCAACATCAGTGTGTCCTAGTGGCACTTTACTGCTGCACCCAAGGCTTGATTTCCTGATGAGAAAGGAGTATGTATGAGTATTGCAAGAAAACTAAGAGGGTGATGGTTGATGCTCTGCTTACCCTTTTATACTTTTTTTTTTTTTTAAATATGCAAGCTTGTGGGAACTGGAAGGTGGAAAAGCAAGCCAGCCAGCCTGCTTGGGATACAAATTCCTGTATCCAGGAGCCCTCCAGCTATGTGTTAAAGCAAGACAAATACGTGGCACATGGTTTGTTTTCTCTTTCCCTTCTCCCCAGGCAAGAGGATCTTACAGGCATGATGGAATAGTTCGTTTTGGAAGGATTCAGGATTATGTCTGCAGCTCTGTGGTCTGCCAGTTGCTCCTTCCAAGAGACTTTTCTGTAGGACTGCAGTGGGGAGCAATGTGTGTGTGGTACTGCCAGCCTCTGCTGGAAACTGAGGTGTTGATGTTAAAACAGCCCTGCATTTGCTCCTTGCTGTCTTCTCAGTCCTGAGCTCTTTAGGATGCCCTCAGCCCTCGCTGAGCTTTTCCATGGGACTACAAAAGTGAGAAACGTGTTCTTTTTAAGAGCAAGGTCTGAGGTTCTCACCTAGTTGTGGTTCTCACCTTGGAAGCTGAAGCTTTAAGGAGTGGGGAGAAGAAAAAGAAGCAGAAGCAGAGGCTTGTGGTGGAGCCCATGGTGCAGTTTGGAGGTGGGACCCATGGGAGTGGACTTTGGCTCCTTTGCCAGTTCCAAGGCAGGCAGACAGGCAGGCAGGTGGCCTCTCCTTTCCGTCAGGGCTGCTGTACTGGGGCTGCTACCCTGTGGCTCTGGCTGGCCACCAGGCACCTCTGCACGTTTGCAGGGTACAAGCTTTCCTGCAGACAGCACTTTTCCTAGGGCCATCTGTAAGTCATCCTTTGCATCCTCTGATTTCATATGAGATGCCAGCTCTTCCTTTGACTTGGTCCCAGGAAACTCTCGGGGAGCTCAGCAGATGGAGACGTGGTTTTTCATCCTGCAGGGAAAGCAGCTCACCCTCCTTCCCTCCTGTGGCACTGGGCTGGGTGCTTTGCCCTGCTGGAGTAATAGCATCTTTCATGCTGTTGTCTTGTTTCAGGCCAGCAAAGATGCTGCTGTAGATGACTGACTTGCTGGAGCTTGTGTGCTATGGTTCTACATGGCCTCTGCAGGACCAGAACGTGTTAATCTGGGCCCCAAACAGGAGAATAGCATCAGGCTCGAGTCAAGCACCCTTCTGGCAGGGAGAGCTCAGCCACGCCAGGCCTGGCACCTCGCTCAGCAGCAGGCAAAACCCATCTGGAATTTAGAGAAGAAGTATGTGAATGCTTTCCAGGATCACAACCTGCTGCCCTCAGGGATCCCTCTGCAGCAATCCTGCTTATTGTGCCCACCATCCCTATGCCACGCACACCCCGGTGAAGACACCCTCCCAAGCTTGCCCGTGGCCCAGCCGTGCCTGGACCTGGGTGGGAGCACTCTGCTCTACCAACGCTCCTGCCTCAGACCCAAGCCCTACGGGTTTCCTTTCCAAAGCCCTCCGGACACTGGCTCTGCCACGGGAAAGGCGATGTCTTCCTTGCTGATGGAGTCCTGCCTGCTGCCTGCACTGGTGGAGGAGCACTCTGGGACTGGGGTCAAAGGCTCTGCCCTCAGCTCAGGTCGGAAGGCTTCCAGCTCCTATAGACCACTGCTCAATAATAACTCCTTCCTACGGCCAAGCAGTGCTAAAGTGCCTTTGCTGCAGTCACCAGAGATGAGGAAGTTGAAAAACACCCACAGCCTCCCTGACGCCTCATGTCCCCGTGCTGGGGATGATGGGGAGAGCTTCCCTGGCAGCCTGGTCAATGGAGCAGTGAAAAGCAGCAACCTTGTGTTGGAGCAAACTGCGGTCTCCTCCCTGACCCTTGTGCCCAGTGGTGCGATCCTCAGGAAGGATCGGTGCTCACGGAAGGAAGCTGAGAGGAGAGCACACAGCTTAAAAGAGAAGGAGCCGGAGATCAGCCTCATGGAGGCTGTGCAGCCACTAGCCACACACAACAGCTTTGGATGCAAAGTTGAAAGCTCAGGCCGTACAAATGTGGGCAGCCTGTCCAACTGTAACAGCAGGTGGGGGCAGCATGTCATAGCACAGTTCACACCGAAAGAAACCATTGCTCCTCTGAACTCAGAGCTGGGTAGCCATCGCCTTAACGGTAACTCAAGCCTTATAGGCACCAATGGTGCTGTCGTCTGCACTAAGCGTATCAGTGTCCATCTCTTGGCATCACGTGCTGGCTCTCCTGAGCGCAATGCTGACCGCCAGCTCGTGAGCATGCTGAGCTCAAGTGGTGCGGACCGGATGCCAAAAGCAGAGCCTCTGTATCTTGCTGCTGTCTCTGAAGTGGCAACTCAGATGTCCACCATCCAACTGGAGAAAGAGGAGAAACAGGCCCAGGCTGAGCTCCCAAGAAAGCTTGAGTAAGTAGAGACAGGAGGGGGGAGGATATGGCAGGATGGGCTGGGCTGGCAGTTGTGTCTTTGTGTGTTGGGAGAGGATGCACTGTGGGCACTATGGGGGTGGCCGTAAGTGTAACCATGGGCTGCGTCCCTGAGCAAAACCCATTGGTGGCATCCTGGTGCAGGGGGAGCATTCCTGCCACCCCCAGCTTAATGCAGGCACTCAGGGTGGCTCCAAGCCTTTCCACCTTCTCCTTCAGCCACAACATGGAGTTGTTGTGTGGCATTTCTAGCTCCCCACCTCCCAGTTATGGGGCCCTGCCTGCTGTGGCAGACTCTGCACATATGTTGGGTGAAGCCTGCTGTTGAGTGAGGTCCAGCAAGGCTTTCCCAAGCAAAAACATGGGTTCCTAAAGGAACGTGGAGCTGATGCAGGACAGGAGGGCACAAGGACAAGAAGCTCCTGCTCTCCTGCTGGGCGAGAGCATCCTTGTGTTTCTTTCTTTTTGGCTGCTCTGGAAATGCGCCCTCTGAGGGTGCCCTGGGACCTTTCTGTCTTGCTAGCTTGGGATGAGTGCTTGTACAACAGCATTGGGCAGGGCAGTGTTGTCACTCCCCTTCCTATGTTGTCCCATGCTGCCTTGTGGGCTTCCTGGGTTTTTTGGCCCCCAGAAAGTACATGCCACTCCTTCTGATGTGATGTCCTTTGTCCCAGTGTCACTGCTGAGCAGTCGCTGCTGGCGCCAAGTCATCCCCAGGATGAAGCAGAGGAAGAACTTCCTGATGGCCTGGACGAGAGCTGCAGTCAGGAGGAGGATGAGGACAGTGAGTGGTGGTTCCCTGGGGAGAGCTGTGCTCCATGCCTTGAGGTGGGAAGTGTGAGGGCTGTCTGGGAGCTGGGGTTGAGCACAGCTGCCCTCCTGTCTTACGTTTACACTGTCATTTCAGGATGACCTAGAGATTATGCTGAACCCAAAAGTGATGTATCAGCAAGGAGGAACTGCATAGGTTCCTCTGGGGAGCAGGGTAGGGCTCACCACCATCCTGCTCCAAAACTTACCCATCTCCTCTCTGTGCAGGGTTGTCAGCTCCACCCTGCCTTTTATGCCACCAATTAGTGAGCAAAACCCAGGATCCAAGGATTTGGGGCAGCTGGGAAGGGTCTGTCCCCTGGAGCATTTCTTTTCTCTTCCCTTAACTCTGTGTGCATTCACACCCCATGGGGACAAAACTTGAGTCTGTCCTCTCCTGCAGGTGACTCAGATGCTTCCTCTGTTGCTGACATGACATCCAGTGGTTCTGTGGCTCTTGTATCCAGGTTAGTAGCTGTAAATCGTGCATTGAACTTGACATCTTTGTCCAAGCTTGTCCGTCTTTGCTGTCCCTGTTGACAAAGGAGAGCTGTAGCATGTGGGGAAATGGAGTGAAGACACAAACAGGCCTCCCAACCAAAATGAGCGTCCTTGGCCTGCAGACCAAAGCTACCTCTCTTACTCCAGACAGCAGCCCGTAAAGCGCTGAAGATGCAAAGCAGGGGTCTTAATTTCACTGCCTCTGCCAGTTGCTGGGTTCGATTTACTGGATTAAATTGTGTTCTTGCGCTGCTGTTGCTTTGTAGATGAAGCAGATGGAGGCGTCCTGAGCCAGAGATTACAAACGCGCCTTGGGGGTCTTGTGCGTCAGCATTGCATCCTAGAAACAAGTCCTGGAGCCTCGGTTTTTCTTTAGCTTTTGGACAGAGGTTTCTCTGGGAAGGACTGGTCAGCCTGTGGTCATCTGAGTCCTTCCTCCGTGACTCCTGGCAGACCTTTGCAGGACCTGTTCTTGCCTGTCCAGCAATGGGAGCTGGTTCTTGCAGTTGTGCTGCCCCTTGCACTAGTGTCGCCTCTGGCTTTGCTGTCTGCCCAACATCTTGCTGCTTTCCATCATGCCGTTACTCACCTGGGAGATGAGGAAGGCTTATCTCTGAAGGGTCGGAAGGAGGATCCGGGGAACTACAGGCCTGTCAGCCTGACCTCGGTATCAGGAAAAATCATGGAGAGGATCATCTTGAGTGAGCTCTCATGGCAAGTGCAGGGCAGCCAAGGGATCAGGGCCAGCCAGCATGGGTTTAGGAAAGGGAGGTCCTGCTTAACCAACCTGATCTCTTTCTATGACTGTGTGACCCGCCTTCTGGATGTGGGGAAAGCTGTGGACGTTGTCTGTCTGGACTTTGGTAAGGCCTTTGACACCGTCCCCCACAACATTCTCCTGGAGAAGCTGGTGAATCATGGCGTAGACATGTGTACTCTTCGCTGGGTTAAAAACTGACTGGATGGCCGTGCCCAGGAAATTGTGATTAATGGGGTGAAATCCTCTTGGCGGCTGGTCACCAGTGGTGTCCCTCAGGGCTCAGTTTTGGGGCCGGTTTTGTTTAATATATTTATCAATGATCTGGATGAGGGGATTGAGTGCACCCTCAGTAAGTTTGCAGATGACACCAAACTAGGTGGGAGGGTTGATCTGCTTGAGGGTAGGAAGGCTCTACAGAGGGACCGGGACAGGCTGGATCCATGGGCCAAGGCCAACTGTAGGAGGTTTAATAAGGCCAAGTGCCGGGTCCTGCATTTTGGTCACAACAACCCCAAGCAACGCTACAGGCTTGGGGAAGAGTGGCTGGAAAGCTGCCCAGCAGAAAAGGACCTGGGGGTGCTGGTGGACGGCCAGCTTAACATGAGCCAGCAGTGTGCCCAGGTGGCCAAGAAGGCCAACAGCATTCTGGCTTGTATCAGGAATAGCGTGGCCAGCAGGAGCAGGGAAGTGATGGTGCCTCTGTACTCGGCACTGGTGAGGCCTCACCTCGAGTACTGTGTTCAGTTCTGGGCCCCTCTGTACAAGAGGGACATTGAAGTGCTGGAGCGTGTCCAGAGGAGAGCTACCAGGCTGGTGAGGGGTCTGGAGACCAGGTCATATGAGGAGAGGCTGAGGGAGCTGGGCATGTTTAGCTTGGAGAAGAGGAGACTGAGGGGAGACCTCATTGCCCTCTACAACTACCTGAAGGGAGGTTGTAGAGAGGTGGGTGTTGGCCTCTTCTCCCAGGTGAATAATGACAGGACCAGAGGAAATGGTCTGAAGTTGCGGCAGGGGAGGTTTTGGTTAGGTATTAGGAGGAATGACTTTACTGAAAGAGTGGTCAGGCACTGGAACAGCCTGCCCAGGGAGGTGGTTGAGTCACCATCCCTAGAGGTGTTTAAGAAACGTCTAGATGTGGCACTTCAGGGCATGCTCTAGTGGCAGAAATTGTAGGTTGTTTGGTTGGACTCGATGATTTTAAAGGTCCTTTCCAACCATGAAGATTCTGTGATGCTGTAATTCCTGTGACCAAGTGTTGAACCTCAGGGTGCTGCACGGCTCTGAGTGCTCACATGTGGTTGTGAAAGTCCTGTAGAGGTGACATAAATTGGACCAGCAGCTCTTTCTGGCAGGATGTGGCTGGTTGGTCTCTGGGAGCAGATCAGGGGAAGCAGCACTTGGGCCAAATGACTCCTGTGGTGGGGAGGGAGTGAGACCTTATAGCAGCCTTCCAGTTCCTAAAGGGGGCTTGCAGGAAGGATGGGGAGGGACTCTGTCAGGGAGTGTAATGATAGGACAAGGGGTAACAGTTTCAAACTGAAGGAGGGTAGATTTAGATTGGATATTAGGAAAAAATTCTTTACTGTGGGGGTGGTGAGGCACTGGAACAGTTTGCCCAGGGAGGTTATGGATGCCCCATCCCTGGAAGTGTTCAAGGCCAGGCTGGATGAGGCTTTGAGCAGCCTGGTCTAGTGGGAGGTGTCCCTGCCCAGGGTAGGGGGCTTGGAACTATTTGTTCTTTAAGGTCCCTTCCAACCTGAATCATTCTGTGATTCTGTGTTGGCCTCTTCTCTGTGCGGACTGTGTATTGGGCTGCCCTCAAAGCCTTTGCAGCTGTCTCCTGCCTTCAGTCTGTCGTGGGCAAAACCAGGGAATGTTAATATAATTTATTGCCAATTAACAAACTTTTAATTACCAGTTCTAGTATTGAAAAAAATATGTATGTACAAGGACTTAGGGAACATACCTCTTCTTCTCCCATCCTGGTCTCCAGCCCCCCAGTCCCTTCAGCAAGGAAAGGGGTGCCCTGGGAGATTGGGGTCAATGTGTTGTGGTTCTTTTTCTTTTGCTGCTCTGTTCCTTAGTGGATTGCTCTGGTGTGGCTTCTTCCACTGGCTGCAGTGGCATGTATTTGAATGTATGTTCGTTATAAACTCTACTTTTAGTGTCATCGCAACCTTAATAGATATGTTGTAAATTCTACCCTTCCTCCCAGGTGTTAGGGATTGCTGTGTTAAGGAGGTGTACATATAGTTGGTAAAACTCCAGCCCTCTTCCCTGCAACACATCAAAACTAAGAAGGTTACAACAGCTGAATCATATATGCATTACACCCTCCACCCCTTGTACCTGTGGACTAGGTTATAGGGTTTGTCACGTAACAAACTCCACCCCTTGCCCTGGCAAAACACAAACCCCTTGGAGGTTACAACACTTGGCATGTGCATTCATCGCAAGCTCACCCCCTCGTCACTGCAGACTGCGCTACTGACCTTAGCGCCCATTGCTTCCACCACATTGCAATGATGCAAATTCCCAGCACCAGGATCAAGATTCCTTCTGGCTTCCCCCTTCCTCCCTGTGCTACTTTCAACTTTAGCCAACTGTCTACCGCTTCATCTCTCCTAGGAATTGCATCCAGTGCCTGGCCCAGCCTGCTGAGGCTCAGGAGAAAGTGCTCAAACCAGCTCTTGTCTGCAGTTTATTCCCTAATGTGCCTCCAACTATCTACTTCAGCACTCGGGATGAGAGAGGTGAGCTGGGGTCTGTTGCTGTGCAAGGTGAGAGCGGCCAGCCCGTTACTAGCAAGCAGTGGTGCCAGCGCACAGCTGGGAGCTTTTTGGCAGCGACTACCCTTCACCCTTACCGTGATGAGACGCAGTGCCACTGTGAGATCCAAAGGGCTGGAGTAAAATGATGGCTGCTCCCACAGCCTGGAGCATGAGTCAGGCTGCCACCAAACGTTTCAGCATCCTGGATCTCTCCCAGCTGTGGGGTCTTCTGCTACATGCTCATTCTGCAAAGGGGGCTACATGCCCTCCTCTGAAGGCCTGGTGCCTGTGCAGCAAAACAAGAATTTCCGTGGGTGAAGCTGTAGAAAATTGGGTTATTGTGTTTGTTCTCCTTCTGTCCTTATCTTTTTGCCTTCTTAGTGGAAAAGCTGCCTTGGGAGCAGAGGAAGCTGCTGCGATGGAAAATGTGCACAGTCACGCCGAACATAGTGAAGCAAACCGTTGGCAGGTCCCACTTTAGAGTCAGCAAAAGTAAGTTGTAGGAGGCTGGCAGCACCCAACACGTCATGTCCTCCCTCGCCTCCAGCCCGTGGGCGTGAGAAGGCAGACTGCCTGCGAAGAGCAGAGCAGGAGCGATACAGGCTCGTCTCTGCAGAATGCTGAGTTCCCATTTCTGGCTGTCTGACCTGCAGCATCTGAGCTCTGTGGGTCCTGGCAGAGCCTGGTCTACCTCTTGGCTTGTCCCTGGCATGGACCACAAGGACTTAATCCTAGGTTGTCAGGAGCTGAGGCAGTTTATGGGGCATCAGAGCTGTGCTCCAGCTTGTTTGAGCTGTGCCTCTAGATGGTGCTGCCACTCTAAGGAGGCTGGTACTCATCTGGTGACAACCTCAGTACCTCTGTCTCTTGTCCCTGTGTGTTCAGGAAGAAGCCATCCCCTCTGACCATAGCCAGAGAGATCTCAGGGTTGGGATATTGTCACTGAAGAGGTGTGCATGGAGAGTTCTGGGCATGGGGAAGCACTGAGCATTTGCAGCTATGCTCCATACTCTGGCGTGTGATCTCCCAGCAGTACTTACAGGGCTCCTGCATGTGTCACAAGACCTCTGCACAGACCATTTTGGGGCTATAAAGGGACAAGCAGGGCACAGCAAGACATAGAATTCTTACAGTGCAATCTTACATGTCCATCTGCAGTGCAGCACTGATTAGCCAACTGCTTCATTCACCTGCTGTAAAGCAGTGAAGTTGGGGTATTGGGGGATTAAAGCCAGTCCTTTGAGCTTGTGTCTGCCCAGATCCCTGTAACAATCATGTTTGCAAGGATATGACCCACCTGGTTAACTGGATCCCTCTCACAGCCCTCAGTTTGTTGCCTTGCAGTATGAGTGCTTTATGCTATTGCTGTGCAGTGTCCCTGGCACACTTCTAGCCCCAGGAGATGGGGTGCTGGTGGGTTGAGAGGGTGTTGTGGGTGGCAGGGTACTCAGTCATGGATTTTTATCGTTTTCCTGCAGAAAGCAATGACTGGCTGGGCTGCTGGGGCCACCACATGAAATCCCCCAGCTTCAGAGCCATCAGGGAGCACCAGAAGGTAGGGGATGTTTTGGGCTGACCTCTCTCATGTGCATGGAGAGTGTGTTGGGAGCAGTTTGGGTGCCCCTCTCTTCAGGGCCAGGTGTTAGCTGTGCAGGCTGTCCTTGCAGTGTCCCTTCCGAAGCGTGGCAGCTGGCATTCCTGTGCTGGAAGATGAGCCCAAGACAGGCACAGAGGCACAGCTGGGTGAGCATCCCCATGTGAGGGTGGCTCTTGTACAGACTGAGGCTGTAGCCAAGCCGTGTTCACTTGTGAGCTTGTCTAAATTCAGTCGTTGCTTAAAGCAGTCCTTCCTCTGTCAGAACTGAGTGGTAGGGCCACTGCCCTCCCTGCCAGCGCAGCCAGAGGGGATGTACCTAACTCAGATCATAAAAGAGTCAGGAGTGGCCTATGGCTTGGGGAATGTGCAAGGGAGCAGAGGTTTGATATCTGTCACACATGCGTGTTTGTTCTGGAGGGCTGTGTTGCTCCAAACGACTTGGTATTGAGGCAGCATCCAAGGTTGGAAGCTAGCAACCTCCAGCACTGTTGCTGTCCTACTGTGAGGTCTTTCTGTCCCTAGAGCTTTTGTTGCATGGCAAGACTCTGGCATACAGTTTAGAAGCAAGCGGAAAACCACTGGGGTGGAGGATACTGCCAGAGGAAGCTCAAAGGCTGAGAGTTAGTGTCCTGCAGCTGCTCAGTCATCTGAAAGGACAAGGTGGTAGCTGCTGGCTTTGTAGCCAGTGCGGGTCACTGTGCAGGTGTTTGTCCCTGCAAAGCTTCAGGACCAGGTGGGTCCTGTCTTGGTGCAAAGCTGAGAAGAGAGCAAGGAGTGTTACCCTGCACTGTGTTCAGAAAGGATGTGTCCTCTGGCCAGGGAGCAGCAAGAGGTGGACAGGGAGATGGGGAAGCAGGGAGACCTCACAGCATCTGAGTTCCTTTCCAGCTAAACCACTTCCCTGGTTCATTTCAAATTGGGAGAAAGGACCGTCTGTGGCGCAACCTGTTGAAGATGCAGACTCGCTGTGGGAAGAAGGAGTTTAACTTCTTCCCGCAGTCCTTCATCCTGCCCCAGGACATCAAATTACTCAGGAAAGCATGGGAGGAAGGAGCCAGCCACCAGAAATGGATTGTGAAACCAGTAAGTGCGAAGCAGAGCTCAATCCTCTGTCCCACTGTAGTTGCAGGAAGAAGACCTGATCCCTTCTTGTTTGTGTTTTGCAGCCAGCATCAGCAAGAGGCATTGGTATCCAGGTCATCCACAAATGGAGCCAGCTCCCCAAAAGGAGACCGCTGCTGGTACAAAGGTGAGCGAAGGAAAGCAAGGTTGACAAACAACCTGGGATCTCCTAGTGTCTAGTCTCTCTAGCCAGGTCTTGGCCACTGCCACTATATGACAGAGCAGAAGCACCTGATTTGCATCTGGATACTTGTCAACTGCCTGGGTGTAATGCTGCTGCTGGAAGTCTGGCTCTGTCAGATGCAGCTGGGCTTACTGGAATGCTGCTGTCTCTGTGTAGATTTTTTTGATGTCTCAGGTACAAACTGGCCGGCAGGCTTTCTGGAGCTTCTGGCTGACAGGTCATCCAGCTTCCGCTCTCCTGTCACCCGCTCCCACTGCTTTGTACTCTGGGGTTTGGCATCTTTGGAGGCAAAGAAACCTTATCCAGTGCCCACAAGCACAGTGAGAATTCCCAGGGCAGAGTTGGCAATTGTCAAAGATTTTTTCTTATCCAAGTTAGAATGGAGCAGTAAGAGCCTGCTTGTGTGTGGACGTTGGTCAAAGAGTTTTCTTGAAATTACAGGATTTTCAGAATCTCCTTCCCCTTCTGCAGAAAAATGTAATAGTTCATCTTGGTTTGAGGCTGCTTTCTGTGAAGGTTCTTGTGAGGGTGGGAAAACTGGTGTTTGACAGACAGGGAACTGCTGTGGTTGTTTGTCTGTTCTCCCTTTTCACTTCCCATGCAAAGTTATAAGCTTTTCTATGTAAAATCATGAGCTTCTGGGGTGAATAATCAATTATTTGGATGAAAATTTCCATCTGTTGCTGCTCACTGAACCAAACCATCTGTGTCTCACTGCATGTCTTAGATGTTTGTGATATTTTGTGGTCAGTCTTGTGGGCGTGGAAAAGCTACTGTGCCTTAGAGCTGTGGAAAATCTCTTCAAAAAGGAACTGAGCAGAAGGGAACACTGCTCATGTGCTGCAGGTTCTCCACATGCAAGGGAGGGCTTTTTTCTCTCTCATTTTGACTGTGATGCGCTTAGCTGGGAAATGCTGTGCAAAAGGGCTTCTGCATTGATCCCTGGTTTTGCCAAGCCTTCGGAGGTGGGGGCTAGAGATGTTCCTGCACGCAGAAATCATAATCCTCCTCTGGTGCCTGCTTCCCTCTGCAGATATCTGCACAAACCCTACCTCATTGGCGGGAAGAAGTTCGACCTGAGGATCTACGTTTATGTCACTTGCTACGATCCCCTCAGGGTCTACCTGTTCAAGGACGGATTGGTTCGCTTTGCTAGCTGCAAGTAGGTTGTGCAGGAGAGCGGTGCTGGGGAGCTTCCTTAGCACTGAGGCATGTGTGGCTGTGGTACCCACCTCATCTGGGGCAGAAGGGAGCCATTCTGTATAAGATGATGCTTAAAGCTGTAGCTTGCTTGCTTAAAAAGCAGTCTGGAAACACACGAGGTCACTGCAGTTGAGAGTGTTGAAAGGGAATATGAGAGGATGTTTCGCTCATCCACCTTTCCCAAGGCAGGACCAGCTCAGTGTAAAGCAGTTCTTGAAATATGCTGTCTGTGCTTCATACTGCGTAAGAGCTGGTGTACCAGAAACTGTGATGTTTTCTATCAATCAGTTTTGAGTATATTGCTGTGGGCTGCTGCAGTTCCATCAGTGCTTTTGCTTACCAGTGCTGTGATCTTTTCTTAAGGACCTGCTACGAGGGTGGGATTGCATCCCACTGCTCCAAGGCAGCCTGCTCCATGCCTCATGCTTTGTCCATCAACTCTGGGCCCATGGGGACAGAGACCTCCACACAGCCTGGGCAAGGGAGGCAGCAGGGCTGTTGGGTGGCTGAGAGTGGTCTGAGATGAGAACAGAGTTCCCGCCTGCTTCATGAACCTGGGGGCAACCAGTTCAAGCTCAGACTGCTTGTGGTCTGTCACCTCCTCCAGGTACTCCTCCTCAACGAAGAGCCTCAGCAACAAGTTTGTGCACTTGACCAACTACAGCGTGAACAAGAAGAACACAGAGTACAAGTCCAATTCGGATGAGACTGCTTGTCAGGGACACAAATGGTAGGTGTGCTGCTTTTAGGGCACAGGGCGGCTCTTTCAGACAGTTAAGTCAGCCTTTTTTCAGTATTTCTACCCGAAACTTGAAGGTGCTTCCTGTATCGTCTGCTTCCGCGTGGGGAAGCTGGAGAAGCAGAGTAATTTTGGCATGGGTTAGTGGCAATGGAATCTGGACGGTCTCCCTGGCTTGTGACTCATCCTGTTCACTGCTGCTTGGGCTGTGGTTGCCGTTCATCCTGCCTGTGTCTGTGCCGTTCCCTGCTTCCGACACTGCTCTCATCTGTACTCATTCATCCCCTTGCCCTGTTGTGGGGGTGATGGGATGCGGTTAAAGCAGAATCTGATTTTTTTTGCTGTTAGAACTTGAATGGGTGATTGTGATGCTTAAATTGGCTAGAAAGGAGCTTCTGCCCATCTCACTCTTGACTTCCCTCTGGAGGCAGAGCAAGGGACAGTCCTGGTGCAAAACTGATAATTTACATGCTTCTGGGTGTGAATGGGAACAGCGGTGCCATTTCTAGGAATTTGAGAGGAGGTCTGCAGTCTTGCAGGACTTCCTGTTCCCTTCTGTCCCATGGGTGGACTGATCCAAGGCCCCAGGCACTTGTCTGTGATTCCACAGCAGTGTTAGAACTCTTTTAAAAATAGTGCAGGATAGAGTTCTCAATTCATGGGCCTGAGCAGGGCTACTTCACTTCAAAGGGAGCTGCAGAAGGTGGTTTGCTGTGGTAGGATTGCTTTCTTAGACCTGGACCTGCTACACAGTGGTCTGTTCCTCCACTGGGATGTTGAGGAGGGTCTGCTGTCACCCAGCAGCTGAAATCCCATGGAGGTGAGATTGTGTGGTTTTTCGGTATGGCCATGCAAGTCAAAGCTGTCTGCTCCCACATTGAAGATGAGAGTGACTGTAATCCACTCCATCTCGTATGCAGGAAGCATGACCTTTGGATTCCTGGCCGTTAGCCACACAGTCTCACTTGAGCAACATCTGAGCATCCTTGGCTCAGTGTCAGGGTAGCTTGCAGCGCTCATTGTGGTGTGGGAAACTCCTATAAAAGTAGAGAACGCTCCCCCCTACCATCTTGTTCTCCACATTTTTCAAAAATTTTTCTCTACCCCGAAAGCCTCAGTGAAATGGCTCTAGCTAAAAGATTTACGGGGGTCTTGCTAGATTCCTGGTGAACTGCTTTGCAGTGCTGCGCGGGAAGGCCTGCAGGAAGGGGAGGTTTGCTGAGGACATGGAGGGGGAGGGAAGAGAAGATCTGGGCCTGATATACCTTGCTCATGTGCTAATTTGGGACCTATTACTCGAGTGCTGGGACAAGGCTATGACAGATTTATATTCCTAGTAGCTTGGGCCTACAAGACCAGGGGCCAGGCTGGGGAGGGCAGCACCCAGTAGCTGGAGGATGGCAGATGGATGGCTGTGCCATGGAAGAGCTTTGTCAAGGCTCCCCTCTGCTGCTTTCGCTCCCCTAGCAGGGCTGGGCAGCAAGGGGCCACAAAGCTACCTCCTTTGCTTTCTCTCTCCCAGGGCACTCAAAGCTCTCTGGAGTTACCTGACCCAGAAGGGAGTTAATAGCGAGGCCATCTGGGAGAAGATTAAGGACATCGTTATCAAAACCATCATTGCGTGAGTCCTGGCACCCCTTGCTCAGTGCCTGGCTGTGGGGTGCACTCTGGCCCCTCTGACTCTCCAGTCCCCTCTCAGCCCAGTCCTTTTGCTCTAAATTCTACCACTGCTGTTGGCTTCGGTATTTCTCTTTGGATCCTTCCTTTCATCCTGTTACTTATGCTCATGCTGCAGTAGCTGCTATGGGTAAATAGCCCTTACATTTCCTGGGTCTGCCTGCAGTGCATGGGGGGAGGCCAAGAGGGTTCGGTGTACCCAACACTCTGCCCAGCTCGCTGCCTGCACCCCTGCTTGGCCAGGGTGCCTGAGAAGAAAGGTCCCTTGGTGCAGAATGGATCTTGTGTTCAGAGGTGGATCCTGCCTGATGGAGAGGGAATGCTCAGAATGCATATGGATCCATACGCAGTGCAGCAGCAGCAGCTCACAGGCCTGCATCACTCTCAGCTCACCCGCTCCCGCAGCATGTGGCTGCATACGCTCTCAGAACCGTCAGTGTGTGCTGTGAACAGGCAGAGCTCTGCTGTGTGACTGTTGGAAACAAGTGTTTTTTCCTTGGCTTGCAGATCTGAGCCCTATGTGAATAGCCTGGTGAAGATGTATGTGCGGCGGCCGTATTGTTGCCATGAGCTGTTTGGGTTTGATATCATGCTGGATGAAAACCTCAAGCCCTGGATCTTAGAGGTCAACATTTCCCCAAGGTAAAGCAGATCCTGAGCCACAGCAGAAAGGATAATGGCCTTTCTTTTACCACAAAGTGAATTTGGCTTGTGACGTCCCCTACACCCTGTGCTGAAAGACTGTGGGCTTTGAAGCCTCCCTCTCCAGATTGCAGGAATTGAAGTCCTCCCTGTCTGCAAAAGCAACATCCATCCGTGGCTCAGAAACCTTCGCTGGGCATGCTCCAGCTAGAGCTGGGGAAGAGTACATTAAAAGAGGAAGGCCAAGGAGGGATGTGTCGTGTAGGGAACAGGCGATGGCAGAGATTTCTTTGTGTGGGCAGAAGTGATCAGCGGCTCTGCTGCCTCGTGCACCATTCCTTGCTCGCTGACGACACTCGGCCATGTGATGTTGGCTATGCAGGCAGGGCCAGGAGCTGCGGTATGCCTGAGCGTGGCCTCTCCTGCCTGCAAGAGTGGATGGGCATGAGTTGGACACAGAGCTGTGGTCCCACACAGGGCTCTGGGGAGGGATTTGCAGGTTTACAGCAAATCTGGGAAGAGATGGAGAAACGAACCATTTCTGGTGGGGACCCCCTATTCAAAGAGCTGTTTTCAGGACTTTTCTCTTAATGTCTCATGGCTGTCTGTAATGAGGTGAGGGACAGGCTGTGTTTTGTATCCTGGTCGGGATACAACCCAGGGAGTGATCTCGGGGCCATGAGGCTTGGCACCTCTGTTCTAGCACTCAGACTGCTTCCTCCCTGCAGCCTCCACTCCAACTCCCTGCTGGACGTGAGCGTCAAGGGCCAGATGATCCGGGACCTCCTCAACCTCGCCGGCTTCGTTCTGCCCAGCACGGACAGCGTGGCCTCAAGGCCACAGACAAGAAGTGGCTCTACCTGCAGGTCAGACCCCTTCTCCGTCAGAGCAGCAGGGCAAGGCAGGCTTTTTTTCTTGTGGGATTTCATCTGGGGGCTTTTTGCAGCCCAGCAAACGCTGGTTTCTGTGCTGTTGGGAGCCTATGCTTGCTGGTCCTTCAGCTATGGGTCTGAGAGACTTGCATCATTGCTTGAGTATCTGGTTCCTGCGGTCTCTTCAAGGCAGAAGGATTTATGCCCTCTTTGCGGGTCCATAGTTGGAAGTGAGGCCAGTGTAATTTGTGCTTGCTCTGCAGTTAGTTGAGTCGTGCTCTCTCTTCCTTCCCCCTGCCAGAACTAATGTGATGCTGAGCTGCACTGCCTCTTCACTTGCTTGGAGGGCTGGCTGGCTGGCTCTGTTGGGGCTGGATCTCCTTACCCTCTACCCCAGGACTGACGTGCTGCTGCCTTGAGCAAGAGGAGCACCTGTTATTTTTGCAAAGGCTGGAGTGATCTGTTCCTTAGGCAGTACTGGAGGCATCAGAGGCTGTAGACATGTGGACAGTCTTACCTTGCAGCTAACATGACCGTTTCTTACATAAGGCTAAATCCTGGGCATGTGTCCACCCAGGCCCCTGCTCCATCTGTCTTTCACCACAGCTTGGGCTTGTATTGGTTTCAAACCTGATGGTGGGGGAAAACCAGTCCTGTTCCCTGCAACAGAGCGTCTGCTGGCTGTATGTCACTGAAGGAGCAGCTTGCTGGGATAAGCACTGGCACGCAGTGATGTGTGGGCACACCGAAAGATGGGACTCTTGCCCTCCACCTGTCCTGTGCCTTCAGTGAAGGCAGAAGCTTGGAGCATGGGCCCTTTCCAGCCAGGGAGCTCTCGCCAGCTTATCTGCGGTGATTTGATCACACACTCGTTTGCGGCTTGCAACACTCATTTGCAGCTTGCGACAGAGGTGCTGAAGGGCAGGTGTCCTCAGAGGGACCTGCAGGGGATTAAGCAGATCCTTAACGTTGTTCAGATGCTGCATTACCAGAGTTCCTGCATCCAGGGTCAAGCTTACTTCACAGTGTCTTCTGCCCTGGGAAGGAGATGAAGGGGTTTTTTGTATATGGGCATAATTCCAGTAGATCTGTATGTTCCCCAAACACCATGCAGTACAGCCTTGAGGCTCTGCTCTTCCCATTTGTATCGGCACACAACTAACTTTTGCAGTGGCAGAACAAATTAACTGTGTTGACATAAGTGTTAAAAGGTGTTGCACAAGTATCTCCCAGACTCTGGCATCCCCAAATGGTTCAGTTGTGTACTTAGAATAGTTTAGATTGTTGCTGGTCAGATCGTACAAAATGCTGGGATTTCCCATGGCATGTGGAGCTGGAGCCGAATTTGAGTCTTGAGAGTTCTTGGATGTTGCAGGAAGACGTTTTTGATCTAAGAGTTCTCTACTTCCTTGCACAGTACTAGTACCGAGTACTTGTACCCCCAGCCCTGTAATTACAGTTAAGAAGCTGCATTCCAAGTGGGATGTAAACACAAGATCCCACCAGGCTTCAAGTGCTGTGAACTGGGTCACAGTGTGTCTTTGGCCGTCTTGCATCCTATGTGGGTGTGAGGTGACGGTTCACCTTTTGGATGAAGGAACGCTGAAATGCCTTAGTGAGGAGTTGGCAGGGCCCCCCCTGTTCCCCTGCCCACATCCTTCCTAGGTCCTGTGCTGATGCACAAGGCTGTGGGTGCATCACTGATCTCAAAACTAGTGAAATCCTTGGAGAAAGTATTCTCTCCTCCACAGCATCTTCCTGAGGGTGTCACTGCTCACACAGGGAGCAACTCTGCTATGACAGGACTTTGCCTTCTCTGCTTAAGTGCTCTACTGCCTCTTCTTGTGTCCTCAGTCCGGGCAGTACTTTGAAGGAGAAGCCCAAGCCAGCATCTGAGCATTTCATAGCAGAGAAGATGAAGAAGGCCTATTATTTAACGCAGAAGATACCTGACCAGGTATGGCACAATCTCCTCTGATACTTGCGCCAACCTGCCAAGCCACTGTCCCAACCAGTCCCACATGTCTATCCCTTGTCCCTCTCCAGATTGTGCCCCCTCTGTGGGGACTGCCAGATGATGGAGTGCGCTTCGGCTCCAGTGGTTTACAAGACAGCTGGTCAGAAATAAATTTGGTTTGCTTAAGCCACTGCTACACTGGCTCATCTTTACCTTAAAATAGGCATGTGCTGAGGGGCATGTTACCCACCAGTCCCCAAATGGAGTCTGAGCACTGCCTGTTCCTCCTTGTGTCTCTGCGCAACTCTCATAGCCTTTGCCTGCTGACCCTGTGCAGGTTAGCAGGGATGCTTGCCTTGTGTGCCACCTGGCAGTGTCTGTAAGAGAGGTTGGGCTGCAGAATTTGGGGATTTCCTCAGCTCTGTGCCACATTGATGTCACCACTGAGCCTAGATTTCTTCATTTTCCACACGGTCTCTGTCCCAAAGCTCTCAGACAAATGGAGACCTCTGCCTGGGAGACTTTGAGGAGTGGGGAGGTGGAAAGGGGGACTGACAAAACATAGTTCACTTCTCCGTCACCCTGAGTTGCCCTTGTCTGCAGGACTTCTATTCTTCTGTCTTGGACATCCTGACGCCAGATGATGTCCGCGTCCTGGTGGAGACAGAGGACGAGTATTCCCGGCGCGGGCAGTTCGAGCGGGTGTTCCCCACCCACTTCTCCATGCGCTACCTGCGCTTCTTCGAGCAACCTCGTTACTTCAACATCCTGGTGGCCCAGTGGGAGCTCAAATACTACTTGAATAAACACAAAGGTAACTGCCATCTGAGAGGCTGGCACAGCCACCTGAGTCAGGCAGGCTGCCTGCGTGCGGTTGTGGGAGACTTCTGAGCTACGCATGTTGAGGGGGAGCTATTTGCCTGCACACTAGCCATAGGAAACGTGTTACCTTCCCAGACTGCTTCAGATATCAGAAAAAGCTTATTCTGAGTTGAGCAGAGGTGCTGACTGCTCTGGTAAATGCAGCACCAGCACTTCTGTGTGCCCTGGGGCTAAAGCAGGCTGTGATTATGCCTTCAACCTGTAGCTCTGGCCTCCTATTGCATTCCTCTGCCCTGTTTTGAGGGAGAAACAGCTGGAGTCACTGGGCTTTGCTCCTTGCATGTGATCTGTGAAGTGAAGGAAAAACTGGGCCTATTCCCTGGTCTCCTGCTGCTTTCTAATTGATTAAAAACTGTCAGTGTGCAGAGGGAGGAATTTTTCCTAAGTGCTAGAAATCTAGCTGTTGTTTCCGCCTTTCCAGAACACAACTCTGTATTTTAATAAAAAACATTCTTTAATGAGGCATAGCTGGGCTGGACCAATTCCTTCTCACCCAGGGCTGTTTCTATCAGGGCAGCAGTAGAGGCTATTTAAGAGAGAACCAGTGAGGTCTAGTGTGAAGGGTTAGAGAACACATAAAGAAAGAGCCTGTGGCTCAGGGCTCTCCATCTAGCATCTGATCTAGCTAGAGAGGCTTCTGCAGGAGGCAGCCCTCCGCTGAGGCAACCGTATGTGTACTTCTAGCCTGGCTGTCATGCAGAAGAAAAAAAAAAAGCTTTTGTCACTTTTCACTGGTGCTAAAGCAAATATCAAAGGGGTTGGTAACAGTCTTTCACAGAGAGACAGTAACCTCATAGCCCTCTCCAGCTGCGCTGTCAGCATGTGTCATCCTTTGCCTTGCTAATACCTTTGCTGGATGCGCTCCTGTCAGCTGGAAGAAAGGTCCTGTCATCGTCTGCACGGAAGTGCTGCCCTGAACTTTGACACTCAGACTGGGGTCCTGATTCAGTGCTCCAGCTTCCCCAGAGCAGCCCCACGAGCAGATTTGCTCTACCCCCTTGTTGCTCTTCACCTCTGAGCAAAACCCAACCTCCCCCTGGCCCCTTCCCATTCATATATGTTCCCCACAGCCCTCCTCTCTCTCTGGCCAGCAAGATGCAAAGCCCGGACTGGTACACAGAGCCAGCGCAGGGCTGCCATTCTGCCCCGCTCCCCTTAGACCCCAACACGTGGGGTTTTTTTCCAAAGTCCTGGGACTTGCTTGAAAGGTCATGGAGTAGCAGAGTTGCACAGTAAGGATTCCTCCTATAGCCAGGGCTGGTATCGTATAGCAAACCACAGTAACCCCAGCTGGACAGCATCAAGTTCCTGGCCATTGGTCTGCTGGTTTTTAAGTCTCAAGGCACCTTAGCTTTTGCTATGGCTCTAAGGCTCTTAAAAAAGAAAACAAGAAGGAAGGAGTCCTGGATTTCTCAATATTTCTGGGTGAGCAGGGAGCTTGGCTGTTGTGGAGGCCTCGGAAGAAGTGGAGCCTGTTCATTGCAGTTGGACACATGGCTCTGCTTCAAGGTGACCTCTCTGTGCTCCGGCGCAGCACGTCTTTTGTGCTGCCGGAGGAATGGTCCCTTCTAGTCACACCGCCAGTGAGCTCAGTCCATGCCAGCCTCACCCTCTGTCAGGGATGGAGACCAAGTCTCAGCCCATGTTGAGCTCCAGATGGATCCATGCAGGAGAAGATGATGTGTTGGGATGCTGTAGCTGATCAGTGCTGTGTAAGGAGGAGGTTGCCTGAGCTGCCCTCCTCTGTGAAAGGGGACAGTTACAGCAAAGCTGCTCTACATTTTACACTGTAGGAACTTTCACTGGTGCAACCCAAATCAGGTGCTACCGTTGGCAGGCACGGGGCTCAGGGGGACAGCCAGTCTGGTCTAATTCAGCAAATCCTGTGTTGCCCCAGTTTCCCTGCTTAGCTGAGCCTGCTGCACAGTGTGTCTGGCTCCCCGAGAAGAAGGCAGGCTCTGCTGCAGCCCACGTGCTGGCACTCGCTGGTGTTTGCTCGTACAAAGGGTGAACGCCCTTGGTTTACCCTGTGTTTGCTGGGGCTCAGGCACGTGTTCAAGTAGTTATTGCGTAGCACGTACTGCGCAGCCAGTTCACTCTGTGCAGCATATTTGTCTGCCCCAAGCTGGGATGGCTTAACTCTCTGTAAACTCAGTCATTCATTCTTGCTTCTTGTCTTTTCTGTCACTTCCCAGGTCTGGAGCTACTGAAGAACTGGTGTGTCAAGGGGTACCACACTGGGGCAGGGGCGGATTTGGCCCAGACGGTGCGTATGGCTGTGGTTAAGGTAGGGAGAGGTGGTTGTTTGCCTGGGCAGAGTTGGGCTGCTTGTTCTGCTTCCTGTGACTCCTGCCCTACCTGTTTGCCCTCTTCTTCCCTCTCTGCCAAGGCCTCCAAGAGTCTGGAAAAACCCACGCTTCTCTGTCTCCCACCGACATGAAGTCTACCCAGTATATCAGATCTGCAAGTACTTTGCCTCTGAATATCTGTGGGTGCACTGGGCACAGCCCTGCGTATTTTGCACCTGGCCTGCCCTTTATTCCCCTCCGTGAGGGAGCCATCTCCGTCTGTCACTTCTGTGCCTTACAGCAGGCTGATCCAGTGAAAAAAACCCACTCTTTTGACCTCGAGATGCTCTGCTCCCATTTACAGCAGAGGGATTCATTAAGCACAGAGCAAAGACTGCTCTGTTTGCTATTCTGGGAACAGTCTGATGGCAGTGATGATGCACAGCAGCGTGAGGCAGTTGAAGCTGAAGTGCACTAGGGCAGCCTACAGCAAAGCCCAGCAGGCTTGAGGGATTTTTGCCATGACTTAAATAGCCATTTGGTTGTCTTTCTTTCTTCCTACAGTGGTCGTTGCCAAAGTCTTTCTTCCTCCAGAAGAGCAGTGTTCAATCAAATGGCTTCAGCAAACTGGATCTGGGCAGACTGGGGTGAGTTTGCACTGTCCGTGATGCGCATGATGTTCACAGGACTGGTGTCCTGAGAGAGAACTGGCAGTAGGGAAAGCAGCTTCATTTAAGGGGAGAGGAACAGGTTGGCTTGCAGGCTCTGAAGCCAGCCTCTGCTCTCTGGAGAGCCAACTGGTGGGGCTGGCATGATGTCTATGCGACTGGGCATGTCTCCTTGTCACTATATGCCCAAGCTCAGATGGGAGTGAGACCCAGAACAGCCAGACCAGCTAGCGCTTGGCATTGTCATGGTCAGGACACGCTGACAAGATGTTCCCCACAAGGACTAGCACTGCTTCTGTAGGCTCTGATGTGGCCAGCAGTGAACAGAGGCATAATATGAGGCCTGGGGAGCTGCACTCTGCCAGCATCCCCAAGCAAAGCTGGGCTGCAAAACAGCTGCTGCCGGCCCTGACAGCTTCCTGCAGAGAGGTGGAGGACTGGGGTTCATCTGGGTGAGCTGAAATGGGGGACGGGCAACAATCCCAGTCTCTGGTGTTGAGGGAAAGAGCGTCCCTGCTCCTGTGCCCAGGCCAGGGTGGAGTTGCAGCCATGGAGATCAAGCTGTGACCTTAAAGTCCTGTCACTGTCTTGGATGTCTGTTGGAGTGACTGGTGCTGCCCAGGGTTGGGGATGGAGTAGGTGAGCCTGGCAGTCCCATCTCTGTGCCTTTGTATGGTGATACCACAGGTGATGATCTTAAAGGTCTTTTCCAACCCAAATGATTCTATGATTTTATGAGTGTTGCACCGTGGCCCTTTTGATGCTTTCTTGCTATTCCTAAGCAGCATGGGGTCTCCTTTTTCCTGCAGCGCACTCCTTCCCTCAACCGGTGGGGACCTCACGAGATACCTGGAGCCCAGCCCTGCTCAGACCTTACCTCTCAATAAGTGCACTGATGGAGCCGACCAGAAACCTGCTGGCTGCCTCTCAGACACTGCCCTGGTGATGTGACCAGGCAGCTGCTGTCCCTCCCTGGGGACACCTCGACCTACCTCAAAGGAAGAGACAGGAGCTGGCTCCGGAGAGCAAGGACTGTGGGAGCCCCCTGCGCTGCACACTTGTTCGTGGGGCTGTTTTTAGAGAGGGATGTTTTACTGGGCAAAGGGGAAAGCTGTGTGACTTCTATTTTGAAACAAATGGCAAAGCCTGGGGAAGTGGGGTTTGTCTGGGCTTTGTCCTGGTCTGCTCTTAAAGCCTGACGTGGTGGTTGTGGTTTCTTTGCTGCGTGGGGGCTGGCTGAACTTGGAGTCAGCCTGGCCTTCCTGTCCACGACCAGCACAGGCTGAGCCCTTCCTTGCCTGTGTCTCTGTGCTCTTGTCCTGAGCCGCTGGGAGCCGAGCCTGCTCCTGCCCTGCTGCAGCCTGGCCCTGGAGAAGAGTCCCCGGCCACCACCCCATTCCTCCGGAAGAAGCAAGGGCTTGGGACTTTCACCTGACCTGTTCCCTCCTTTCTGAATGCCTGTGCCAACATCCCCCAGCCTGGGGGCATGGGGGAAACCTCAGGCTTGCACATTGCTGCTCGAGAGAGACCATGGGTACCAGCATGGCTCTGGTTTGTCGTGGGACAGTAGGGCTGCCAGGGAAGGAGCATCTTCTTGCGGCTGTCGGCTGTCCCGGGTGACCTGCAGCATGCGTGCAGGGACTGCAGGCTGGTGCTCTTCGCCTGGGCTCTGGTTTCTATTTTCCCTTCATTTCTCAAGGATTTCTATTAACATTTAACACTCAGCTGCTCTCCTGGCCTCCATCTTCCTCTGTTTTCCTGACCTGTTTGAGTGTGTGGAGCAGCTCGGCTCTCCCCACGCTTCGCTGGGCTCTGGTACAGGAAGGGCTTGTGCCACCATCCCGCTGTTCCCCTGTCCTTCCTGGAGCTGGAGGCTGTTCCTGCTGCCCCGTGGCAGGTAAGCATGCACCCCTGCATGGGGGGAGCGGCTGCCA
>VXBH01007493.1:57217-68839 GCA_013400035.1 Rynchops niger
TGGCTTCGGGTGCTGCACGGCAGTGTATCCAGTCCCCCCCCTCCCCCCGCGGCGGTGGCGGGGGCATGGCTGGCATTGCTCGCTGACACCCTATCTGCCAGGTCCCCGCCAGCCGCGGGCCCAGAATAGCAGCGCTGCCCCGCAGTCAGCATGGAGCAACTCCCCGGCCACACCGCGCCCCAGGTACTGCGGGGGCGGGTGGGGGGCCCGACCCGACAGCCCCCTGCTTGGGGACAGGCCACCCCCAGGGTGGGGGGACGTGGGGAGCCGGCAGCACCCTTNCTGGCATTGCTCGCTGACACCCTATCTGCCAGGTCCCCGCCAGCCGCGGGCCCAGAATAGCAGCGCTGCCCCGCAGTCAGCATGGAGCAACTCCCCGGCCACACCGCGCCCCAGGTACTGCGGGGGCGGGTGGGGGGCCCGACCCGACAGCCCCCTGCTTGGGGACAGGCCACCCCCAGGGTGGGGGGACGTGGGGAGCCGGCAGCACCCTTCCCACGGCTGGGCAGCCGTGGGGATAAGGAGCACAGGCTGACTTGCCTGCCTGCTCCGGCTGTCCCCAGCCCCTTGGGAAGGGTTGGGGGGTGTTGGCATAGGGTCACCTTCTTCCCAGGGCTGGCTCTGGGCTCCTTAGGGAGAAGTCCCTGTGCCTTTGTTATTGTAGGGTGGCTTGTAAACATTGGCTCTGCCAGCAGGTTAGTGGTCCAGGGTTGTTCTTGTCACGCGTGCTGCTTTGTTGTGGTAGGGTCTCCTGGGGACTGGGGGGCATGGGGTCAGTCGGCTGGCCGTGCTCACCTCCCTCCTGCCTGGGGCTGCCCCCTTTGTTATTGTAGGGTCTCCCGGAGTGGGACTGGCAGGGCTCCCAGCACGGGAGGAAGTAGGAGCGGGATTTACACCTTGGGGTCGGAGAAGGGAGAGAACGGGTGTGGAGCCGCTGTGGGATGCACGCCGCTCCAACAGTGGAGAGAGGAGTGAACGGGTCATGCCATCCCCTGCCCTGAGGACCCCTGCTGCCCACCCAGAGCCGGGGGACAAGCTGGGCGTCCTGGGCTGGAGCCACCACAGGGGCAGCAGGCTCTGGGGGTCCTGGGCAGGTGTGGGGCTCCGCAAGGGGATGGGGGTTGAGCCCAGCCTGCATCCCTACCTGGAAAGGATGGTCCCCTCTGCCTGGCTTGGGCAGAGCACGGCAGCTTTGTGAGTGCAGGTAGCACCCGTGGGTGGGGGAGAGGATGGGCTGGCTGCTGATGGCCCCCCCCTCGCTGTGTGCCCCTTCAGGTGGCGTTGCTGGATGCTGCTGCCCGCCCTGAGGAAGAAGGTGGGTAGCAGCCAGCGCTGAGGCGCATAGGAGGCGAGGGCTGGCTCACTCATGTGATTACAATTAGCGCATCAATCCTCTGCCCACCCTGCCCGTACCCCTTGTTGCCCCACTCTTCAGCTCCTTCCCAGCAGCTCCCGGTGTCCCCAGGCTGGAGAGCGGATGTGCTGCCCCTGCGGAGTGGGGAACAGGGGGGTCTGTGGGGAACACCCCCTCCCGCAGCATCCCCCTGCTTGCCCCAGGCAGGAGGGTGCTGAGACCCGGCAGCTCAGCTCACCAGCCAGGGCTGGGCCAGGTTTGCCGACAGGGTTCCCGGAGGCCCTGTGCCCCAGGGAGGACGAGGAGGAGGAGGAAGAAGAGGAGGAGGAAGAGGACAGGCGGACGAACCAGAGACCTGTCACCTTCACGCTGGGCAATGAGATGCTGGGGCTGGGCCCGGGCCCGGAGAGTGAGTTTCAGACCCCCGACGCTGAGGTCTACATGCACTTCCTGAGGAGCCACTGCTGCTACGATGCCGTCCCCACCAGCTGCAAGCTCGTTGTCTTCGACATTTCCCTGGAGGTGACAAAGCAGGGGATCGGCAGGAACAGGCAGGGGGAGAGCAGGCTCGGGGAACCCCTGATCCTCTTTCCGCTCTGCCAGCAGATCAAGAAAGCCTTCGTGGCACTGGTGGCTAACGGGGTGCGTGCCGCCCCGCTCTGGGACAGCAAGAAACAGAGCTTTGTGGGTGAGTGCCGGTGGCGCTGCCTGGCCCCTTCCCCTGCCTGGCAGTGAGGGGTGCGAGCAGTGTTGCCAGCCCCACATATCTCCACAGGGATGCTCACCATCACCGACTTCATCAATATCCTCCACCGCTACTACCGCTCACCCCTGGTGAGTGTGGCAGGGAGGGCATAGAGAGTCGGGGGGGCAGCATAGGGCAGAGATAGGCTGTCCTCACCTCTCCTGGTTCCCTCTTCCCTGTCCTGGTCCCCTCTTCATCACTAGATTGTGACAGGGGGATGCTCTGGGCTGGACCAGCGTCTGCTTGGTGCCCCTCTGCCTGGCACTCAAGATGTGATCCCCGCGCTCAGGGTGATGGGGTGGGATGCCTGGGGAAGGGGGCAGTGCCCCAGAGCCCCCCTCAGTCCTCCGTGGGGCCACCGTGACCAGGGCATCTCCCTGCCCTCAGGTTCAGATCTATGAGGTGGAGGAGCACAAGATTGAGACCTGGAGAGGTAAAAAGCTGGGGGCGATGGGGGTGGCTGGGCTGGGGATGTCGTGCAGGGCGTGGAGTTGGGCTCTGGGTTGTGGGGCTGGGGGACCCCCTCTCCCACCTCTTTCCCTTGGCAGAGGTGTACCTGCAGGGCTCCTTCAAGCCACTGGTCTACATCTCCCCGAGCAATAGGTGAGCACCTGCCCACTGGGGGAGAGCACACCCCATGGCGGGGTGTGCCCAGGATGCAGCCCTATCCCCCCACGGTGTCCTTGTCACCTGCAGCCTCTTCGACGCTGTCTACTCCCTGATCAAGCACAAGATCCACCGTCTGCCTGTTATCGAGCCTGTCTCAGGCAATGTCCTGCACATCCTGACGCACAAGCGCATCCTCAAGTTCCTCCACATCTTCGTGAGTGCCGGGGCCACATGTGCGCACACACAGCCGGTGTGTAGGGGCACAAGCAAGGGTGTCGGGTTGTGTGTAGGTGCCAGCCCTGCCCTGCCCTGCCCTAGCACAGGGCTCCACCATCCCCAAGCCACGCTTCCTGAAGAAAACAGTGCAGGAGCTGTGCGTTGGCACCTTCCGTGATGTGGCTGTCGTGCCCGAGACCGCCCCCATCTACACTGCCCTGGAGATCTTTGTGGACCGCCGTGTCTCTGCCCTGCCTGTCATCAACGATGCCGGTACCTGGGGAGGGGACCAGCGATCCCCCGGTATCCCTCTGCCAGTGGCTCCAGCCCCATCCACCCAAAAATTCCCTTCTAGCCCTTGGGGTGCAGGCGGAGCATGGCGGGTGGTCCCCAGGGCCCCCTCCCCAGCCCCTGCCCTGTCTCTCTTTGCAGGGCAAGTGGTCGGTCTCTACTCCCGGTTCGACGTCATTGTGAGTACACTGCGTGTTTGCACGCCTGGCACGACTGCGGCCCCTTGCACACTGCTGCTGGGGTGCTCACACCTGTCTGTGCCCGTGTGAACCCGCCCCACGGGCACTGATGCACGTGCCAGCGTGGATCTGCCCCGTGTGTCATCGGGGCTCAGTATCCCCCTCGGTGTCAGCACAATGGGGTGTGAGGACACATTGGGACACGGAGCGGGGCCACCTCTCTCGCAGCACCTGGCAGCCCAGAAGGCCTACAACAACCTGGACATCAGTGTGCGGGAGGCACTGCAGCAGCGCACCATCTGCCTGGAGGGGGTCCTCACCTGCTACCCCCACGAAACCATGGAGGCCATCATTGACCGCATTGCCAAGGAGCAGGTAAGTGGCTGGGGTGCCTTGTGCCAGCGCCAGCCCCCCCTCGCCTGCTGCCTGACCTGCCTGTGATGCTCTGCTTGCATTCACAGGTCCATCGCCTGGTTCTGGTGGACGAGAACCGGTACCCGCGGGGCATCGTCTCCCTCTCCGACATCCTCCAGGCTCTTGTGCTCACTCCCGCAGGTATCGATGCTCTTAACTCTTAGCCCACGACGCTCCATCTTTCTCCACTTGCACCCTCCATTTCTCTTCACTTCAGGTAGGCGCCGTCCCCTGCCACTACGTGCCTGTCCTCTCCCCGCTGCTGGGTCACCCACACCCCGTTACCTCCCTGCTCGGGCCACTGGCCTCCACCCCAGCCAAACCAGCCCTGGGGGAAGGAGGTGGCTGGGGCTGGGGTCCAGCAGCGCTGGGTGCCCAGGTGGGGATGGCAGGACCTGGATGCTGCTTGTCCCTGGGGACACAAGGATCACAGGGGATCCCTTCTGGGGTCCTGATCCCTGGTGTCCGTGAGGAAGGATGTGGGCACCTGCCACGAAGACACTCCCAGACCCCCATCCAGGCAGCGTATGGGATGCAGGTTTTGCAGGTCCCTGAGCTTTTGGTCTGGATGAGGCTTTTAGTCTGTGATGGGCCCCAATACAAAAGCCCTTTTTTGACCTTGTCCCCCCTGAGATCTGAGCCCCTCCAGTGCCATTCCCAGGGGACACAGAGGGGACAGACCCCAACTCGCACAGCCCGGACATGCTGCCCACCACTAGCCCTGTGCACAGTGTGGTTGACCCACGGGCCATGGCTGGAGACCCCACTGCCCCCTCCACCTGTGGTGGCCCTGAAACTGCTCGTTCCTGGGCTGTGCTGGAACTGCGCTGCCCGGCCACCTGTGCCTGGCTCTGCTCACCCACTGCCTCGTGAGTCCTCACTGGTTGAGGGGTGGGCATGGCGCTGGCGCCCACCATGGCACCCGTTTAGGGGTGAACTGTGGAGGAGAGAGCTGGCCCCCATTTCCAGCTGCTTCCCAGAGCTAATGATGCTTTTTTGGGGTGGTGATGGCGAACAGGCTTGGGTCAGTCCATGCCCACCCTTCTGCCCACCCATTCTCCCAGCAATGCCCAGTTGTTCCATGCAGAAGGAGACTGGGGGAGTGGTGTGTGTTAATACACCAGATATGGGACCCTCCCCGCACCCCCCATTTCCCTATCATGGTGCCTTCACTCACCCCATCCCTAGTGCCCATGTGGGTGTCTGTGCTGGGAGCTGCTGGGCAGCCACTGAGATGTCCCTCTGCAGGCCAGCACTCCCCTCCTACTCCAGGGCTTGCAATGGAGGCACGACCCTGCTGTCAGAGGGCCATGCCGCAGGGTGCCCAGCCCAGCACCGGTGCCTGCCTCGGAGTTATGGCCTCACACTCTCTCTTGCCCCTCAGGCATTGACCGATTCTCACTCTGAAGACACCAGGGAAGTGCCGTCATCTTGGACGACGCGGGGTCTCTTGCATGGCCCTGGGGCCGGGGAAGGAGGCTTGGGCCCTGGAGGCTCTCCACAGGGAGGGCCTGCCTGCCCGCCCCGGTCCTGGGGCTCGTCTTGAGTCTGGGGCCAGATCCTGCCAGCCTCAGGGAGGCAGGGAGCGGGGAAAAGGGGGTCCGAGGGTGCCTCTTGCCAGTGAGCACACGGTGACGCTCAATGGGCACTGAGCCTGAGGAGCCATGCCATGCCCGCAGCTGGGCACGGGGACCCACATGGCCCCAGGGGACTCGGCCACCCCCCTCCCATCCTGCTGCTGGATGGGAGCGCCTCGGCTGCGGCTCCCCTCCCCTGGCGAGCACGGTTCTGCCGGCAGCACCCGGTGCCCGGTAGCGTAGGCTGGGCTGCACACACAGGCTTGTTTATTGTAGGGTCACGCAGGGCTGGAGCACCCTGGCAGAGGCGCAGCCTATGGCGGGGCTGGCGCCAGGGCGGGCACTTGCACGGAGACCCTGTGCATGTTTTGGGGTGGGCAGGGTCTATTTATTTATTTGCCGGTCTGTTCAGCTTTGTTGTAATAAGTAAAGCAGCCTGCTCCAGGAACTGCTGCCTCGCTTTTCTAGGGTGCAGCCGGGCATGGCTCCTCCGGAGAGAGCCAGGCTGGGGAAAGGATGCCGGCTGCTCGGCTGGGCTGGGGTACCCAGCATGGGATGCCTACCGGGACCTGCTTCAGTGAGGGTGGTGTGGGCAGAAATGCCACCCTCTGCCCATGGTGGTAGAGCCAGGGGCACCGGGACATTGTCTCAGTGTATGTCGTGTAGCCTTGATGGCTCCACCATGGCAGTGGTTAGCAGGTCCCCTCAGGGACACCCTGGGCACACAGCAGCCTTGGTGCCAGCAGGGTTTCTGCCTGCTGCTGACCCCCAGTCCAGCGGGGCTCCCCAGCAGCAGGAACACGAGGGGGGTTCGCCATGGGGGTGCCCTGTACTCCAGCCCTCCAGGAGCTCAGGCAAGCAGCAATGCATCCCCTGCCTGTTGGCTGCTGCCAGCTCTGAGCCCCTGCGATGGCCCTGGGTGACAGCCAGCCTGGGGACTAGAGGAGCTGAGCCGATCCTTTCTGATGATTTGCCCAGAGTGAGTCCTGCCCCCATTTCTGTGCCCCCATATCAGCATGTCAGTGAAATAACGGCTGATAGCAAAAGGTCCTGGTGTTCCACACCCCGCCATGTGCTGGCTGGCCCTGCCAGCACCGGCTGGTGACATGTTGCCAGTGCCAGGTGGTGACAGGCCCCCTCCCCATCACAGGGGACATGCTGTGTTATTGCTCTGCTTGCCCATGGCCAGGGCTGGCTCCAGCCCGTGGGACCAGACGCAAACCCCAAACCCCTGCTGGCAGCCCCCGCCTCCCCGGGGAGGCAGGGGGGAAACTGAGGCACAGAGAAGTGGCTGAGGCCAAGGTCAGCTGTTCAGAGAGGACCCAGACATCCTGGCTCCAGGCACAGATCCACGCGCAGCTACACAAGGACGGGACGAAGGAGACACCAAATGGCTGCAAACCCCCTCCCCACATCCCCCCACAGCCCCCGGGTCCCCAACACAGCCCAGCTGGGTACGGGATGAGGCGGGGGGACATAACCCCTTGCGGTGTGTGAAAGGCACAGCAGTTCCCCAAGCCTCCTGCTGATTTGGGGTAGGGGGACACTAGTGCCCCAGGGGCAATTTGGCGGCATCTCTCATCACCCCCCTCACCTTCCCCACAGTGGGGCTGTGAGCCCCCCGGCCCAAGTCAGGCAGAGGCTGGGTGCTGGGAGGGATTTGCCTTCCTGCCCCTTCTTGTGGGGCAGCGGGGGTCCCCACTCGGTGCCCAGCGTGGGCACGCAGTCAGGGGGCCCCCGGGCGAGCGATGAACTCCAGGTTGATGGGCTTGTCAGCCACCAGGACGATGCGGGACACAGATGTCACCTCCACGCCACGGGGATCCGGCCGCACCTCGAACGCCTGGATGATCTGTGGGGAGAAGGGGGTGGCAGTGCCGCAGGGAACCCCTGGGGCCCCCATCCCAGCTTGTGGCAAGGTACCCGGGGGTGGGGGAGGTCCCTACTCACCCTGGCGAGGGCCAGGTGCATCTCCAGCTCAGCGATGCGGCGGCCGACGCAGGCGCGGACCCCATAGCCGAAGGGGATGGAGCTGAAGGGGTGGTGGGGGGAGCCGTGGCCCCGGAGCCAGCGCTGAGGCAGGAACCGCTCAGGCTCGGGGAAGTAGGTCTCGTCGTGGGACATTGCGTAGTGCGCCAGGACGAAGAGGGTCTGCGGGTCAAGAAGGGGGGGTTAATGACCCCAGCCCGGGCACCGCTGGGGGTTCCCCACAGCACGGCCCCCACTCACGTTCTTGGGGAAGAGGTAGTCTCCGATGACAATGTCCTTCTCATAGAAGACCCTGGCATTGGTGGGCACCACGGGGTAGACCCTGGGGTATGGGGAGAGTTAGTGGGGAAGCAGGACCCACCCGGGGGACCCCAGGGGGAAAAAGCCACAGGCAGGACATCTCCTGCTGCTCAGCAGCTGTGTCCCCCCCTCCCCAGGGAGGATGTGGGTCGGTGCAGCCCTGAGGGAGTGAAATCCAGCCCTGCACCCTGCCTGGCTGGTGCACCCCCCGATGTGGGGGGAGAAGGGACTGCCCCTGGGGAAGGGGCTGGTGACTGGGAGCCTGGGGCAGGGGCAAGGCTGGGCTGTACCTCAGCGTCTCCTTGATAACAGCCCGAAGCATCGGCATCTTGGGGATATCCTCAGCACCAGGATACCGGTCGGCAGGCACGACAGCTTTCAGCTCCTGGTACAGGGTCTCCTGGATGCCGGGGTCCCGGGAGAGGTGGTACAGGGCCCAGGAGAGCGTGTTGGAGGTCTGGGGAAGGAGAGCACAGAGAGGAGTGAAGGAGATGGGGCTGGTACTCAAACAGCTTTGTGCCATGCGTGGCACCAGGACGGCAGCAGACAGCCCCTGCCCCAGCGTGCAGGTAACCAGGGGTGAGGGGCAGCGAGCACAGGGGAAACTGAGGCAGGGAACAGGGCAGAGAGCAGAGTGGAGGACAGGATCTGTACTGACTGATCCCTGAGGGTTTGCCCCTGTGGGACATCAGCCCCCCAGCTACCAGCCCAGAGCTCACAGGGGCTGGGGACCACGGCTGACCACAGCCCCGTGGCTCCCCACAACCCGGCATGGATCTCAGCGCCTGCCCAGCTCTCACCGTGTCCACGCCGGCCAGCAGCAGCTCGGCCACGCTGCCATAGACCTCATCCAGGCTGAGCCTGCCGCTGGCCAGCAGGTAGCTCAGGTAGCCAGACACCTCTTTGCCCCGCTCCACCTGTCCCTCCAGCTCCTCCATCTTTCGGTCAATCAGGGTCTTGCCTGCAGGGACAGAGAGCGCGACCCAGCGCTGACAGAGCGAGGGTGGCCAAAAGGACACGTGGCTGGGGACTGCCCCACCTTTGAGGGTTCTTAGGGAGTCCAATCCCCACCATGCTGGGTTTCCAACGTCACCACTCACCAAAGGCAAAGATGGTGTCCCAGCTGTCCAGGTAGCGGTCCCAGAAGGGCAGCACCTTGCGGCTCCATCGGGGCAGGACGGTGGCAAAGATGGAGTTCTTGAACATGAGGTTGATGGAGTCGATGAAGCGCTGGGTCTCGGCGGGGACCTGCTGCTTCAGGCACCCAATGCGAGTCTCAAAGAGGATATAGGAGATCCCTGTGGGGGAAAGGACTCATCGAGACCCCCGCGGAGATGGGAAGAGTGGGGCAGGGCAGGGGCAAGGGGGGGAACCCCCTTACCTTCCAGGGCAAAGCGGTAGAGCAGGTTGGCCACGTCCCCCACCAGCACCCCTGAGGGGCTGCGGCTCCGCTCGTCCCGCAGCCGCACCATCAGGTCTGACACCACCTCCCCGATGGCGTCCGCGTACAGCACTGCCTCCGAGGGCTTCAGCAGCCGCTTGTTGAGGACCTGGCGCAGGCGGTACCAGCGCTCCCCTTCCCTGCGCAGGGATGGGGCTCAGCGCTGGGGGCACGGCCAGGCAGGGGACAGTGGCTGGCAGCAGTTTCCCAGTCCCTGAGTGCATCCCCCACACACCAGGCTGGAACCACCCCAAGGGTCTTTCCACCCACCATGGTCATGCTCTTCTGCTTGGGGGGGACATGCTGCTTGCAGGAGAGGGAGCGATGCGAGCTGCCACCCGGGCCCTACATCCGAGGAAGGGACAGGAGCCACATGCCACCCCACAGAGTGCTGTTAGGGCAGGACTCACTCGGTGAAGGGTCCATAGGGCAGGCGCCGGGTGTCCCGGTGCTCCTTCCACAAGGCCATGTCACTCCGCATGGGGTACTTGCCCTCCTGCCGTAGCAGCTGCTCCAGCACCACTGGGCTCCCGATGTTAATGTTCTCGTAATGCCCAAAGGTTGACTTCCAGATAGGGCCATAAATGCGCCGGGACATCAGCTGTGATGCACCAGAGCACAACAGGGTGAATGGGACAGGGCCAGCACAGGGGCAGGATCCGTCCCTCCCTGCCCTGATGCTGCCCTGCACCCGTCCTGGGGACCCCTCAGCACCAGCTGGGCACAAGCTCTGACCCCCCCAAGCTGGCACCATCCTTGAAATGCTCTGCAGATGGGCTGGTGCCTCCAGGCTCATGTCCTCTGCTAGCACTAAGCACACCAGGCACATCCTTCACCCACCCCAGAGATGCATGGAGGGCCTGGTGGGTCTTTTGGGCAAGGAAGGCCAAAGAGGGGACGGCAGGGACAGGGACAACTGCCAAGCATGGGTCTCTGCTGAGATGCAGGGCCATTGCAGCGGCTATCAGCAGGTCCAAGCCCCATGGCTTTCAGCATCGCCCCCGCCATGGTCCGCTCAACCTGGGGACAACAGTCCCCGCGTGGGTCCTTGAACCCGCTGCCTGATAAGGGTGGTTAATGATCAGCGGTGGGAGGGCAGGACTGGGCCGCTCTCAGGGCAGGCTGCCACCACTGGGGTATGGCCCTGGGGCCACGGGCTCACAAGCCAACAAGGGGACACCCACCAGCACCAGCCCCACTCTGTGCTCTGCCGTCCACAGCTCCCCTCTCCTCAGCTGCACCCAAGGGTGCCATGCCTGCCCCCGCAATGGGGAGCACCGTGATCCCCCAGTGCATCCCTCAGGGGCAGCTGGGCACCCTTTTCCAAGTGGATCTGCACAGGGCCACCTCGAAGGGGTGCTTTCCATCTCACCCGGGCACCACCAGAGCCCCCGTGGAGTGGGTCCAAGCCCGGGGGGTTGTGGGGGACCTAGCCAGGAAGCCCTGGTCCCCATTCCCCGTGGCTGCGGGGATGCACGTGGTACAATCTCCCTTGGTGACTGACTGCATCGCAGCCTGCGCCCGGATTCAGCTGGATTCGTCACCGCGGGGAGACGTTCCTCGCGTGTGGTGGCAGGAAGAGGGGGAGGGACGGCCGCCCCGGTGCCGCAGCCAGCTCGCTGGGTGAACAAGCTGCGTGGGGCCGTGAGCTGCAGTGGCCCGGGCTGAAGCTTGCCCACCGGTGTCTGCTGGCAGCTGGGACCCTGGGAGAGTAGGGCTGGGAGAGAAAGGCTGAAGCCAGGGCTGCTGGAATCCGGGGAAAGGCTCCTCTGGAGCATGTGGGCATCTGTGCGCTAAACCGGGCCGTGTTTGGGGCCTCAAGGGCAGGAGGGAGCAGAGGGGAGCTCCCATGCCTGCTCCCTGAGACCCTGCTGCCCTGCGACAGCCCTTTCTCCAAACATCAGTGCCCGGCGCTCTGCGGTGCCGAGGAGGCCTGATCCCACACACTCCTCCCGGCCGGTCAGAGCTCCAGGGCACTGGGAAGAAGCCGCCTGGCTCATGGCCAGCCAAACCCATCGCTTGCTTCATCCGACGTATGAGGAAGTGTTGACAGGAGAAAACAAACACCTCTGCCTATCCCTCCCCTGCCTGCCTGGGTACCATCTGCCCAAACACCTGCCTGGCTGCCTGCCCCCCAAACCGTGGCCCCTCCAGCTTGTCGTGGCCGGGGCAGCTCGGGCTGCCCGGGGATGCCAGGACCCCATGAGCCGCCCCCGAACCTTTGCCCTCGGCTGCCCGGCCGGCTCGGGGAATGGTGGAGTAGCCCTGGGCTGGCTGGACCCTCCCGGGGCCACCCGGTTCTCTCCGTGCTGCTCGCCGCAGCATCACCGCACGGCGGAGGGGTGCCCCCCGCCGCTCGGCCCCTCCTCTCCCTCACCCCGCCGCCCCCGCTCAACTCCCTGCCGTCACTTGTAGGCTTCTCCCCCCCACCGCCGCCCGCCCCGGAACCCATCTCACCCTGCCCCCAGCACGCACCCACTCCCCCGCTTTGCAAAGCCCCCTCCCCA
>VXBH01007493.1:68954-93470 GCA_013400035.1 Rynchops niger
CGGGGGCGGTGGGGGGGCGGCACCGGGGGCGGCACCGGAGGGCGGCACCGGGGCGGCAACCGGGCACCGGCGCCGAGCACCGGGAGCTGAGCATCGCCCAGCGGGTGCTGCGCACTGGGTACCAGCCCCGGTACTGGGGATGAGGGACCGGGTGCTGCACGGCGGGGACTGGGCACCTGGTGCCAGCTGCTGCACACCTGCTAGCAAGCCATGGATACCGGCTACAGCCTACCGGGTACCGGCTCTGGCACACCAGGTACCACGTGCCATACACCGAGTACCATACACTGGGCATCACACACTGTGCACCCGGTGCTAGGTACCTGGAGCTGCCACATAGCAGGTACTGGGTGCCACAGGCTGTGCATTGCTCAACGTCATCGTGCAGCAGGCAGCCCACAGCCAGTACTGGCACGGTGCGGCAGGTACAGCACCCTGGGGACAACATAGTGTGTGGCACTGGCACCACTACCAGCAACGGGTGCTGCAGGCCAGGCATTGCACATGGGCAGCGGGCACCAGGCAGGCTCACCAGGCACCGCACATCATGTGCCGGCACTGGCATTGCACACCAGCATTGGGTACACTCCACAGTGACACCAGGCTCACCGCTGGGCCTGCTTTTCAGGGCTGCTGCCACTCCTGGCCTGAGCCCTCCTGCCCTGCCTTGTCCCCTGCCTGTCATACCCCTGTCCCTGCCTTGTCCTCCTGCAGCACAGGATGATGCAGGGAGCTGGGTCCAATCTGTCCCAGGGCCTCTCTCAGCACTTCCTCAGGGTGCTGCCAGCCGGGACCCCAAACGAGGAGACCTTGGTGTGCCCAGTGTGGGATCTGGCAACCCAAACGGAGGTGGGTCTGATTTGTCATGGAGCCAGGGAAAGTACAGCATCAGCTCCTGCCCAACCTGGTGCAGGCCAGACTGTCCAGCCCACAAGCAGGGCTCTGCCGTGGTGGTGTCTGGGGCCATGGGTGCAGGGCACATTCCCTCTGGCTAGCCTGGCACTGCCACCAGGTCCTGGGGCTGTGCGGCAGGGCACTGCCCTGCCCAGGTGTTGTTTTTAGGGCAGCAGCACTGTGCCTCTGGCTTGGACATGCCAGCACTGATCATTAACTACCCTTATCGACCGGTGTGTTCAAGGTCCTGGACAGGGAGTGTTTGTCCCCTGTTGTCCCTCTCATTTTGGGGGACTGGGGGGGTGTCCCAAGCTGGTGCCTGCTGTGCTCCCTGCCAGCGGGGCCAGGGCTGGCGGTGCAGGATGTGGGCACCCACAGTGCCTGCAGACACCCGTGAGGCTCCCCAGTCTGGGACATCCAAGCGTGAGCTCCTGCCGCCATCTCATGGCTGCTCACAGCCAGCTCTGCAGCTCACCCTGCCCCAGCCAGGCCCAGAGACAGGGCAGTGGCAGGGCCCAGACCCCAGCCTGGCTCGGGGAGACCCAGCCTGGCACCTGGGCACCTCTCGCTCCCCATGGCAGGGGACACCTCCATTTCCTTTGCGGAGGAGTAGGGCCCTGCCACCTCTTTCAGTTTAAAGCTGTTGCCCCTTGCAGAAACAGTAGAAACTACAGACCATAGTAAAAAATCTCTTTCCATCTTTCTCATAAGTCCCTTTATATATTGGAAGGCTGCAATAGGGTCTTCCGGAAGTCTTCTAATCTCCAGGCTGAATGATCCCAAATCTCTCAGCCTTTCTCCATAGAAGAGGTGTTGCAGCCCTCTTACTGCTTTTGTGGTCCTCCTCTGGACCCGCTCGAGCAGATCTATGTCTTTCTTGTCCAGGGGCCCCCAGAACTGGACACCCACGAGAGCGGGGTAGAGGGGAGAATCCCCTCCCTCGCCCTGCTGGCCATGCTTCTTGTTCTGCAGTCCCAGATACAATCAGCTTTCTGGGCTACAAGCAGAAATTGGTGGCCAAAGTCTGGTTTTTAATCCATCAGTATCCCAAAGTCCTTCTCCACGGGGCTGCTTTCCTTCCATCCATCCATCCATCCATCCATCCATCCATCCACCCATCCACCCACCCATCCATGCGTCCATCCCCCAGCCTGTACTGGGGCCGGGGTTGCCCCGACCCGGGTGCAGGACCTCTCACTCGGCCCTGGGGAAGCTTTACCATCGCAGCGGCTCTCCGGACCGGTCCTCGCTGCCCTCCGCGGCCTGGCCGGGGCTGCGGAGAGGGGGACACCGGCAGCCCCGTTCCTTCCAGCTCCAGCCGCTAGGCTGTGCTGCCCGCCCTCCGACAGCGGGCAGCGGCGGGGCCGGGCGGGGGCTCGGCCGGGGCGGGCTGCCAGGGCTGTGGGGGAGGCCGTGCGGGAAGAGGGGAGTGGGGGGTGTGAGTCAGCCCCCCCCCCCCGCCCCGAGCCTCCCGGTGGGGACTTCCGAAGGGAAACGGATGGGCCATGACACATCTGCAGCTGGAGGATGCCGCGGGGAGCCGGGGACATCGCCAGCTCCCGGGAAGACGGGGACCTCCAGTGCGGGGCCATCCCTGGCCCCAGCTTGGTGACAAGCAGGGCAGAGGCAGGAGAGTGAACGCTGCGTTTATCCATGGTGATGGGGAGGGTATCGTGGGGTGGCAGGTCCCATCCTGTGTGTCCCCCTGTCCCAGCGATGCTGTGACTCTGGCCTCTCACAGCTGGACCATCAGGTCTGGCATCACCTCACCCGTGGGACCTGCAGGTGCAGAGGCACTGTGGGACCCCCTCGCTGCTGTGCCCCTCTGCAAGGGGATCCTCAACCCACCCACCACCACACGCTGCTCAGGGGGTGCTGCCCCCAACAAGGAGGGTCCTGGCTGCTGGGACAGCGTGACAGCTTCTTTACGTGACTTATGCAGTGTCACCCAGAGCTGGAAACTTTTCCCAGGGCTGCATCTGCTAATCCCCCTCTGCTCTCCCACAGCCTGGGGAGCAGGATGTCCCAGGGGATGGCATCCCCTGACTCACCCCCAGGAAAGCCCAGGCTGTGAGAAGGCTGAGCCCAGGGTCCCGGGAATTGTAAATAGCCCGTAGCGTTAAACTGGAGATGGCCTGTCAAGCCAGCTGTGTGTCACCACGCTGCCACTGCCTGAGTCATGAGCCATGCTGGGGCCAGCGGATCTGCACAGGGGGGACATGGAAAGATCCAGAGAGATGGGGTCATATCCCAGGCCTGCAGTCAGCTGCTCCTCTTCCACATAGAGAGTTCAAGTGGGACCCTCTTGTCTCTCTCCCAAAGGTTCCCATCCCCTCGTTTCCCTCTGTCTGACCCCTCAAACCCGGGCAGGGGCGTGGGGACAGCACAAAGCTTTTGAAACAAGAGGTAAATCAACAGGCACGATGGTGTTGTCTCCCCTTCCTAACACAGGGCTCAGCACCAGCTGGTGACCTCTGCTCCGAGCTCCCCTCACTTTGTGCCCTGCAGGACCCTGACAGGCTGGGACCTTTCCCTGAGGACGTGGGAGCGGGACGCTGGAGTGAGCCCGGGACTGGCGGCCTGTTATCGGTGGGAGACGGGAGGCAGCCCCGGGCTGCTCTCAAGTGGTCCGGGCTGATTAGTGACTTCAAGTGCCTACAGAGTTATTCTAAGTCAAGTAGGGGCGAAGGGAGCTGACCTGGGACCGTCAAGACCACTGCCAGGCTTTGCTGGGGGGTCCCCCATCACCTCTGCTCTCTGCCAAGCCCTCTGAGACAGGGAGGTGTTCCCCCCATCCAGCCGCTCTCACTGTCCCTTACTCCTTCCTGCAAAAGGCTGTTTGCTTCAGCCCAAAGCAAACCTGATTTTATCTCCTGACTCCAGTTCCCTTGGCTGCGGGCCACGGTCGATGCCTCCCACGCAGGACTTGTGAAGCCCATTTGCGGACCCGCGCACAGAGCGGGCTGTGTATGCTGCCACATGACATCATGTTTACTGCCCGTGGGGGCCCAAGGACACCCCCTCCCAGCGGCATCGCTCCCAGCCCAAGCAATGCGTGTCCTTCCCATGGCCGGACAGACGGATGTGTGGGGAGCTGGAGAGAGCAGGACTGGCCACGGCGCTGTGCCTGCCCGCAGAGGGGTGGTTTCAGCTCCGCTGCACTGCAGGCGGGACACCCCCGGCCTCAGTTTCCCCTCTGGGCTGTGGAGAACGGATCCTGTGGTAGTGGCGAGGGTGAACTGCTGCAGAGGCACAAAGTCAGGCCCTCCAGTTGTTGCTTAGTGGGAAAGACCAATTTTCTCCCCTTGGGATGTGGATATTCCTTTCTCTCCCAGGACAGAGCTGGGTCTTTTCTGCTGGTAAATTGAGGTTGTTGGAAAAGAGTGATCATGTCCAGAGTCATAGGGTCTCACTAAGGTGTTGCTAGGGCCATCCTTCCTCCCATCCGTCCGTCCATCCATCCATCCATCCATCCATCATCCATCCATCCATCCATCAATACTTGCATGCAGCTTTCTATCTCGCAACCATCTCCTCATCCATCTCCTGACCTGCCTGTGCACTCACTCATCCATCCATCAACAAACACGTGCATCCCTCTTCCCACCCATCCCCACACCTACCTGCCTGTCCATCCATCCAGCCACCCACCCATTGGTCTGTCCGTCCTCCCATTCAACCCTCCATCCATCCGTCACTTGTTTGTCAGTGCCTGAGTGATGTCCGGCCACCAAACAGCCCTTCTCGGGGCGGGTATGGTGTGTGACCACACGGGTGCGTGGGACCCGCTGGCCAGGCAGATGGCAGGGATGTCCCAGGCTGACCATGGGGCAGGGGCTGGAAGCGCCGGCTGGGGGGAGGCGGGGGACCCGTCTAATTTAAGAACGGGCCCCACAGTCGCTGTCAGCACCGGGCGGCTCTGATCTGGGGACAGGTCCTCGTCAGCTCCGCTCGCCACCCGCCGGCCCGACATGAAAGGGCTCTGTGCCCCGATAAGGCCCCAGACGCTTGGCCCCGGCTGTGGGCAGTGCCACGGCCAAGGCCGGGGGGGACCCCTGAGCATGGCTGTCCCCAAATTCACCATCACCTCGGCACCACGGGGATTGTGTGTTTGCATTGGTCAGGCTGCCCTCTGCTTTGGGCACCGGATCGTACACTTTGTCACAACCAGCACCCACTGGTGACACAACCCAAGGAGGGGTCTATCGCCGGTGTCTCCCTGGCTGCCACCAGTCCCTCCGGTGGCCATTATCCCGCACTGGAGTCCCCCGGCCTCGAGCGGCCACGGATGGGGACCATGTTGTTTTAATAAGATCATTGTCCTCCTGCTGTGAGGTCTCAACCCTGGGCATATGACATCACAGCGCGCTGCCATGGAGACGCCGGGATGTCACAAACACAGCTCGATGACCTCACTGCAGGAGCGGGAGATGGGGCCAACCTGGGTTTGATCGCCAGTGTCCTCGGGAATAAAGGAGGGGAGGGACGCTGGGAAAGTATGCGGCTGCTGAGCGCCGGGGTGTTTGGGTTGGAAATCGCCACGTTTTCCCCGCAGCGGGAAGGGCCAGTTCCTTCCTCCCCCCGTCCGCTCCCTCCCAGCGGCCAGAACCCCCCCCAAGTCTTGCGGACGGGGGGAGCTGGGGGAGTGGGGCACCCCTATCCCTGCCCTCGGGGCCACACGGTGGGGAGTGAGGGCCAGAGCTCAGTGCAGCGCTGGGGCACCAGCTTAGGGGCAGAGGGGGGCTTGGCAGGGGTAGGCTGTGTCCCCGAGCAGGATGGGGCACTCGGGGGGTGCTTTGTCCCAGGAGTAGGGTGGGGACCCCTGGGGATGCTCTTGCATGGGGCAGAGTGTGTTGGTGTCTGTCGGGGAGAGGTCTCCACTTCCCCAAGGGAAGCCCAAAGCCACACTGTGACATGGGGACATGGTTCCCCATCCCAGCACCCTGCAGCTGGACCCTGGACACCTTGGCCCTGCCCAGCCACCCAACAGCCCCCCCGTCCCCATCCCAAAACCAGCAGCATCTTCTGGGGGCCAGCCTCGTGCCAGCCCCCGCTGCCCCATCACCCATCCCCACCACAGCCCGGCTCTCTGTCCTCCTCGCTCAAATATTGTCACTTGGGAAATCATGGCTGGCTGGGGGGACACCTGTCCCCCCGCCTCTCTGATGCAGGGGTGTGGGGGTGCCTGCCCCCCTCCTTCCCAGCCCCCTGCATCCCCCATCATTAATTTCCATCAGTGGCCAAGCAGGGCCAGGGCTGCCCCGGGGGTGGCCGAGGAACACGGCGCTTTCCCCTGATAGCAAAAATAAATACATTAAAATTCTTGCAGGAGGCAGAAGAATGCGGGACGGCAGGAAAAAATTGTTTTATAATTTGTAATAACATAAAAGCCGTGGCGGGGGGGCCAGCGGCAAGAGGCGAGGGAAGGCAGAGACAAAGGATCAGCCGCAGTGGAGAAGGCTGCTTTGGGATGGCAGTGGCATCCCTGTTGCCCATAGCTCTGTCTCAGTGTCACCACTGACTGCCTTGTTCCCTGAAGGACGTGGCCTCTTGGGTCCTGTTGCAGAAAGGAGGCTGAGCAAGGCTGGTCCTGGAGCTGGGGGGAGCTGGCAATCACCCCCTCCAGCTGCTTAAGCGGGTCTCAGCATCTCTGTGCCTCAGTTTCCCCCTTACTAAAGGGGCATTTTTATGCAATTGGGAGAAAACTGGGAGGCAGGGGAAAACCCCAGGCATCCCCCTGGTCCCAGCTCCCCTGGTGCAGATAGAAGGCAAGGAGCCTGCCTTCACCCATCCCGCCCCACCAACCTGTCTCCAGAGGTTTCACCACAGGACCCAGGTGATGGAGCCAGTTCCCGTACATGTGCTGGGGGCACTACGACCCCCCGTCCCCCTCCTGCCTCTCACGGAGCTGGGACGTGACAAGGCGAGTCGCTGTGCGCCAGCCGCACCTGCTCGCCGGGATGGGGCTCCCCCTCCTCCTGCTCCCCTCTTGGGGGCAAAATCAAAGGGATTTTTCTGCCCTTAGGAAATCAGATAAAGGCTCCTCACCTGCCCCGCACCGCCTTTGCGAGGAGGCCGGGCTCTCAGGGCAGGGGGGACAACAGGCACTTTCAACACGCCGGCAGATGAGCCATGTGTTGCAGCGAGCCGCCTTGGAGCTCTGCCCGCAGGGGCTGGGGCCCCGGGCACAGTGTCAGCCTGTCCCTGGCCTTGGCAGGGATGTCCCCTCCCCAAGAGCTGCCTGTTACTGACTTCTCCCCTCGATTTGAGGCAATGGGGCATGTAGGATGGAAGCTGGCGTGTGAAAGAAAAAGACCCTGGGGACTGGACACGGTGCAGCAGCCCGGATGCAATGCCCAGCTCAGGAAAGGTCCCTGTGTCCCTGTGCTGCAGCCAGGACAGATCAATCCTGGCCATCATGCCAACGGTGCAGGCTGGTAGCCCGACCCCTGTGTGGAATGGCAGGGAAGGAACAGGTGGGAAACCTCTGAAGGTGGTATGAGTCTCTTACCTCCTGCACCTGGGAGGGAGAGGAGAACCGTGCCAAGCTCCTGATAGAACCCAAGTTATTCACCACCAAAAGCTGCTGCTGGGGAGCGAACGTGCCCAAGTAAAGGGAAGAAACCATTGATGATGGGGACAACGGGACCACTTGAGGGGCTGGTGCTGGGGGCAAGGGGACCACTGATGGGCAAGCCAGTGACTAGCGGTGGGCAGGGGATGTCAGAAGGTACTGTGCCAGAAAGGGAGATAGAACACAGATCTTTCCTGGAGGGAGGGGTGAGCTCAGCAGCAGTGAAGATGCTCTGCTTTGCCCATCACTGGTGGCAAACACCCCGTTTTAACCCAGTGGTCTGGATGGATGCTCAGTAGAGGTGGGTGCAGAGATGGATCAGGGTGCCCCAGGGTGGCTGTCCCAGCCCCAGGATCTGTGACCCCGATGCTGGCAGGGCTGGGAGCTGCATCCCCGAGCTCTGCCATGAGTCATGGATGGTGCAAGAGGAAGCTCTGCTTCCGGAGATCCAGGGCCCTGGGAAACCAGCCCCAAGGCTGCACAGGGGGGGACAAAACTGTGATGGCAGCCTAGGGGCACCGGCTCCTCCTGTCCCTGGCAGCCCAGCCCTGGTGTGGCTCCCCGCTACCTCCCAGTCCCCTCAGCTTCCTTCCTGCCGCAGGCAGCTCCTGCTGTCTGCTGTGATCCGGTGTGGGGGGCTGTCCCCCTCCTGGGTCTTGGCTGCACCTGAGATGAGATCACTGTAAACAACCTGACCTTCCCCGCACTCTTCTGGTCTCTTTGCTCCTGGGGCTTGCTCCTGTCACCCACCTGCGTGTTGCCCTGCCCCAGGGATATCTCCCCAGAGGAGTTGGAGCCGAGTGCTGGGAGATGCCTAGGGGGGTGTCGCTCCTCCAGTATCCCCAGGCAGGACAGACTGGTCTGAGGGCAGGCAGCACCACAAAGCCAGGCTTGTGCCAGGTGGACCCAGTACAGGGACAGGGGCCAGGCAGGGCTGTGCCAGGGGGCAACATAGGGGCACCAGGTTTGGGCAAGGCCATGCCAGGGGTGTCAAGGTTGGGCAGGAGAGCAACGGCCAGGTGCCAGGAACGTCGAGGCTGGGTCAAGTTTGGCAGGGCCATGCCAGGACCCTGAGCGGAGCCGGGCAGGGCTGTGCCAGGCAGGGTCCCGCAAGGGCTGCAGTGCTGAGCCGTGCCATGCCAAGCGGGCCCATGCCAGGTCCCCGGGGTTGCGGGCGACAGGGCTGTGCCCGCCAGACCCCGCTAAAACGGCGTGTGTCCAAGCGCGGTGGCGGGACACGGGGCCGGGCTGTTCGCGGCCACCTCCCCGCTGCCGGAGGTTGCCCGTGTCCGTGTCCGTGCCCGCGCTGTGTCCGTGGCTGCGCGCCGGGAGCCGGGCTTGGCACCCAAGAGTCCCCCCCGCCCGGCCCGCCCTGTCCGTCCCCCCGGGCTCCGGTTTCCCTGTCGGAGGCAGATGCTTTCCCAGCCCCGTCCCTCCTCNTGCCTTCCTCCCGGACCCAGCTAGGGCTCTTCTTCATCCTCCTCTGCCCCGCCAACATCATCGGGCTCTGGTGGTGAGTAGGACTTCCCGGGGTGGGTGCCAGCAGGGTCCCTCGCTTCTGTAAGGGTGGCTCCCCCCTACCCCAGATTGGGGACAGAGTCCCCTACACCCAGCGCACCCCTTGAGTGGGGACTCGCTGGCCAAGTGGATCCAGGTCGGGGGCACCCCCCACACTGTCGGGGCTTGGGTGCACGAGTGTGTTGAGGACAACAGGATGGGGGCGACCCAGGGGTGCGGGGCACCCAGGTCCTGCGGAGAGAGCTGCAGCCTCCCTCCCCGCACCCCAAGCCCACAGCCCAGGAGGGTTGTGTGCCTGTGGGGCAGGGAAGGGGGGGCAGGGGCCTCCAGACCCCTCCAATAAGTCAACTTTAATTAAAAGCCCGAGGGTCCCTACAGTGTTCCCTCCTGAGTGGTGGTCTGGACACGGCAGGGACAAAACCCCTGTTTGTAATGGTGCCTTCATCAAAGGCAGAGACGGTGCCTTGCAGGATACCAGAGGGGGTGGGGGATTCATTACAGGCGCAGAGCCGGGACCCAGCCTTGGAAAGCCCAGGTATCTGTCGAAACATGAACTATTTAAATCTATTAAGAATTTCACCCAGCCTGTCTTTATCCGGTTTTAAGTGCTTAGATTCCAGCTTCCCGGCGTGCCGTCCGGGCTATCATTCATTATCTGAGGCTATTCGTCTCCACATTGTCACACTCTTTTGACCCCTAAAATAAAGCTCTCCATAAGCCTTTCTCCTCCCGGTCCCCTGCCTGCCCGCCAGTGATTTATTCCGTGGTTCCATCCCCTTTGCCAGCCCTGTCCCCAGGGGTGCAGGGCAAAAGGGGGGCCCTTGGTGGGTATAAATTGTGCTGTTACGGAAGGCTTTACACCAACTGAGAGTTTGTCCCCAGAGCCCAAGTGCTGTGTTTATTGCCAGGGAAGGGCTTAATGTGGGTCTGAGAGGGGCTTGCCTTGGGTTTTTGCTAGAGGAGGGAAGAACGAGGTAGAGTGAGCCCTGGCCAGGGCTGAGGGTCCCCCTGCTCCCCACCACCCACTTTGGGGTAGCTGCACCATCCCGGGGCATGGTCCATCCTGCGTTTTTTTCCCTGGCTATTTCCGCTGCTCCACCTGCACGGCTGTCCCTTCAGCTCTCCCCGCTTTCTCTGCCCCATCCTCATCAATACCGACACGGTAAGCCCCTCACCCCCAAGATCATGCCCCACACCCCATCTCCAGGGACATCAGTACCACCCTGCCCGTGGCTGGAGCAGGCAGGGGTGAAGTGGGACCTCTCTTTGCCTTTGATTCGGGGCAGGCAGATGGGACTGGCAAGGGCAGGGTGCTGGGGTACCACTGCCCTCCACCCTGGATGCTCAGAGCTGCGTCTCGCTGCCGAGCCTGAGTCCTGCTGGTGCCATGCATGTGCTGGCAGCGCCGGCTTGGGGAGTTTAGCAGGATTTGGCAGAGGAGGGCGAGGGGTCAAACTTGTTTTCGCTTCTTTTAAAAAAGAAGAAGAAAAGGAACCTTTAATTTAAGAATAATAACCCAGCTGCACGCAGCGTGGCCAAATGCGCTGGGTAGCGGAGCAGCCACAGGGGGATCACCAGCTCGCACTCTGCTTGGCTCCAGAGCCAGCGGGATGGGAGGACGTGATGTGTGGATGAGGCCACCAGCACCACCAAACGGATGTGCTGGGCTTCTTGGGGATGGGGCACCGAAGCAGTTGGCTGATTCATGAGCTGCTTCTCCCAGAGCTTGCGATCTCCGGCCCCCGGCTGAGATCATCCCTCATTTCCAGGGAGCTCTTCCCGTGCAGGGGAGAGAGGTCCAGGTGCTGCCCGGCCCTTAGAAACAGCTCAAGATGGGCATCTTCCCATGTGCCTGCTGCTGGTACCCATCTTCTCTCCCAGCTCTGAGTAGCACTGGTGCCAGTGGGTTTTGCTTTTGGTGAGGAGGGGGTTCAGGCGTGCAGCCATGTGTTGTGCCAGGGCTCCTGCAAGCCCCAGGGTTGGTGGCATTGATAGAGCTGTTCCTTGCTGTCCCTGTGCCTAGGGACCGTGGTGGGATGCCTTCACTTGTGCATCTCTGGGTACCCATGGGTGCTTAGACAAGGGGGTATGTTCTCCTGGTCAGGAAAGGAAGGTCTTTACCCTCCCCTGTCCCACCCCTTGGTGCATTGGCTGTGTAGTGGTGGTGGTGGTGGTGGGGACACTCAGGGGCTGCCTGTTTGAGGCATTTCTTCCCATGGTGGTGATGAAGTGTTTTGTGAGAGTGGCACAGTGGGGTGCAGTGGGGCTGGGTCGCAGGGGGCACGATCCCAGGGTGGTAACACCAGGATCCCAGCAGATGGCTGCATCTGCAGAGGAAGGGTCAGGTGTGATGGCCGAGCAGTGACACTGTGCTGATGATGTTGTAGCCTGAGAAAGAGCATCCTCATTGTGGTGGGATGTCCTCAGAGGGCTCATTGAAGATAGAGTCACCCTTATCCTATATCCCCTGTGCCCCTGTATCTAAGAAGAGATGAAGGGACAGGGGGACAAGCAGACACATGGACCTTTCCATGGCAGAGAGGAGACAGCTATGGTCAGTGCCGATGGGGAAGATGTATCATTCAGGTGCTGCTGGTCCCTTGGTTAGTGCCAGGCTGCAGGAAATAGGTTCCCCGTGTTCCCACCAGCCCTGTAAAATCTCTTTCTTCCTTTTCCATTCATCTTTTCATGTTTCTCACCTGACTCCTTGTGCAACAGCAATTCTTCCCTGAGCAGGTCAAGTAGGGACCGCCTGGGGCTCCCAGGCTGGCCCAGAGGGTGCAGGGATAGGGGATGGGCAAACCTGGTGTCTCAGGAGCCCCGGGCAGGTTCAGGGCAGGATTTCAGCTGAGCCGGTTTGTGGTTGAGCTGTGGTCGCAGGTATGAAGGCACCGTGGGGATGGGGGCCAGCAAAGTCAGGCTTTCCCAGTGCCCATTGGCTCTCTGTAAGCATGGCTGAGAGCAGTTGGGAGGTGGAAGAGGCAGTAAGAGGGGAAACCACTGCTGGTGAGATGTTTTCTGCTCCAGCTGTAGATCTCAGGGGGCCTGGAGGGATGGATACTTGCCCTGCATCCCTGTCCCATGTGGGCAAAGCATCTCCAGGTTCTCATGGGGCTCCTTCAGAGGAGCTCAGGGAGGACGCATCTACCAGCACCTGTGTCTGCATTCTTACTTGAGGGGGTCCAGACCGTGGGTCCCCCGAAGCCACGCTTCCCCTGGTGGGTTTCATGCATCAGTGGCCTCCCCTTCTCCTCTGCTGCCCTGACCAGCACCCACACTGTGTGCAGCCTGTAAGGGCAGGCTGCCGGACTGCAGGGCCCTGCCTGCGTGCCTTTGGGGTGAACACCATGAGTCACCCCCCGGGCTCGCTGACCCACACCCACCACCCCACAGCCCACAGCCCTCTACAGTGCCTGGCAGACTGGGCTGCCTGGCCGTCTCGGGCATGTCCTCACCCCCAGAGCAGCGCTGTCTGGGCAGCAAAGCACCTCCCAACATGGAAGTCCCTGCTCGACGGCATCTCCCTGTGCCCCTTCTGGGGCATTTGCAGACCCTCTGGGTTTTTCAATGGGAAAATGTTTCCCTTGTGCTCTTTGAGATGGTACCAGCTCCAGAATTGGGCTACTTGTGTACTTGAGCTTTCCCCCATGTCATCCCCCGTCCCTATTCCTGGTCATCTCTTAGTCTTCCATGGTGACATCCAGGTTGCCCAGCCCTGCCCTGTGCATGCCCCAAGATGGAGGGCTCAGCCGGGCTTTGCATCAGAGGCTTGGCCCTTTCAAACCCCTGCCTTGCGCAGGAGGATGCTGGGCAGAGCTGGGCACACCTTGATATTCTCTCAGGTGGGATCATGGATCTACAGGATCCTGCCACCACGTGCGGCACCCACACTTGGCCATACGCTGGTCCAGCCCTCATGCCACCCCAGCTCCAGCCTTCATGAGCCATTTGTGAAGGCTGACCATCCTTTTCCTTGCCACTGGCTCCCTTCAAACCAGGACCCCTCTGGCTACCCTTGATCACGGTCCGCTGGCAGGGGCCAGCAGAAGCCCTGCTCCACACCATCCCCATGTCCGAGGGGGAGGCGGGGACTTGTGACAGTCTCCTTGGTCTGCGATTTTGGCTGGGAACTAAGGAAGAACACAGTGACCAGGGGTGGGTGGACCCCTTTCATCCTATTCCAGCCCTTCCAGGGCTTGGACATGGCTTTGGGACCGCTGTCTCTGCGGGCGTGTGCTCCCTTCATCCCCCCTGGTACCCACAGCACAAGCTTGGGCAGCTCCTGCCCGCGAGGTCCTGGCCTCAGCATGACCCCGCAGCCGGCAGGTCCGCGGGTTGACACCATGCCATGCCAAAGCCTCTTTTCTTTGGGTGGTTTCCCAGCTATTTTGCATCCCATCCTTGACAAGGAGGTGTGAGGATGAGGGCAGGGAACAGCGTCCCCCTGCTCTCCCCGACCCATGGCAGTTCTCGCTCCCTCCATCCCTTTGGTGCTGCTCTGCAGCCGAGCCCCAGCAATGCCCCCCAGGGCAGTGACTTGCTGCTTACTCACCCCCCCCCCCCCCCCCCCNTGTCCCCCCCCTCACCCTGTTCACACAGCTTGGAAAGAGACGGGCTCCCGCCGGGTCCAATTTCCTCGCAGGGCTGTCACTGAATGTGACACCGGTGGGTGAGATGCAGGGTGACCTGTGCGCCTCAGGGATGGAGCTCATCTCTGCAGGGATGGTGTCCTGCAGCTCTCGCCTCTCCAAGCAGGTGAAGAAGTTCCTGTGGGCTTGGGGCGATGGGCTGGGCACCCTGGCATCCTGCAGCCCCTTCCTGAAGGCATCCAAGGGCTGGGATGGAGACCCAGACGCGAGGCGAGCCGTAGAGGAATGCCCAGGCAGCAGCACTAGCTAGGTGCAGACCCACCTGGTCCTGTGTGGAGCTGGCACGGCACAACCACCTTCAGGGTTTCAAGGCTATCAGGACCAAAGGAGGCATTTTTCCACCTGAGGCGTGGGTGCCGTTTTTGAAGGCTGATCATCCTCTTCCTCACCACTGTCTCCCTGCAAGCCAGGACCTCCTCGTCTCCCCTTGATCATAATCTGCTGGCAGGGGCCAGCGGATGCCTTGCTCCACACCATCCCCATATCCGAGGGGGAGATGGGGACTTGTGCCAGTCTCCTTGGTCTGCGCTTCCAGCTGGGAACAGGACTGGGACATACTGGAGGCTCCACGACTGTGAGCTGAGCTGGAAAACCCGGGGGTTATGGCTCTTAGGACCCCCCAGCTCTGCCACAGCAGGGACAGCATCCAGAGCACAGGGGTTGCATCAGAAGTGCCAATGAGTCCTATTTCCCATGTGTCACCCCCACCAGGCTTGGTCTGCTGAAGGGGTGACAGCAGCAGGTTGGCAGTGGGTTGCAGCTCTTCTGTGCCTCAGTTTCCCCTTTCAGCAACGGGGGTTGTTTCCCTTGACCAGGGGTGCTGGGAATCATGGCAGAAAGTGCCTTTAGGGGTCAGGTGGCAGCGATGTGGTGGCAATTTCAGCAGCAGGCAAAGGGCACCGGGGCCAGGTGGGAGAGATGCTACCGGGACGCTGAGCCCAGCCGGAGGCTGCCGGGCAGGAGGCGGTGTGTGTGTGTGGGGGAGACCGGGATGCCCCGGGCGAGTTGGGGGGAGCTGGGTTGGCGACCCGGTTCCTTCACCAGGGCAGGGGGAGGAGTGCCTGGCGGCAGAGGTGGGGCACCTTAATTGTAGATGCGGGAGGCCTTGGAGCAGGACAAGCTCAGGCAGATCTGGGCCCCGCGCCGGAGCCCTTGCCAAAGCGGTAGCAGTTTGGCAGCATTTTTCTTGCCCTTGTCTCCCCCCCCCTCCCCAAACCCTCCAAAGCAAAACAGCTCTCGGGCTCCCGGCAGTCTCCCCGCGCCAGAAAGCGGAGCCCAGCGGAAATTAATATCGTGCCGGACTTAGGCAGCCCACCCCATGCCTCATCAGCATGGCCGGCGAGCTCCCGCCGGCCTTGCCGCCACTGGGGCCATGGGTGGGGACCCCCACGGTGTCGGCGAGCCGCCCGCCACCCCCCGGCCCCGCAGGGCTGAGCTCTTCTTCCCGGCCTGATCCAGCGGGCCGGGGTGAGCCGCAGTTCAGCATTTGATCTGATGGCCTCGGGGGGCTGGCGCATCGTTTTTATATGAGTACAAAGAGTCGTCTCTTAATGAAAGTCCCGTCCTGGCTCCCCTTCTTTCCCCCACCCCGCCAGAGCAGGCGGCCAAGACTCCGCCATCCCATTGGGGGTGTTGAGAGCCCACAGTCCCCAAGGAGGGTGAGCTCGGAGCCCGGCATGGAGACATGAATCCCCATTGTGGGTTGGGACTGGACAGGCTCGCTGGTGGCTTTCCACAGGGGCTTCAGTTCCCCCATTGATGCTTCCCCAGCTGTCCCATCCCTTCACAGAGGCACCCATGCATCACGCAGCGGGATGCCCATGCAAAGGGAAACCGACCTGGGGGAAGCAAAGGGAGATGGATGCTCCCCAGCGGCAGTGTGGGCTTGCCTCAGTTTCCCTGCTGGAGGTCACCTTTCCAGGCTGTGCCCTTCGGTTGAGCTGTTTAGTCCTTTAAAGCTCCAGTCAAAGCATAAGGGCTCCTTTTCCAGGCTGTGTGAGAGGGCATGTCCTCCCCAAACACAGCTGGGGTTTGGTGGGCAGGAGATGTGGGCAGCTTGGAACCCTGACATGGGGCAGGGGGACCCTGGCCGGACCTCGAACTTCAAATAAGGGGTTCGGAGGGAGCTTGCACCAGGGGCAGGTTGGCAAGTGAAGTTCTGCAGCCTGGTGTCCCGAATGCAGCCCCCCAGCTGCGCGAGAGAGAAAAGGAAACCCGGAACATAGTTAAACACCGAGATTCAGCTTGTGATTTTCAAGCCCCTGGGGCTTGGCCAGACTATAAAGGTCTGTGTTTGGAAGCTGCAGCGCAGCCGGTGCTCCCCAGTGAGCGGAGCTGCCAGGGGCAATGGTCCCCAAGGGACCCCAGGGGACGTGTCCCCTCAGTCCTTGGGCATCCCAAAGTGCTGGGGGATGCTGAGTCCAGCCCTGGGGTCCTGTGGGCATCCACAGCCAGAAAAATCATGTTATGGAGCAGGACGAGGTCTGAGCCCACAGGAGCAGTGCTGGAGGCCAGGGGGTGCTGCGTGGGGCTGTGTTTTGGGCATGCTAAATTTGGGTGGCCCATGGCCACGTGGTCTCCATGCCACGGGCCGGGCGGCGTAGGCGGGCAGCTGTCAGCATGGCGTGCCTGCCCTCTGCCCGCTGCGGCTCCGGCGTTGCCCGTGGCGGAGCTGGAGCATGGCCCGCCTCAGCACGGGGCATGGCACCAGCGGGCTGCGCAGCTGCACGAGCCGTGCCACGGAGGGCACTCCAGGCGAAATGTGTGGGGAGAGTACAGGAGTTTCTGTAGCCGGCGGCGCGCCGAGGAGCACGGCGTCGTGCTCAGACTTTGCCTCCCAGCCCGGAGAGCCAGGCACCTCGCTCCAGCTGTGCTGGCGAGGAGGAGCCGCCTCTGGCATGAGCCCAGCCGAGACTTGCCCTCCCGCGCTGTCAGGGCTGGCGATGCCACCTGCATCCCCCCTCACGCGCCTGCGCCCACCCCAGGCTCCATTCCCCTGGGGCCGGTGCCTGGGGAAGGGGAGGTGAGCATGGGAGCCTGGCCAGCAGCCAAGGGGTTTTATCGCCCGCAAGGTCACTCGGCTCATCTCCCACAGGGTCAAGCAGCGAGCCTCCCTGGAGAGGGAGCGGGAGGCGCAGGGAGAGAGCTGGCTGGGCTCCCCGCTGCGCCCACAGGGCTCCGGGTGCTGCAGCTGCAGCAGGTATCAGTCACCCTGCGATGCCAGGGCTGTGCCGGGGTCAGCGCCAGACGCAAAGAACAGGTGCTGAGCAGCACAGCGTCTCTGTCACCTCCCATCGGGGACACCATCATCACCCCCAGGGGTGTCCCCAAGGGCGTTGGGGTGTAGGGTGGCATGTGCCAGCACACTCTAGCCAACCCTGAAGCTGGGGATCTCCCCCTTTCCCCAATTTGCTGTGCAGGGCAAGGTGTCCCCTGGGTGCTGGCACGCAGGTGCCACCCATACCTTTTACCCTGCCCTCCCTGGATACCTCTCACTGTCACCTTGTCACCCAGGCTCAGCGCTGAGCCAGCACTGCCCCACAGCCCCTCTCCATCCCTGGGAGCAGGTCTGGCCGTGCCACCCTGGTCCCCCCCTGGCTCGGGTACTGGTTTTGCTCTGCTCGCTGTCCCTCCTGCAGGGCAGTGGGGAGCCCCTTGGTCATGGACCCCAACAGCATCTGCCGCAAGACGAAGCGGCTGGCGGGGAAGCAGGCAGAGCTGTGCCAGCTGGAGCCGGAGATCGTGCAGGAGGTGGCCAAGGGCACCAAGCTGGGCGTCCGGGAGTGCCAGTACCAATTCCGCTTCCGCCGCTGGAACTGCACCAGCCACAGCAAGTACTTCGGCAAGATCCTGCAGCAGGGTAAGGCCAGTGCTTCCTCGGCTTCCCATTTCCCGAAAAGCACACCACAGCCTCCAGCTGCCTGGCCACGTGCCTCCCCGGGACTCCTGGAGCAGAGTCTGGGCGTGCAAACGTGTGTGTGTGTGTCTGTCTGTGTCTGTGTATGTGGAGGGGCTTGCTCAGTGCTCCCCGGTGCAGTCACGCTGAGGTTTTACTGCCGGGACATGTCTCCCCGTGTTGTAATGAAGCAATTACCGATGCTCCCAGACAGCGCGGGGCTTCACGAAGCCCAAGAATGCACCCTCGTCTGGCAGTGATTTACTGCTCCCCCGGGACCCCAGGGTGTGCTGGGGAAAGGGGCCTGGGTGGGAGGCAGCGTGCAGCCACTGGGAGCTGCCCCTCGCCCCATGGGTGCCCTGCAGTTCCCTCTTCCTGACTTCGCAGGGAGCAGAGGAGAGGAGCGCTCACCCCCTCATCCCTGCATCCCCGGGTGGGCACCCTGGTGTCACCCTGAGGGACAGAGGTGGGGCAGGAGGGAGGGATGGGCAGGTCCCAGCCAGCTGGATGCAGTGGTCCAAGCCCAGCCCAGCTGCATCAGAGCCAGAGGAGGGGCAGAGCGATGGGGCACCCTGAAGTCTGTAAGGGATGAGGAATCCCTATCACGCTTCCCAGGGAGAGGGGCTGGGGTGGGTAGTGAGGGAGTGGATGCTCGAAGCACCTCGGGCTGGTAGGGCCACTTAGTGGGTGGGGAGTTTAGTTCTGCCTCTGTTCTCATGTTGGTCCCTGTGCCGAGGATGATGAAGATGCTGGAGCAAGCCCCAGCCTCCTCATCACATCTCCCACCGGCGCATCCACCAGGCCAAGGCAGAGTGGACCCTCGGACCCTGCAAGGAGGTTGGGGTGGCTGTGCCTTGACATCGAAGGTTTGCTCTTTTCCTCCTCCCTGGAGGCACTGGCAAGGGCAGAGTGCCCCGGGCACCCGGCGGCTGCAGTGCTGGCGGGGGACAGAGCTGGGGCCTTGAGAGAGACACCGGCCCATGGTGGGGAGACAGGCGCATTTGAGGAACTGATTTAGAAGTGTGTGTTTCCCCCAACCACAGTATATTTAGTTGGGGGCCAGAGAGCCAGGGTGTGGAGGGTCAATCCTGCCTCTGAAGTCACCTATTTTCATGCTGTCCTGGTGGCAAGGCAGATGGGAGCTGTGCCAGGCAGGGTCTGGGCTGGCAGAAGGATGGTGCTGGGATGCCAGGGCCAGACTAGGTAGTGTGTGGATGATGCTGGCAGATGAGCTGTTTGGTACCCAGGGCAGCTTGGGTTGAAAAAAACCAGAGGTGCATCAGGCGTACGTATGCTGAAGGAGCCATCACGCTCTGTTTGGCCCAGCCTCAGTGCTGGGGCAATGGAAAAAAACAATGTCCTGAGGACAGTGGTGAGTTTGGGAGCCCTTGGCACTCTGAGGACATGGACATCCCAGCTAGAGGCATGGAGGTCCCCAGGGCTGCATCATGGGTGTCAGAAGCAGAGACTTCACCCTGTGCTGAGAGATGCCGACAGGCACCAGCCTCCCTGTAAGCCTGCAGGGGCTGCACAAGCCATCCCAGAGTTTTTGGGGTTCACAGGTGCCATCCAACAGCCTCCTCTTTCCAAGGATGTTGCAGCAAGCTCCGTCTCCTGGTTGTGGCCTCCTAAGCACAGTCACAGCCATCCCCCCTTCCCTCCCTGCCGCCTGTGCCAGGCGTAGCGTGCCAGGGCAGGCTGGCTTGGGGGCAGCCACGTGTCTGGAAGAGCTGTCAGAGGAGCGGCACCCCCAGGGCCCCGGCTGGCGGGGTGGCATGGGGAGCTCTGCCGGCTGCCAGCTGCTTGCTGAGGGCTCTGCCAGCCCCAGGCGGGAGCAGGTGGGTGGGTGGTCGGGTGGCTTAGAGCAAGCGTGAGGGCCAGGACAGGGGACACCCATCCCCGGGGTGGCACTGCTGGCAAGACACCAGTGTGCCCAGTTCCTACCAACAACAGTGGGAATCAGGCGCTGTGTGGGCTGGTGGAGGAGCCACTCATGGAGCCGGTGCCCAGGACCCCCCCCAAGTCAGAGTGCTGGAGATGGAGGGATGGGGCACCCTCCAAAACACACTTTCCCCGCCGTCCCCACATCCCAGATATCCCCTCTGTGTTACCAGCCTGGGCCAGCCCCACCCTGGCATTCAGGTGGGCAAGGTTTTGCCTGGCATGGGGGTGGGGGGAGCGCGGGAGCCCCCAGAGCAGGCGCCGCACCCCCGCTGCCAGAATCCCCCGCTGGCTGCGGCTGCGAGCGGCAGGTCCGGGCAGGGGAAGGATGCTTGGAATTCGTGTCCCGGAGCAGAGAGAGACAGGAGCAAATACTAATAATAAATAATCCTGCAGGGTGGAGGCTGTGCCGGCAGAGGGAGGGGGGCAGGCAGCGCCCCGTGGCAAAGCGGGTATGGGGGGAGAGCGGGCAGCACAGCTTCATTGCTGTCACTTCGCAGAGGGGTGAGCGGCACCCGCGGTGTCCCTCGCAGCATTTCTCTCCAGGGCCCAGCTTGCAGCCGGGGATGGGATTTTTACAGCTAGGAGGGACATTGCAGGGTGGTGTGAGGAGGCTGCGGGTACCACCCGCTCACCCGGGACCCATCTGCCTGCAGCCAGCACCATCTCACTGAGCTCCCCTCTTTTCTGTGGGGCAGCACTCATCCTTGCAAGGGGAGGTAGGAGGTTCGTTGTCCTTGGGACCCTACAGCTGAGGTGGAGGAACGCTGGCAGGGCCTGGCCATCCCCCACATTCTGCGTATCTGCTTGCAAGAGACATCTCCTACCCCAGGTAGCTCGCTCCAGGTTGGGTGCATAACCCATAGCGCAGCACAGAGCCCAGAGAAAGGGGCAGAAGGGGCGGTCCAAGCACCCATGGGGTGTGGGCGGGGGCATGCTTTGCTTGCAGAGTCTTTGCCAGAGCTGACCCCGCATCCCGGCCCTGGCTGTTCCCTTGCAGATATCCGGGAGACAGCCTTCGTGTACGCCATCACGGCGGCCGGGGTGAGCCACGCCATCACGCAGGCCTGCAGCATGGGCGAGCTGCTGCAGTGCGGCTGCGAGCTGACGCGGAGCCGGGCTCCCCCCTCGCCCGCGGCGGGTTCGGGCACTGAGGGCACAGCCTGGGAATGGGGTGGCTGCGGGGATGACGTGCAGTTCGGCTACGAGAAATCCCAGCAGTTCATGGATGCCAAGAGCAAGAAAGGCAAAAACGACATCCGAGCTCTCATCGACCTGCACAACAACGAAGCCGGGCGCTTGGTAAGGCCCCTGTGCTCCCTGCCCTCTGCAAACATCACCCCTCCCCGTGCCCCTACCCAGCACAACCCTCCACCTTTATCTCCTCCAAGCCATGTAGCTGCACCAACTTTGGGTGAAATATGGACCAACATCTTTCAGGAGCCCTTTGCAGGTGACTTGGAAAAGTCCTGTGCCCACCCTCCCCAGCACCCTGCCCCAGGCCAGGGCGGCACCAAGAGGCAGGGTTTTGGCTGGGGGTGCTGGGCAGGGAGGTGGGAGACTGGAGGGGGTGTGCTGAGCATCGCCATCTCTTCCCCAGGCGGTGCGCAGCTACATGAGGACAGAGTGCAAATGCCACGGGCTGTCGGGCTCCTGCACCCTGCGAACCTGCTGGCGGAAGATGCCCCATTTCCGCGAGGTGGGGGACCGCCTGCTCGAGCGCTTCAACGGGGCTTTCAAGGTGATGGGGGGCAACGACGGGAAAACCCTCATCCCTGTGGGTGACAACATCAAGCCGCCCGACAAGCAGGACCTCATCTACTCAGCCGACTCGCCCGATTTCTGCTCGGCTAACCGTAAGACGGGCTCGCTGGGCACCCGGGGCCGCGTCTGCAACAGCACGGCCATGGACACGAGCGGGTGCGACCTGCTGTGCTGTGGGCGAGGGCACCGGGATGAGACGGTGGTGCTGGAGGAGAACTGCCTTTGCCGCTTCCACTGGTGCTGCGTGGTGCAGTGCCGCAAGTGCTCCGTCCGGCAGGAGCTCAGTCTCTGTGTCTGACGGCTCGGGGTGGGCCGAGGACAATTTTGGGGGGCCACCCCCTGGCTCACACTGCGTCCCCACCCCCCCTCCCCAGGACAGATACAGGCTGAGCCGGTGGCAGGGACGGCAGGGGGTGAGCCCAGCTCTGCACCCCAGGGAGTCCTGACTTCCCTGGGGGACAGCGTGGGGCTGCCTGGCATCCCCATGGCCCCCAGGGTGGGGGCGGCAGGCGCAGAGCTTCCACTAATAAAGCTATTTAAAGCCGGTGTGTGGCAGCCCTTCCTGGGGAGGGCTGGGAAGCACTGACCGCTGTACTGGGAAGGGACTGGCTGGAGAGTTGTCCTGCCCCGGCCGGGAGTCCCAGTCAGCCGGACTCCCTCCAGCCTCCTGTTCGTTCTGGCAGTGCTGGGACCCGTGGCAGAACCCAGCTCGTCTTTCATCCACTTTTTGCCTTTCTCCACCATTGTAGAGCCAGGAGATGAGTGTGGATGAGGGTGAGCATTCTCTTGCCCCGCTCCACAGCCCCCAGGCTGGGTGGGTGCTCTCCTCCCATCATCCACGGCCACCATTGTTTAGAGATGCCAGTTTGTGTCCCGCCACCACCTGACCTGGAATATGTGTGATGAACTGCAGTCCATGGTCCCCTCCGCTCACCCCTCATGCAGGAGGTATGGCTAGCTGTCCTGACACCATGGTGGTGGGCTGGGAGATTCCTGAAGGTGTCCTCTCTTCTTTTCACTCCATCTTCAGCCACTGTCGCTGCAGTCCCCGCTGTGAGGCTTGGCACGGAGAAGTCCTGTGTGGCGCTGGCACTGTCAGTTTGGTGGCATGCGAGGCATTTGCTTGGCCTGCCGTGGGCCACGTGCAGCCTCACCTGGCCGGCAAGGTGCCAGGCATGTCTTGGTAACCTGATAAGCCTGTGCCCCTCGTGGGCAAACACAGGGCGAGGAGCAGCCCGCCTGGCTGCCCAGCTGGGCAGGCTGCCATCCCTCTGCTCCAGAGGATCCAGAGAGTCTCCGAGGGGGTCCCTCCCATGCTGCAGGGAGTCCATGGGAGCTGGCTTCTTCAGCATGGGGGTTTAGGTAACTGCAGAGGGGAATCACTTGCCTGGAAATGCCACACCGGGCAGAGGAGCCCCTGAGGGATGTCAGCAGAGCCAGACCCTGAGCAGAGAGGTTCATGGCCCCTCCTTGCTGTAGCAATGCAGGGCATGGGGGCTCTTCTTGTCTACCCCTCTGCCAAATGGCTACCAGGGCTCTCAGTCGAGGCAGGCGATGCCCCGCGTGCTGGGTGCTGCCAGGCAGGGCAGGAGTGGAGTTCGCAGCACTGGGCATGCTGCAGGGCAAGAGGAGCTGCAGTGGGGTGATGCCCAGGTGATGTCTACCTCCTCGCCCAGCCCCAGGCAGCCAGCGGGGAAGGGCAGGAGGAGCAGGATGCCAGCGAACCATTACCTTGGCCCAGTGTGTACTGGGCTGGGAGCCTCTAAGTCTGTCAGCTTCAGCTTTGCAGCTGGAAATTCCCTCCTGGCTTGCCCACAGAGGGGCTGGGAGAGGGGAGGCAGACGGGGCTCCTGGAACTCCTGGCCACGTGCCTGCCCCTGGGAACACATGGGTGGGTGTGAGTGGGGGTGGTGGGTGCAGGTGGAGGTACTGCTGCATGCAAGCAGCTCAGTGTGGGTATGTGTACGCCTGCAGGTCACACATCTCCGCGTGTTCACGGCTGTACGTGTGTGTGAGCTTGTGTGCACGTCCATCACTGTGTGTGTAAGCCCCCCGCGGGTGCGCAAAAAAAGTTGGACCATGTGTCTTCCTGCCTGTCTATGAATACAGGGCAAATTGTCAGCGTGTGTGTGACACCGTCCCCGTGTGTGCCTGTGCGTGAGCATGTTTGTTTGCACGTGTCTTACTGTGTTTGTGCAGGTGTGTCTGGGACAGGGAGGACATGTGTGGGTGCAGGAGGGCCCTGCAGGAGGGGAGCTGTGTGCTGGGAGATGTGGGGACCCATCTCGTAGGCTGAGTGGGTTCCTTTGAATTAGAAACACCAGAGCACACCCCAAGCCCTGGGCTGCCTATCAGGGGACCTCAGTTCAGGCAGGTCCTTTGGGTCACCACTGCTCTCCCCAGAGCCATCCCAGGCTGAGGCCACTTACACTGGGTGATTCTGAATCTCTCCGTGAGATGTCAGAGTGCATGGGTTGAGCCAGGCAGAGCTCCATCACAGCTCTGACCTTCAGCAAGCTCCTTCTATGGAGTCTGCCTCGGTTTCCCCACAATGGGCTGCTTCCATGCTCCTGGCTGCACAGACATGGCTCTGGCGGTCCAGATCATGGATAAACCCTGGGGAAGACAGGTAGTTCTTGCAAGTAGGGGATCTGAACTGTGTCCTCTCTGCCATTACCCCAAATCACAGCTTCTGAAGGCTAGAGACCACAAAAGCCAAAAATGTGGAGGGGGAGGAAGAAGCCGGAAAATGGAGCTAGTGCAGGGGCAAGGGGTTCTCACTTGGAGAGAAGCACACGGCCACTGACTGTGGAGTGACTCCTCTGCACCTCCAGGATATTGACAAGTGCCCTGCATAGCTATAGAGAAGGGTTAGCTCTTGTGGGGGCTGCCAGCTCCCTGACACTGCTCCCTGCTGGACCTGATCTGGCAGAGCCAAATCCATTCCCTTGGTAGCCAGGAGAGGCCCTGGCACAGGCAGGTGACACTGGCAGCCAGGCAAGGTCTGGACTTGGCCCAGTGGTTTGGCGAGCACTGAACAGCCAGCAGAGCCCTCCTAGCAGCCCCCCAATCTCCCCAGACCTCCAGCAGCTCCCCAAGAGCTCTGCATCCACTAGGACCCCATCCCAGACTCTTAGAAGCTCCCCAGCAGTCCCCAGGAGCCCCTCATCCCCCTAGCATTCCCCCAGGTCCACAGCGGTGCCCCGGGAGCCTCCCAGATTCCTAGAAGTGCCCCAGCTCTCCAGAGCCCCTAGGAGCCCGCTAAAACCCCTCAAGAGCCC
>VXBH01007493.1:101614-147779 GCA_013400035.1 Rynchops niger
ACAGCCGCTGCCCCAGCGAAGATGCGCCCGGCCCTGGCCCACGGACTCTGCTCGCTGCTGCTCAGCCTTTGGGTACCCAGGTAGGAGCTGCACCCCCAACCCCAGCCCCGCCGCCGCCGCCGAGCGCCCCGGCCCCACGGGGAGGGCGCCGGGAAGCCGCCGCGCCCAGCCCCGCACTGGGGGCGGGCTGCCCAGGGGGCTCCGGGGGGGGGTCCCGCCGCCCCGGCCCGGTCCCGCACGACTGCAGCCCCCCGCTCAGGGCGCTGTCAGGGCCGCTGCCCCCCCTCCGCCTTCCCCCCATCCCAGCGGAGCGCCGGTGGGATGCGCGGCTCCCCCCGCTCCGGGAGGTTGTCCCCTTTCCTCCCCCGGCCCGAGCCGCCCCAGCGCCCGCCCTGCCTGCCTCAGTTTCCCCGCTTTCCCCGGGCGGAGGACGGATTTTGTTTCCGGGAGGACACCTTGGAGGCCGGGGGGGGATGATGGTGGGGATGCCACTGTCGTGGGGGACGATACCCACGGGATGGGGGCCTTTGGGCTCCGCACCCCAGGGGTGCGCACCGAGGCGGGGGATCCACCTGCATCCTCTCCCCAGCTCCACTGATCCCCAAGGCGAAGCGGATAAGAGGGGGCCGCCTGCCTTCCAGTAAAAGGCCCCCCAACACTCACCACCCCTGTCCGACTCCATCTCCCCTGGGTGGCTGGCAGCTCCCCTCTGCCCGATCCCAAATTTGTGCGCTGCAGGCAGCCAGGGGTTAACCCTGGTGCTGGTGTGAGTCGGGGGGGTCCCCCGCCCTTCCCCCTCCCTCCAGCCCCTTTAAATATAATTTGTTAACGTTGGGACTTGTATTAATTAAAGCAGCAGCCGCTGCAGCCTGTGACCTGGGGGCTTGTCACCGTGAAATCAAGTTTAAATCCAGATTTCAAGGGGGAAGAGAGCTGGGGGGAGTGCTGTGTCCTCCTACGAAGGGTGACAGTGACAGCTCCTTGCCGGTCCCTGGCCCCCTTGAGCTCTGGGTGGAGCAAGAGGCAGAAGGACCTGCCCTCCGCTCTCTGGGGTCCTAGATAAGGGCCCCTGCCTCAGTTTCCCTGCTGTGCAATGGGGAGAGGAGCATAACAGCCCCGCCGGGATGCCCTGGGAGAAGGTGGCAGGAGCTGTGGCTAGCTCAGGACTGGCATGGGACAAGGTCCCTGCAGTGCCTGGGGTGGGAGCTGCTGGGCTTGGGGTTGGTGGTAGCTCTGGAGCTACTTTTCATCTCCTCTCAGCCAGGGCTTGCTTTGACAGTGTGAACAAGCGCAGGAACTGGGCAGAGGATTTCCCCTTCTGTGTAGGGGCTTTGCAGGGATGCAGCCCTTTCCACCCTCCTTCTCTCTGCTCCCCCCCACCCCGACTCTCCCTGTTGGAGTCACTGTGGATTTGCACTGGGGCAGACCCACGTGTCCCTCATGGAAGTGGTGGGGTGGGTATAAACACCCTTGGGAAGCTGGAGAAAGCAGCAGCACGACCCTGACAGCTCCCCTTCCCCCCTGAGCAAGCTGTAATTCAGCAGGGATGCTGGGGCTGAGCCCTTCCTCCAGAGCTGGGTGAGCGCAGACCTGGGGAAGTCAGTCCCTGATCCCTGAGAGCTGCTTCTGTCCATGTACCTGCACCAGTCTCACAGGATTTGGGGGAGCGGAGGGGGAGTAACCCTTCTTCCCAAGACCTGGCTGCTCCATAAGGCAGCTGCAGTCCTTCCTCCAGCATCCTCCTCCAAGTCTCATTTCTGTAATCAGGGTTCAAAGGGCTCCAGCTCCCTACTCCTCCCAGGGACCCAGCTCTTGGCTGTCCTGGGGAAGAGGGAGCCCTTCCTGGAGAGAGCTCTTAGCAGGGACCAACCTGTCCTGGGCAAGGAGTGGGGCGGTGCTGAGCTCCTGATGGATGCTGCTGCAAGCTGCAGGATGCTTCTGGCCATCCCGCTGGCTACTGCTCGTTTTGCAGGTTCTCTTCTTGGACATTGTGGATCCCAGGATCCTTCAAGCCATTCCCTGGAGCTGGGCAGACACTTCTTCCCCTTCTGTCTTCCTCTCCACATCTGTCTGTCCTGTGTACCACTGTCTTAGCTCCAGGCACCTCTCTCTGGACGCGCTTTGTCCGTCTCCCCACGCTCCATCTACCTCCCTGTTTCCCCAGGCAGCATCTCTACTTGCACCCCTGCCATGGACCGTGTCCCTCCCCTTGCAGCCATCCATCTGCTGGTCTCTGTGCTTCTGTGGTGACAGGCATCAGGTCCAGTGGGGCTGGGATATGGTGGTGGATTTGGGATGGTTGCTGGGAGCTTGAGCATTTTCATCAGGGTGCTTGGCTCTGAATTTCCCATCCGAGCTGTCAGGAAAAGGCTGGTCCCTCTGGTTACCTTCCTTGTAAGGACCGGCAGTGCCAGGGGCACCTGGGAGATGCAGGGAGGGGATCAGCCAGCAACAGGGATGGAGCTGGACCTGGGATGGACCTCCTGCTCCTGGATTCTCCCAGGGGGAAACCCACACGCTCCGGGGAAGGAGAGCCAGGGCAGTCTGTGCCCGAGAGTCTGCGCTGGGTGGCTGGGGCAGAAGAGCTGCAGAGGACCATGCAGGGGGGATGCAGCCTGGGGAGATGCTGGGCTGGTTCTGGGCACAGACTGCCAGGGTGTCCAGGTCCAGGCTGTGCTGACGTGGCCGGAGAGGATGACAGCACCAGTGCCACTGGGGCATCTCTGCCTGGCTGAGCTTGCCGTTGTGCCCAGGGGTAGGAGGGAGAGGGACCACCTAGATTTAGAGCTGACCCATTCCAGTGCCCCTCGTCTTTTCTCCTCCTTTCCAATCCCAGCCTGCCCTGGTGTGTCAACCTTGCAGGCAGTGGGCACGGTGTGGGGAGAGAAGCATCTTCCCTCCAGTGTGTTCCCGAAGGGGAAGCAAGCGGTCTGCACATGGCTTGCTCCGAGCTCAAGGGTTTGTTTCCCTTTCCCTGCCAGCTCCTGCTCAAATGAGATCCTGGGCCTGAAGTTGCCGTCGGAACCGGTGCTGAATGCCAACACGGTGTGCCTGACCCTGCCGGGGCTGACGCGGCGGCAGCTGGAGGTGTGCGTGCGCCACCCTGACGTCACCGCCTCGGCCATCCAGGGCATCCAGATCGCCATCCACGAGTGCCAGCACCAGTTCCGGGACCAGCGCTGGAACTGCTCCAGCCTCGAAACCAAGAACAAGATCCCTTACGAGAGCATCATCTTCAGCAGAGGTAAGGGCTGGATGGACACCTTCCTCTCCCTCTGCCCAGTTCTTGCTCTCAGCAGCCCTCATGGGTTCTTCCCCATGCACCTTTGTACTTATGCTGGCCCTTGTCCTGAGCTGCTCCTCCCTGCCCAGCCCCAGCTGCTCCCAAGGCTCTTTTCAGGCCCCACTGCTTTCTGGTGTCTTACCCCCATGCAATGTAGGCTGGTGTTTGGGGCGGTGCCATGGGTGTGCAGCACAGTTGGTGGCTCTGAAGGTAGATGCCATGCTCTGGGATTCGATTTGGTGGATACAGTGAGCATCTGGGCTCATTCCTTCTCTAGGGATGGTGTTTCAGTGCATCACGGTGAGCAGAAATGCCCCTAGCTAATGGGACGTAACTCTGTGAGCCCATCACTCTGGCGTCCTGCCTTTGTGTTGGCTTGCCAGTGCAGAGGGCAGAGGGCTCTCTGTTTTGTGGGACCCTGGAGCATGGTGGCATGGCGGGGCAGGGAGACAGGCTGTCCTGGGAGCTTGCCTGCCCACAGAGCCTCCACCTGCACTGCTGGGAAAGCTCTCCTAACCTTCCACGGTCTGCCGAGCCCTGGTGACAGGGTCTTCTCACCTGCCCCGCAGGCTCTGCATCTATCAGAGCCTCCCTCAGGAGGGAGGTTCCCTCAGGAGCAGACTCTGAGGGTGCAGAGGGGCTGCCCTGCACAGTGCAGATCAGGGTTGTGACCTGATGGGACCTTCTGAAGGACTTGAATGTATCTTCTTATCTAAGAACCCTTCTTGAAGCCTGGGTCTTGGCACATGCTGAAAGTCCTGTTGCCCCAGGCTGTGGGCAGGAGAGAACTATGTGGTGCCAGTGGCATGCAGGCAGGGTGCTGAGGGCAGGCAGGGTGACCAGCAAACACATTGCTCCTCCATCTCCTGAGGAAGGAGAAAACTCCCATAGATGCTTCTCACCTACCCACTTTGGGAGCCTCCTAGCCTGGTGCCCAGCAGAGAGGTACCTCCATTCCCCCTTCCCCAAACATCCTTCCACACCCTGCAACATCTCTGTCTGGGAGATGGAAGGTCTCACAGAGGAGATGTTGTCAGCTTGAGGCTTACATGCCTTTGAGAGGATGCGGTGTCAGGAGCGCCCAGGCAGGTGGGGAGATGGCTGGAGAGGGGAGCACAGAAGCGTTTTGGTCCCTCAGGTCCAGGGCAGATGGGCCAAGCCTTGCTGGAGGGGATGCTACCTTGCAGCATGTGTGGCATCAGGGCTGTAGTCCTGCCGTGGAGCAGCTGCTGGTGCCTGGAGAAGGGCAGCATCTCTTTCCTCCACGAGCAGCACCCAGGTTAGGGCCTGGCAGGGAGGGTGGGGACCGTCAGTCCTGATAAGCATCGAGGTATTTCCAGGTCCTCTGAGGAATGCAATTCACTTCTAGTCTCCTCGGGCGGCGGGAGACACTGACTTGCTGGCTCAAGTTGCTCACACACCCAGGCGAGCTTCCCTGCTGCAGGTCCCACCAGCCTGGGTGAGAAGCTCCAGCAGCAGAGAGCATTGACCTTCTGCATCCCTCCCTCAGCCACCAAGTCTGGTGGTGGCCGGTGACTTGCAGCTCACTTGTCTTAGGGGCCACCACAGCCCTTCCCACCATCGGGGCCATGACCAATGGCCTCGGGGACTCCCGCAGCCCCTGGGCTCTTGCCCCAGTCCTGAGCTCTTGCGTATGGCTCAGCTGGCACCGGTGGGATCCCATCCCATGGGATGGAGACCCAGCACCGTGGAAGGACAGAGGTAGGACTGGTGCAGCAGAATAGACGGGCACCTCACAGCACTCCTCTTTTGGCAGCAGTGAGCGCAGGATGAGTCCCAAACACCCAGGCCACCCCATGCGGTTGCTCAGAGCCGTTCTGGCATGGAGCAAGCCTTGAGGCTGGCGCCCTGGACTGCTTCCAGCCCACTCGTGTCCCTCAATAACGGAGCTGGAGCTCTTGAGCTCCGCCTTGCAGCTGTTTTGGACAGGGCCATCAGAGCGGGGGTGCTGGGTGCATCCCCAGCGCTGGAGGAGAAGGCAAGTGGTGGAAGCGAGGGGTGCAGGCTCTGTGCCGCAGGCATTAATGCATCTCACCTCCGGGGACCAGGTCTCTGCTCTGCGCCCTGCCCCATCCTTGCCTGGGAACGCAACGTGCTCATAGGATCATTGTTTGTAACCCGAAGTGACAGACCCCTTTAATCTTTCATTCCTTTTCCCACTTCTTCTGCCATCAGTTCAGCCATGCGTGAATCTCACTTTAAATTATTTGTAGCTGGCTTCTCCCTCCCGCTCTCCTCGCTTGGCTCCCCTCCCCACCTCCGCCCCATCCTCCTGCATCCCTCGCATCTTCCCCAGCATGGGTGTGAGCCGGCCGGGGTGCAGCGCCGGTGCTTGCCGGCCGCCCGTCCCATGCTCTGCCTGGCATCCGAGTGCTTGGTGGAGCTGGAGGGCTTACAACCAGGGGACAGAGCTGGGGACAGTAGCAAGAAAGTGCCTGTCCCCGCATGCCGCTGATCTGGTCCTAGAAGTTTGAGCCTGGGGAGCCAGGAAGGAGAAGGGAGGCTTCAAACCCTGCAGGGCTGGGAATCTGGCAGGCCTTCTGGGTGGCATAGCTGGGGACTGGGATCCCGACAGCATCCTGGGCAGAGCACAGACCTGCCTGGTGCCACAGGGAGGTGCAGCCGTCCCCGGGGTGCAGGGCACAGCAGCTGCCAGGCACAATGACAGATTAGTGGAGGGCGAGCAGAGGGGGTGTCCAGGGATTTACCACTCCTGCTCTCACAGAGCCTCTTTGGTTTTTTTGGTTAGACATCCCCATCGGCTGTAGGGTTTTCTGGTTTCATCTTTTGATGCTACACCCTTGGGATTTGTGGTGTCCTTTGTACCCCTTGCTGAGCCGGCAGTGCCGTCTGCACCCCCCATCCTCCTTGGCCCACATCTTCTCCATGTGCATCCAGGCTCAGCATTGCCATTGCAAATCCTCCTCCTGTCCTCTCTGGCTCCTCAGCTGGCTGCCTACGTCCTCGCCACCCTCCTGCCCATTCCCTGGTGCTGTCACCCCTGCCAGCACCCTCCAGTCCTGTTCCTGTTCCCATCCCTCTCTGCTGTCCCTCCCTCTCCCTCCCTCCATGGGCCGGCAGAGACATCCTCTCCTGGCCCCAGGGGCATATGTAGGAGGATGGAGCAGTGAGGTGGAGGTAGGTGGCTGCATCTGCATCAGTGACTGAGACAGGTCCCCTGCTCCTGTTCCAAGGGTGAGTGGCACAACCATGCCCCCCCTGTATGTAGTCCCTCCACAGCATCCACACGCTGCTGGGCACTATGTGGCTTGGCTGGGCTGAACTGTGCTGGGGTGCGTGCCAAAAACAAAGCTGCGGATGGTGGTGGGTCACCGAGCCCTTGTCCTTGTCTGGTATGAGTGCACCCATGGGTGGGTGTGATGCCAGCGGGGCTGGGACTGTCCGGCTGCCAGGCAGGGGCTGTCTGAGATCTGCTGAGGGATCCCTCTTCCCTGAGCGGTCGCCTTTGCTCAGCCCAGCCTGACCTATATGGAGCTCTGAAAGAAATGGGACCCCCACGGGGGGACTGGGTGTCCTTGAAGGCCCCTGAGGGTGCGCGGCTGAAGGAGAGGTGGCTCTGGAGCGCAGCATCCCACTGTTCCTCCTGCAGCCTTTGGAGGGACCAGTGATGCTTGCATGCCCCGTGCCCTCCTTTGAAGTGCTCCCCGGTGCCAAGGGGTCTGCATGACCACGGCCAACCCTTGATTTCGTATAGCAAGGAGGGTGGAACTCCATGCAAGGTTGGAAACGTCAGGTCCTGGGGCCCAGCCAGCTGTGAGCTGGAGCTTGGGGAGGCTTTGCTGTGTGGGGAGGGAGGCAGGTGCTGTTGTGGATATCCAGGGAGATGCTGCCAAGCTCAGGACCCCGGCACCCAACTCTGCAGAGCCTCAGCCAAGCTCTGGTGCCCGCAGACCGCAGTGCCTGGCCCGGCACAGCTGCAGCTGGGCTGCTGGCAGGGTTTTTGGTACCCCCAGGCAAGCCAAGGGCTTTGCCCACCTGGCCCTGAAGTGCACGTGGATTCTTCAGATGCTCGGCTACATCCCTGTGTGTGCCCCCATGGACCTTCCCCTAACTGATGGTGGCAAGCTCAGACCCTGGGGACAGGGCAGCATCCCTGGAGGTGTGGGGCTGAGCCCAGATCCCTGCAGCCCACAGAGGGGCTCGGGCTGCTGGCTCGGAGCACCACGGGTGGATGGGGAGCGAGGACTGCAGGCTGTCCCCGGCACGCTCAAGGAGGTGCATGGAGGCAAGTCAGGATCTGCAGGGAGGCGTTTAGCGCCTGGCGCTGGGCCAGACCCTGGCAGGTTCACCTGCAGTTTAATTAGGGAGAGGGGAGGGGAGGGAGCGGGGCTGGGGGAGAGGCAGCGTGTCGGGACTGGCTGTCTCCACGGGCCTCGCAGGAGGTGGCGGGAGAAGCTCTCCTCCACCTCGGCAGCCAGCGGGGCCGGGGCGATGTGCTGCCGGCGTTATGGGGAGTGCTGCCCATGGAGGGACGAGCTGAGCATCCCAGGTTGTGCCTCAACCAGGCTGTCCCACCTGCTCCCTCAATGCCACCATGGTGGGTGCTGGGAGGCCATCGCTGCCTGGGTGCGGTGGTGAACCATGGGAGGAAGGACATAACTCCAGCTCTCCCTACCCCAGCAGACCATGGAGCCCACAGCCTGAGCCAGGTCCATTGCCTTCCTACTACATCCACATATTTGATGGAGAAACTGCAGCATCCATGGCAGAACCAGTGCCAGCTGAAGTCCTGCTAAAAGGCATCTCCTAGATGCATCTTTTCTCTTGCTAAGAAAACCGCTTTGGCATCTGACTTGGGGCCGAGATTTCAGATCCATCCTCCTTGCCCAGCACAGTCCTTTAAGTACATGGAAGGTTGGATCAGGCGGTAGTATCAGGGTGGTGTCCTCCATTCCCTCTGCCCTGCAGGCTGTAGTACTTCTCCTGCAGGATGCAATAGTTCTCCTCGCACCTCCCATGGCTACAACTGCTTCTGCGGTCTCTGGAGGGATCTGGTGACTCAAACATCACCGCTGAGCTCTTAGGTGGCTGGGGTAGCCAGAGAGCCTCCCTCCAAAGCGCTTGGGGCTGGCTGCCGTACGCCATGCTTGGCTCTGGTTCCTGGAAGCTCCCACCCTTGCTGAGCCCATGAGGCTGGCGGTTGTCGCTTGCAGCCATGTTGCTCGCTGCTTTGCTGCAATCCTCCGGGCTCTGGTGTGGCAGAGGTAGAGCGAGGAATGTAAACTGAACCTCCAAGTGGAACCATGCTGGCATGGCTGCTGCGGTCCCGGTGCTGCCCTGGTCCCCTTCTGCCCATTGCTCACAGCTCCCCACCAGTGTGGGGCGAGGGAAGGAGGTGATAAGGCAGGGAGGAGTGTTGGGGCCAGGCAAAGTGATACTGAGAAGGGAAGTTACCATGGTGAGATGGGGACAAGAGTCCCAAAGTGCTGGGATGAGAAGTCCTGGGGACCAGCCTGTCCCCTGCCCACAGCCTGGGGGACGGCAGCTCCAGGGACAAGGACCTGTGCCTCATCCATCAGCTCATGCGTGGCTGGTGAGCAGCGGAGGAAGAAGGAGGGCTGGGGCTTGACTTCAGGAGTTCCTCAGCCATGGAGGGCACCAAACAAACCCAGCCTCTTTACCTGGAAGAAGACAGGCTTGCTAGACGGACTGGGTGGGGTAGAGCTTCTGTCTGGGCTACAAGAGGGATTTTAAGGAGATGCTGCATGGGAAGTTATTTGCTAGACTGGAGAAATGTGTGAGAAAGAGGTTAATGGAAAGGCAGGGCCCGGAGGAGAGCGTCACACCAGGTGGAGGGCTTGCTGCCACCATCTCAGGGCACCAGCTGTGTGAGGAGCTGGGGACGCCGAGTGGGGTGGCAGCGACAGGTCCCTGCTCTTGGGCTGTGCCCGGGTTTAGCTCGTGAAGGGCTGGAGCTGTCCCAGATTGCAGGGACGGAGAATTGACACGGGGAGGATTTGGGGGTCCTAGAGACCTTCCCGTGCTGGTTCTTCATCCTGCATCGCTCAGCTGGGGGCTGAAGTTCCCCACATTTGTGCTGTCCTGCTCTCAAACAGTGACGTGGGTGTGTTGCAGGCACTGCCTGCCAGCGCGAGCTCTCCCCGTGGAGGCTGCGCAGCGTACGCACCAGCAGCCCCATTACCTGCCCGCTGAAAAATGTTGTTCAACTTGTGCATGGAAAGAGGCAGGCTGAGAGAGCAAGCTTGTCCCACACCGAGGGGAAGCTGGGAGAGGCTCACGCTGGCTTTTAAGCAGCGCCTCGTTAATTTTTTAAACGCACCAGTGTCAAATTAACACACAAAAAGAGCAGCGTGACTTTAAATGCAGGTTCCCGAGCGGCGTTTCGTTTCCCTTTAATAAGATCATAGCGTTCGCTCGGCGGGCGGCAGCGAACCGCCGAGGAGATGTGCGTGATGGGGAGCATGGCCAAGGACGGGTGACGGCGGCGGGGAGCGGTCATGCTCTCACCTCTCCTGACTTGGCCGGGCAGGCAGGGACCTAGCAGAGCCGCCCCCTGCTCAGGATCTGTGCTTTGGGGTGCTCACCCGAGCCCCCCTGCCCCGTTTGATGTCACAGATCTGCTGGAAAAAAATGCTCCCAAATCTGTTCAGCCATAGCAAAGGCAGGGCTGATGAAGCTGCTCTTGTCCAACAGAGGGAGAGAGCCCGGCGAACTCCAGCTATTTGTTTATTCACGTGTGAAGCCACGGCACAAAGTCTGGCTCTCCCTCCTTCGTGCTGGGGCTGGTCGCTGCGCACCCAAGCGAAGGGCGCTGTGGGCTCCCTGCTTGGCCTGGAACCCACAAAATCAAATACGACTTTGCATTTAAAAAAAAATTAGAAGTTTCCAGGTGGGGGAAGCTCTTCACCCGGCTGCAGCGGAACCAATCAGCCCTTGGGCAGCCCCCACTCGCAGCCCTGCGGAGCCCCCACCATGGTACCCGTCCCTGTCCCCATCCGCCCCATCCCCAGCTAATGACACTTGTGGACATCCTCTCTCCCCGGCGTTTAATGACAACCAGCTGCTGGCCCTGGCAGCGCGCGGTGCGGTTGCGGCATGCTCTAACTAACTAGGGATGCTCGATTTTTCCAGCGTGGTATTGCATTTAGGGCTTCTTGTGGGAGCTGCAGGGGCTTGGGGAGGGAAGGGCCATGGGCAGACGGATGGGGCTGGCCAGGCAGTGCTGCCTGCTCCTGTCATTGCCTCCTCCTGCACCCTGTGGGTACGCAGAAATGGCCCATTCCTCAGCAGAAGTGTTCCTCAGCCAGCATTATATTTAATATACTGGGAAAGTCTGAGCGGAGCGTAGGGAGGAGATACTGCTTTTCTCATCAGAGCCATAACGCTGATGCCTGAGCAATGGCTTGGTGGCATCTCCCAGGGGCAATGTGAGAGCAGAGTGATGGTGGGAACTGGGGTCCCGGCCAGGGCAGCGCTGTGCTTCAGAGCAGCAATGTGTCCTGGTGGGGATGGGGATGGAGACCACCAAGTGAGGATTTGCTCGTGGTCCGGGTGGGGAGCTGGTGCATCAGGACAATGCGAGGCACAAGCTGAACCTCAGGCTCCCTGGTGTGGTGCTGGGCTCCTCCAGCCCCCCGTGAGGGTCCCACCACCCAGCCTAAGCCCCCGCTTTCTCTTTCCTTGCAGGCTTTCGTGAGAGCGCCTTCGCCTATGCCATTGCAGCCGCTGGCGTGGTGCACGCCGTCTCCAACGCCTGCGCCCTGGGCAAGCTGCAGGCCTGCGGCTGCGACCAGAAGCGCCGGGGCGATGAGGAGGCTTTTCGGCGCAAGCTGCACCGGCTGCAGCTGGAGGCCATGAACCGTGGCAAAGGCATGGTGCACGGGGTGCACATGGAGCACATGCCGGCCGAGACCCCTGGCCTCCAGGACTCCTGGGAATGGGGAGGCTGCAGCCCTGATGTGGACTATGGGGAGAAGTTTTCCAAGGATTTCCTCGATTCCCGGGAAACCTACAGGGATATCCACTCCCGCATGAGGCTGCACAACAACCGGGTGGGCCGGCAGGTGAGTGGGGCGCTGGGAAGGGCTGCAGGGTGATGGTGGTGGGGACAGAATCCCTGGGACACACTTGGGTGGGCTGCGAGTGGTGGGACACGTGGGGATTGTCCCCAAGGCACACCCTCTCCCCAGTTTTGCCCAGTGGTGCAGCCCCGCTGCTGAGCATCTCTGCTGGGGAGGGGACCTCCAGGCATTGCTGCTGTCCCCCAGCCAAGGGACACTTCCCCAGGCCACTGCCACCTGCCTGTGCTTGCAGCGGTGGCATGGCAATGGGACCAGCTTCTGCCTCTCGGGGACTGGGTGAACTGGTGTTGGGCAGCTGCAGCATGACAGCGCTATGGTCAGGGAGGAGAAGGTCACTGGCATCATGCGAGAAGGCAGATGCTGCCATGCACTGTCCCCAGCGAGGGGACACAGCACAAGGCTCCACAGCATCCAGCCCCAGCTCTGCCTCTGGAGAAGGAGCCAGTGTCCTGAGGAGGCAGATGTGAGCGGGACTGAGCCAGACAGCAGGTGCCTGTGCCAGCTGGGAAGTGCAGCACCCCCTTGGGAGCCGAGGTGACAGCCCACAGCCTTGTCCCCCGGCTCCTGGGGGATGCTGGAGCGTGCCCAGGCGAGCAGGGCAGCCTCCCCTCCATTCTCATGATGTCAGGTCTCGTTAAATGTGCTAATTAGTAGCTCGCTTTCTCTGGAAGCTGGTGTTTAAAAGCAGCCTGACATGGGAGAAAAGAAGCATGCAGGCAGGAGGGGCTGGGGTCACGGCTGCATTTCCCTGCTTGCCTTATGCCAGGGAGACCACATCCCATGGATCCAGTGGGACATTTGTCCCCAAGACTCCAGCCACACACTGCCAGGGCAGCACAGGGGGGTGCAAAGTGGCTGTGGGAATAAGTAATTAAAGATCAGAATGACACAGGGAGTGTTTCCGTGGGATGGCTCAGACGTGTGGATGCGTCTCTTGCTTTGAGCATGTTTAAAGGCAGCTGTGCGATGGGGACGCTGCAGAGCAGGACCTTGATGTACGCCCTTCCCTGGTGCTGGAGCTGAGCTTTACGGCCCTGAAAAGCTGTCCTAGTTTGGCCAAGCTGTAACTGCCTGGGGAAAGCCAGAGCTTTTTGCTTGTTTGGCTTTATTTGTGTGTGGTAAAGGCTTGCTCAGCGTTAGGCAGCTAAATCCTCCACAGGCTGCTCTGCCCCAAGCCAGGCAAGACCCCTGTCCCACCTCTGGCTGCAGGGCTCATCCTGTCTCCCCTCCAGCTCTGAACGCGCAGAACCACTGGGGCTCTTGGCAATGCTCAAAAATTTTGGGGGTGCATTGCCCATTTCCTAAGGGAAACCCCACAGCCCCCTGCAGAAGGAGGGGGAAGGTGAGAGAGACACGTCTGTACTGGGGGGAGGTCATCATGTGGTGCCTTCAGGAGCCAGCAACAGCAAAAATGCCTGGGGTCTGCTTGTCCCCACGTGCAGACAGGCACGGGACTGGCAGGACAGGCAGACAAGAGCTGGACTGATGGAAGAAGCCTGGGAGCTGGAAGCAGAGGCAGAGGAGGACCGAAGGGATAAAGGAGGGGATGGTACCAGCTGTGGGTGGGGAAACGATGGCCAGCCAGGCTGCCCAGTTCAGGGATGCTGTTGAAATGAGTGTGTGAGCCTGTGTGGGTGCTAAGCATTGGAGCAAGGAGATGATTCTGTGGCTGGTCTGTGCCTGTTGGTGCCATGCTTATTGCTGGGGCTGGACTTGGCCATCCACCTTGCCTGTGGATGTGTTCTCCACCTCCCCATCCTGCTCTTTTAGCAACGCCATGGGTGCCATAATCACCTAAGCCCTCCTCACTCCTAGGGCCATCTTTCTGCTGCAATAAGGAGCAATCTGCTGGGATGTCCCAGGAAAGGAGTGGCTGTGCTGGATGCAGCAGCTCCGTGGTCCTCCCCTCCAAGTCCCAAGGCTGGAACCCCTTGAGCAGAGCGGTGATGTGGACACGCAGGCCACGTGTCGTGCCCTGCCACACGCTGTCACTCTCTGCGCACCAAGCAGCTGCAGCACCCAGGGCTCTTCAGCATCTCACTGATGCTGAGCATCCTCTCAGTGGTCCCTGTGTGTCCCAAGGGTTCTTTGTGCCTGGGTAAGCCTGTCTCCCAACTCAAACCCTGCAATGCTGGGGGGAGGTGACAATGCCACCGATGGCCACATCCAATGACCACAGGATACGGGTTTCTGTAGTGTAGTGGTTATCACGTTCGCCTGACACGCGGAAGGTCCCTGGTTCGAAACCAGGCAGAAACACCCTGTTTTTTTTCTCTTCTTTGGATTCAGCTGCGAAGCCGAGGAGGGGATTGCAGCTTCAGGGGATGCGCAGCATCCTCTGACGGTGGCAGTAGTCACCTTGGTCTTGAGTTGGAATAGGAAGCCCCGGGAAGCAACCACTGGTTGCCTCTGGGCTTCCTATTCCAACTCAAGACTGAGGGGGGTGTCCTGCATCCCTGGGAGGGAGCAAGCTCCCAGTGAGGAGCAGCAGGAGCATGCAAGAGGCTTTGTAGGTCCTCCTAACCCGACAGATCAGAGAGCAAGAGAGGATGAAAGGCAGCCAGGAACTACCCATTACCCTCACAACAAAGACCTACGATAAAGCTCTTATGAGCGTGTCTGGGAGGAGCTGGGAATGTGCGAAAGAAAGCACCAGCGAGTCCAGGCATGTGCCGAACCCGGGTGTCTGTGAGATGGGGGAAGGACGTGGCCAAGTAGGGGTGCATGGAGGAGATCTGATGGCAAAATCACGGGGCCAAGGCTCAGATGGGTCCTTCTCAGGTCTCCCAGCTCTGGCAGGGTCCTGTCCCCCTGCACTGCCCATGCAGGAGGGAGCACAAGCTCTCATCCTATGGGCAGGGATGGATGGGTGCTGTGGTGCTGGGGCTCGGGATGCTCAGCAGTGATGGATTGGGTGATGGAGATGGCATGCACACGCTGCCTTCTCCAGGCCCTGCTGCGGCCAGCCATAGACCCAAATGAACCCCTGTCCAGCTATCACACCACTGTCCCCTCCATCCCGGTAGTGACCATCCCAGCCACAGCCTTATGAGCAGATTTTCCCTGGTCCAGCCAAGGGAGCAGGGAGGGGATGTGGGAGAGGATGGAGTCCTGGTGACAGAGTGTTCCCATGGATGGTGGCAAGGACAGTGGCAAGGAGCCGGTGTTCCTGCCTGGCACACCCAGGGCACGGCGGAGAGGCCGGGCAGCTCATTACCTGCGAGGTGGAGGCTGTTCCCGGCAGAAGACAGGACTCTCAGCAGGATGAAAGCCAAACTCCAGCCCAGCCCAGACCTCTCCGCCATGTGCCCCGAGCTCCAGGCGTGTTTCTCTGACCTGTCTTCATTACCATACCTGCTTAGCAACAGGGAGATTTACTCAAAAACAAAAAAACAAGGAGTAAAAACTACCCACCCCCACCAAAACAAGGCTCTCCTCACACACGCGTCCCTGCCAGGGAGGGGGCAGGAACAGGCAGTGCATGTCAGGCATGAAGCCAGGTGGCCGGGCAGGGCTGGCATCGTGGGACAGGATCTTGCACAGGGCCACGTGTCCCCTAGGCTCCCCCCGAGTCTCGGAGCGTGGCGCTGGGTGGGGGGGATCAGCCTGTGACAGTGTTTGCAAGCCCCAGCCTGCCTCTCGGCAGGGCTTGGGTGTCCCCATGGGAAGGGGATTTGCTGGAGCCTGTGTGAGTGCGTGGGCATGGGGACACGTGACCCAACAGGGAATCCCTGTTGAGACAGAGCAAAGGATGGTACGAACTGCCTCTTTCCAGGCTGTGTGGGGATGTGCAGCCGCTCTGTGCCCCGGGAGATTGCTGGGCATGAGCTGTTTCCCTTGGCATGGCCACAGCAGCATCCCTTGCAGGGATGGGGGGACCCCAGCATGCAGCCTTGGGGCTCAGCAGCGTTGCCTGGGGAGTCCAAGGTCCTCCTTGTCCCTGCCCTAGCCCCTGGCCTCTGCACGAGCCGCACTCCCCAGCCAGCCCAAACCGCAGCCGCAGCCCAGCCCACGCACTCTGGCCCTTGTGGGGGGCGGACGTGTGTCACCGGCCTCACCGCAGCCTCCCCAAACCACAAATCAGGGCTGTGAGCATCTCCGATCCTTGCTTGAAATTTGGGTGATGGTGGGAGGCAGCGCCTCAGCCCCACACTGCTGCACCCAGGCCCGGCAAAAAGCAGGCAAGAGCTGAAACCGGAGCTGCTCCCGGGACTCCTGGAGTTGGGGCTTTTTGGGAGGACAGCCCTGGGCAGGGGAAAGCATCCCTCCCACATGCCCCACTGGCAGTGCTCCTGGCTGGTGAGATGTGTGGGGGACCCCTGCCCTGGCAGGTCCCAGTAGGGCTGCAGAGATGCTGCCATGCTGGCTTCAAACTGGGGTCCATGGTCAAGTTGGTGCTGCTGGAGCCAAGCAGCAGTGGAACGTGGGATCCAGGCTCCTTCTCCTCCCTGTGGTCAGGTAGCTCACCTTCTCCTTTAGCTGCCAATGCCTTGCTGGAGTGTAAAAGCCAGTTGGTATTGCCAGGATGGGAAGGGACAGGGTGTGGGACATGGGTGACACTGGGCACAGCAATAGTATGCAGCCTCCCTGGGCTTTGCAGCTCCAGTGCTCTGATGGCTGCTTGTGCCAGCCTGTGGTGTTCCCAACCCACAGAGAGCTGCATGATGGCTTCTCTGGTCCTAAAAAATCATGTCCTCCATGCTAACTCCTCTGTCCTTCCCTCCCCACCCAGGTGGTGATGGACAACATGAGGAGGAAGTGCAAATGCCACGGCACCTCAGGGAGCTGCCAGCTGAAGACGTGCTGGCAGGTGACCCCTGAGTTTCGCCTGGTGGGGTCCCTGCTCAAGGACCGCTTCTACGGGGCCACCCTCATCCGGCCCCACAACCGCAATGCCGGGCAGCTGGAGCCCGGCCACGCTCGGCATCGCCGCCGGGCCGGCATCAGCGAGCTGGTTTACTTCGAGAAGTCGCCTGACTTCTGCGAGCGGGAACCGGCCCTGGACTCCTTGGGCACCCAAGGGCGCCTGTGCAACAAGACCAGCCCTGGCATGGACAACTGTGAGAGCCTGTGCTGCGGCCGCGGGCACAACATCCTGCGGCAGACACGCAGCGAGCGCTGCAACTGCAAATTCCACTGGTGCTGCTTCGTGGCCTGCGAGGAGTGTCGCATCACTGAGTGGGTCAGCGTCTGCAAGTAGCCGGGGAGGGATGGGTGCCCACCCCAGGGTGCCAGGGACAAGCACACCTGCCCGCAGGGGGGGGAGGGAGAAGGGGATCGGCGCTGGGCAGGGGGGGGAGATGGAGCCGCGGTACCCGCTTCCCTCCGTTCCGAGGGGAGTGGGAGAGGAGATGCTCGGCACCCTCCGAAATCAGCACTTTGTCGTCACCCGCCCGGCCCCACACCAGAGCACCATGGCTCCCGGCCCTGGGGAGCACACGGCCATGCTGTACAGNGCTCTGAGCGGGATGGGGATGGAGCATCCGATGGGATGGAGAGGGGGCACAGCCCCCTGGGCTGGGGCTCGCCTCTGCCGGGGCAGAGCTTGGGCCGGCTTGGGCTGTAGCATCATGGCCGGAGGGGAGGGGGCCCAGGGCTGTGCTGTGCGTGCCTGTGTTATTGTATGGTAAGTTATTTTCTGATTGTGAATAAAAGTGGATTGGAGACAGCATGGGGTATTTCAGGGTGCAGCACCCTGCTCTTCCTGGGGCTCTCTGCTCCTACAGGGTATCAGAAGGATGGAGGGGATGCCAGAAGGATGGAGATGCTCATTTGTGTGAGACTTTCTCCCTGGTGCTCTGCTGCCATCCCATAATAACAGCCCAAGGAGCTGTTTGCAGACTGGCAGGAGGGGGGGACCCCCCTGTGGCCACCCCAAACCCTTGCAAGGTGGCTGCTGGGAGGCTCCTGCCCATCTGCAGGCATGCTGGACCCCATCCATCCCATGGGAATTCCAGCTGTTGGCCCCATGCCCATAGCCATGCTGGGGCTGGGGGCTGCACCGCTGCTCCCCAGGCTCCTGGGGAGGGGCGGTGAGGCTGGAGAGCAGGGAATGGGGGAGGCAGCAAGGATGGGCCAAGCGATGGGGGTCCGCAAACGGCACCTTGCCGTGGTGGCAGGGAGGGCACCCATCTGGCTGCGGCAGCCTGCAGGGGCCAGGCAATGAATCATGCTGCTGGTATCTCCCGGCTGATAACTTCCCCACTCCTCCCACGGCTGCGTGCCCCTTGGGGCTACAAAAAAAAAAAAAAANCACGGAGGAAAATACCAGGCTGGAAGGAAGCATGTGCCCCAGGCCCAGTGGGGAGCGGCCCGTGTCCTCGTTTCATAACGCTCCCGCAGGCAGCGGGAAGCTGGGTCAACTGGAATGGATGCTCTGCCCTTCGCCAACGCCAAGCACGAGGGCTGGCTTTGTCCCTCCAGGGAGGACCGGGTGGATGGGGTCCTTGCCCCTGGAGCCAGGTGTATTTTAGGGGCTGAGAAGAAGAGGAGGGTGATGGAGGGCAGTGTGGGAGCTCCTGTGACCTTGCGGCACCTGTGTGGCTCTGTCTGCCAACGCAGCAGGGACAGCAGGGCACGGGGCCACTGCAGTGGCAGCAAAGACCTGGGGCAGGTGACCTTGCAGGGACGGGATCTCTGCTTGGGGCTCAGGGCACCCAGGCTCACCCTGTGGGGCATGAAAGCAGTAGTATTCCCATGGGGTGAGTTTGCTCCAGAAGTTCATTTTCCCTCCTGAGGTCCTGCTTTTCCATCTCCAACATCCATCTCCAACATCTTTTTCCATATCCCCAAGCCCTTTGCCTTTTGCCCTTTGTCCCAGGCACTAGTCGGACACCCTGTTGTCCCCCGGCCACCCCATCTCCCTGCTCCCTCCCAGGCTAGCCAAACCCCCGTGTCCCCAGCGCCGTGCTGCCCAGGGCTCTGCACATCCATCAGGCATCAGCACTTTGTAGGTGGCGTTGGCTTCCCACCTCCCAGGGGCTCCTTTGCAGGCGCCTGTGATCTCAGGGCTGCCTGGGGTGATGACTGACTCACCACAGAGCTCTCCCCGCACCACAACGGCCCCTTCACTCCCCTGCTTGCTAATCCCAGGCCACCTGCGCTGCAGCAGCTGCATCCCTGCGCACAGCTCCCCTGACCAGGAAGAGCTGGGGAGGGGACCGGAGTGGGGACAAGGTGTGTTCGACGATGCAGAGGGGGGATGCAGGGCCGTTCCCCCCAAGCACATCTCACATTCCCCTGTGAGGGACCAGGCTCTGAGCATCCTGGAGCTGCAAAGACTGCAGCTTGCTGGAGAGCATCCCCCAACATTTTGGGAACATAACATTGTGAAATGGCACACCAGTACTGCCAGCACAGCTGGGGGAGAATCCCACCCCAGCCTGGCCACTGCGCCTGGCAAGCCACAGTTCTGTTTGGTTCTGCAGAGACCCCATCTGAGCTTGGGACCCTGGGACGTTCAGGGGAAAATAGAAAAAGATCCCTTGGTCTTGGTGGGCCTGCGGGCGGCATGGTCAGGGGTGCGGGCGCTGTGGTGTGGGGATGCTTTGGGCTGCAGGCAGTATGCCGTGGGTGCAGGCAGCTCCAGGGCACAGGCTTCCTGGTTGCAGGAGCTCATCCCCTCCTGGGGCCAGCTGGCTCCCTGCGCAATACCATCCTTCAAGATCTGCTCCGTCGCTTCCCTCACTGAGCGTCTGGGAGCCACAGGCAAGACGCCAGTGTGCCTGTGGTTACAAAAACGGTTGTCCCCATGCTTCCCTAACTGGGAACCAGCCGCTGGGCAGCCATCCTAACAACCGCGCTGCTGGGCACAGAGAGTGTGGAGGACACCTCCTCTATCCACGGCCACTGATGAGCCTCCAGAACCAGTTGCCAGTGAGGGCTTGGCTCCCCATCGACTGGGCATCCCAGAGCTCTGCTATTCCACGAGTGTGAGTGCAGCCTCCCTGATCCACAGATGGGATCTGTCCCACTCCCACCAAAGAGTCATGTTTCCTCACGTGGAGGGACTATCTGAGCCTGCTGAGCTGCTCCAGCCTTGCACCTTCTGGTACATGCCCCCCGCCTACCCCGTGAGGGACACCTCCACCCTGTGGGACACCGCACACGGGGCTGAGCTGAAGTGGGATGGTTCAAGGTGCTTCACCCAAGAAAGAGGAATGAGCATCAGGGTGGAAGAGCCCAGGCAGAGGATGGAGGAAGGTGTCCAGCAGAGGGGACCAGATTTTCCCAGCATTCTCCCATCACCTCTCTGCAGAGGCAAATCGCCAAGCAAGTTCCAAAACTAAAAATAAAAGGCCATTTCTTTCATATGCATGTCATGAAAAGGGCAGTGAAGGCTTCTAAAGATGGCAGCAAGTCCATGCTGCCAAAACCAGGTGGAACTTAGTCTAGTTTCATTAAATATTTTGGCCCAAGCTCTAGAGATTCCTCCATCCCTGAGGGTCCCTGCTGCAGAGGGGACTACTTAGCCTGGTGGCTCTGCTGGAGCCATGTGAAGTCCAGTGGTTTTCTCAAATTTTGAACTTGCCAGCCCCAGGAGCAGGAGAGCTCCTCAGCTCCTTCCAGCAAACTGAAAGTAAATCTCATTTCTTGCCCCTGTGGTTGTGGAGAGCGATGGGGAAACCTGACCTGCGTGTGACCGCTGAAAAGGCAACAGAGAGACTTGAGCTAGCCTGATCAGTTTGCACTTCTGCCAGGTCTGAAGACAGATGTGTGGCTGTCCAGATGTGGATAACCCAGGCTGGTGCTCTCTCTCAGACCCTGGCCTTGTGCCCATCACCAGACACAGCATGGAAGAGCCAAGGGGACAGTGGATTCCCTCCAGCACGGCAGGTCACTCTGGTCCTTTCTCCTCTCACCCAAAGCCCCAGCTCATCTCCTGCTTCTGGAAAGCTCCAGCAAGGGTGGGGAAGGTCTCTGGGGGTGNGAGATCACAGGAGCAACTTTGGCTGGAGGGTGGGGGGAACCGGTGAGGAGTTGCTACATCATGCCCCAATGAGCCGTGAGTAACTCCTCTGGTATTTCTTCCCCGCGCAGAACAGTCATCAGAGCCAGATCCTGCCCGGGGGAATCTCTACATGGGAACGCCCAGCCCCATCCAAATTCCATTCCTGCTCCCAGCAGAGCTGACGTGAAGCAGAGCCACAAGGGGACAGTTCTCTGGTACCCCCTTATCCCATCCCACCCGCTGAGGTGGCATGAGCATGGCCATGGGCAGGGCTGGCAGGGCTGGCTGGCAGAGCCTGGTGGGCTGCTGACCCACAAAAGCAGCCAGATGCACCTGGGCTACTGGAAGTCACTGCAGAGCAAAGTCCCATTGAATCTGCTGGTCCAAGGGGAACAAAGAGCAGACCCTTCTTTGCCTTGGTCTGGGCAATTGGCCTCCATGGTTCTTCTCGTTGAGAAGCAGGTGGCCAGGGCTTGAGACCCTTCCTGAGAGGCTGGCTGGCACTGTGCTGCAACCTGAGCTGCAGAGAGGTGCTCCGAGGCTTTCCTGAAGTTCAGCCCCAACATGTCACGCTTGGCACCAGCACCCGTGCAACCCCTCGAAAAAGAAAAAAAGAGTTTGGCCCTAACTGACCTGCTTGGCAAGGTGAAGTACCTACAGCAAGGCAGCAGCTGGCTCGGGAGAGGAGCCCAGGCATCCTGTGCTCCCCTGCCAGGCCCAGCTCCTGCTCACCACCTCTGGCACAGCATCCTGCTGGCATTGCCCTCCATGATGAGGGGTGGGTCATCTACCTGGCGAGGAGGCTGTAGCCACCACCGTGTTGATCTTATTGAGTGACCAGACATGCCAGCAGCAGCTCTGCTCTGCAGGAGCGCCCCCGCTGCCTGGGAGGACTGTGGCCTCCCTGCTCAGCCACAGTGGCACCAGCCACTGGCCAGCAGTGTCTGGAAATGGATGGGATGTGGAGATGGAGAACAGAGGCAGGGCTCGGGCTGAAGGCTGTGGTGGAGCCAGGGCAGCTCCAAGAGCTGGGGTAGGAAGTGCACCTGAGGGAGGCTGGACATGGGATGGGGAAGGTAGAGGCTGAGCAAGCTGGGAGCAGAATTTGGAATGCTGAGTCCCTCAGGTAGAAGATCTGAGTGGAGGCAGTGGGTGCAGAGGAGCAGCGTGGGAAGGCACCAGAGTGGGAGCAGGCAGGGGAGACGTGGGAGAAAGGAGGCTGATAGTGTGTCCAGGAAGGGGGTGATGAGGAGGTTCTCCACAGCCCAATCCTTCATAGCTGAGATCCCCACCAAGCAGATGGGCACCAAGTCTCCCCAGGGAGCCTATGGCCTCAGCGGGAATGCTCTAACCATTAGACCACCTGGCTCGTGATGCGCTCTATGATGCAACGGCTGTGGGTAGGTTTGGACCCAAATATTCTTTACTCTCTCAGTTCTGCCTGTGGTCCCCTGCCCCAGGAAACACCAAGGACACCCCAGGCCTCTCAAGTATGTGAGGGACACTGGTCCCTGGCACAGGCATATGACCCATGAGAATAGGGCACCCACCACTTTCCTTTACCCCTTGACCAGATACCTCTCACAGCTAGTGCTCAGCCCTGGCTGCTGCACGAATGGGTGCCTTTTCTTTGTCCCCCATCTGGAGCTGAAGAAGAAGAAGGTGGGTGCCAGCAACAGGGAGGGACATCGGAGTCCACCAGCATCCCCAGCTCGTTGCTTCCATGAGGCAGATGGAGGAGGCAAGAGGATGCCTGGCTGTGACTGCACAGGGCACACCTGGGGAGTGGGGTGACCTTGGAAGCAGCCTGGTGGGGATGCCAGGATGGATGGAAGAAAAGGGGAAAAGCTTTTTGGACATGGATGGAGAATACCTGGGGGGACTTTGTGCCACCCCTCTTCTTCCCCCCATGGCAATGGGAGGTTTTAGGCTGGGGAAGGAGATGATGGAGGGGCAGATCTGGCACGGGGGCAGGACGCCACTGCAGGGGAGGTGGGAGCAGGCGGCTGGGGGTTGGAGGATGAAAGCGCAGGGTCCTGGCGGGGGGGATGACAGGAGGGGTGCAGAGGCAGCCAGCACAGCCAGGTGCAGCGGGAAGGGCTGGGGGGAAGGCAGGGAAAAGAGGCCAAGTGCAAAGAGAGCAAAGGCAGCGGAGGAAAAGAGAGCGTGGCCAGAGAGGCAGACATGAAAGGGGGAGTGAGGCAGGGGAGAGATGAAAGGGCCACGGCGCGGGTGCTCCTGCCTCCTCCCCAGGCTCCCGGGGCTCTGTAATCCCCGGGGAGCTGGCTCCTCTCATGTGGTGGCCCGCAGCTGTGTGCGGTCGGCTCAGCCCCACCGCTCCGCACTGGGACTTTCCAGGAGGGGGAGAAACCCAACACAAAACACATGACTTAACCAGCGCCTGCCAGGCCCCGGCACACGCGGGGTCCGGGGGCACCCCGGTACGCGGCACGCCTCGGGATGCTGCAACCCACTGGGGCCAGGGCCAGCCGGCAGGCATGGTCCCTTCTGCTCTGGGGAGAGGTGGCCCAGAGCAGGGTGAAAGGGGTATGAGCCCGGCCGGCTGATGGGCAGAGCTCCAAGGTGGTTAGACACGCACACAAGAGCTGGGTTGAGCCTGGGAGAACCTGGATCAAACAGCACCGCAGCTGATCCCTTAGGGGTACCCCCTGAGGGCATGAAGGTTGGGGGTGCAGGAGACATAGGGGCTCGGTCCCTCTTCCCTACTTCCCTTTGCTGAGTGCCATACCCACGGGCCCTACCTGCTGGGCTTGGCTCTGGGTACCAGGGATGCAGCAGGATTGCTTGGCAGATGAAGTTGGCACCCATCCTGATGGGTCATTGGGTCGCTTATTTTACTGCTGAAAATCAAACCAAGAACCCAGGCCACAGCGGATACTGAAGGAGCACTTCCAAGGCACTTGTGACTCCCGATATGTCTGTTCTCCATGCCCAGCTCAGGCCACTGGAGGGGGGCTCTTTCCCATAGCAGATGACCTTGCTGCTGAACAGTCTCCTCACCACTGCTGACTGCAGGGATGCTGGGGCTCCACAAGGATACTGGGCTCTGCAGGGATGCCGCGTTCTGCAGGGATACTGGGCTTGGGATTCTCAGCTTTGGCGCAGAGCTGGTACCGTCATATGTCTCCCTTCCTCCTCATCTCAGTTTTGCCTGTGCCAACATTCTCTTGTGTGCCCACGCGAACCTCGTGGGTTCAGCTAGAAGTGACTCTGCCCAAGCTTGGGCAGCACCAGAAGCTGCCTTTGCCCTCCTGTCTCAGGGCTTTTCCTCTCCCCAGACCCACTTTCAAGACAAAAGAGGATTGGTGCTTGGCAGCATGGCTGGGGAGCTCCTCCAAGCCCCTGGTGAGAGTGTCATTCTGCAGGGCTCTCATGGACCAGGGTTGTGTCATCTCCACAGGTATCGATCCTCTGGGGAGATGCCACCTAACTCCATCTTTTTGGCTACGTATGGAAGTGCTCTGACTTCCTCCAGAATACCCTGTCCTCCCTGCAGCCCCATCCACCCTCAGCAAGGAGCTGGAAGGGGACTCTCCATGGGGCAAGGAGATCCCAGCCCTAATGTGCTGTCCCTGTCCCTGCTGCATCTGGCTCCCACTCTGCACTGGTCGGGGAGGGTCCCACCACCCTCGGCCACACGCACATGAAACAAGGGGCGCAGCCACCCCAGTGTGCTCCCCATGCCTGCACAGTAGCCCTGAAATTGCTCCTGGGAATATCTCCCCATGCTGGCCAGGAGCGCTGCCTCCATGGCTGCGGTGGGCCCTCCCTCACTGCAGGGACTGAGCTGGAGAGGTGATGAGGGTGCTGCAGTGGGGAAGAGCCCAGTGCCCTTGGGGAGCAGGGGGTGGCCATGCACAGCCCCCCCCCATCCATCCCGGTACAAGCCAGCCCTCCCCAGAGGAATGCTCCAGCACGGCTGCAGCTGCAGGGAGGGGAGGTGCTTGCCGAGCACCGTGGCATGAAGGCATGATAGGGCACGCTCCGCCGGACCATGAATACCTGTCCCAGGCGGTTAGAGGCACCCAAGGCGTGTATGGGTGGCGCGGGAGCACACGCCTCGTCAAGCCTGGGCGGTGGTGCTCCATCAGGAGAGAAGGCTCTTTCCAGTTCGCCCTCCCACTCGTGCCGGTGAACGGTGAGCCACCCCCCCAAGCAGCCGACCCACTTCCCCATCACACTCTGCACGTAGCGCACGGGTCTTGCTGGGGGGGAATACCCCTTTTCTCCCTGGCAAAGAGGGTGCGAGTGGGCCTGGCCTGAGGCTGGGGGTGGGCTGGGTGGCCTGGCTGAGTCCCTCCATCACTGCTTGAATGAATTGCCAAGGGAGCTGCTGAGCGCGGATCAGAAATCAGGAGATGTGCAAGGCAGTGAAATAGAATAAAGAGAAGCACAAGTAGTGGTGCCTGAAGACTTGCTGTCATTTGTTGCTTGCATCGAGGTGGAGAGCATGCTTGTCACATGCATGGGGACACGTCCATGTGAGCCTCATCTCTGCTGCTCACGCACAGCTCACTCTGCCCCTGATGCCACAGGGATCCTATTGCTCGGGACAGACTGCACCCCTCTGCCACTCCATCGGTCACACTGCTGGCACCAGACCAGGAGCACGTGTCATCCCAAGAGGCTCCCAGACTCTTTGCTCGCTCAGCCCAAGTACCGATGCCTATATCCATGGAGGCACCCTAAAGGGCTGACTCCAAGTAGAGAACAGGGGAAAAAAGCCAAAGTCTCCAGCTGTTTGCAACAGCTATCTAATAATAAGGATGCACCGCACCACAACACTGCCAGCGCAAATCCTCTGCCATGACCGGCTGGGGTAAATCCCTGCCAGAGGACGGGGCTTTTGCTGAGTGACATCTCGGAGCAAAGCCAGGTCTGGACTGGCGTTGGTAGCCCTGTGCTGCCTAAAGGTGCCCTCCAGACCCCCTGGGAGCTAAGAGCTGGGAGTCCAGGCTCTCTGCATTTGGGCTAACCAGGAGGCATGTTTCCAGCAGCCAGAATGCTAAAGCGCTTTTGGCCAGGACTGGGGAGTCTGGAGTACTGGAGGCGTTTGAGCCAGGCAGGTTGGTAACCTTTGAGGATATTTGTCCTCAGGAGGAGGGGGCTGTGAGAGGAGACGTGTAAAATCAGGAGAAGACTTCTGCCACATTCCTCCAGCAGTAGGACCCAGAGCAAGCCCAAGGTGGCTGTGAAGTGGAAGGGGGCAGCATTGTCATTGCCCCCTCACATCCTCCCCCCTGCCCAGCCTTAAAAGAAGAAGCAATCTGTGCTGTCATGGTGCGTCATGCTCACTGTTCATGGGTGCTGAAGCCTGTGGTGGGATGGAGCCTCCTGGACTGGCTTTGATGTGGCTGCCTGCTAAAGCTACTCCTGCAAGGTCCCTGGGCAGCAGCCCTGGCTGCGGGGCAGATATCCCAGATACTGCAGGGGCTCCCCATCAAGTTGTGTTGGTTGGGCTGAAAGAAGAGCCTGGCAGCAGTGGAAAAGCTGGGAAGTGCTGGACGGTAAGTGGTCTTTTCCCTAGAAGCACTCCGCAGCTGGCAGCTCAGCCCTGCAACCTGCCTGCAAGATGGATGCTGTTGGCTCCGGTGCCAGCGCACAAAAACTGCTGTGGATAACGAACAAGGAGCAGCCAGGCTGGGAATAGGACCCAGAAGTCCTGTTCCTCGTGCCACTCCCATGCCACATGTCAGGCAGACTGAGAGGGAGCCTGGTCCTTGTGCTGTCTCTGTAGCCTGCTGCTGGTGCTGGAGGGAGCTGGAGGAGACGCCTTGAAGAGATGTCCCTGGAGCCATCTCAGGATGTGAATCCCCTGCGGTGGGTGAGCCCTGTGGCAAAGCATAGTGCTAAATCAAGGCTGAGTGTGGGCAAGGATGTGAGGCACTTTTGTTCACTTGACTTAGGGAACAGAAACTGGAGAGGGGATGAGAGAGGAGGTTTGTCGCTGCTCAGCCCGTGCACACTTCATGGGGTGCTCAGGCAGCGAGCTACGGCCACAATCAGTCCGTGGTGGCTGTGGTTCCTGGAGCCTCCTCACTCCCCATCCCTGCTGCCGGCTTCCTGTTGCCACAGCCACAGCAATTTAGGATTTAGGGATTCAGCTCCATCCCTGCCCTTCTGGGGGAGATGCCCTTTCCCCCCCAGGCACCTTCCTCGCCCATGCCACTGCAAAGCCCGGGGCTGGCCTGGCCCCACTCTCACCGGGGACCACAGCATCCCTCGGCCAGGCTGCCGGGCTTGGCGGGAGCCTGGCTCTCCAGCTGCCAGCAGAGCAGCCCTCCCTCACCAGCTGCCCCACTCTGGGGCTGCAAACAAACAAACAAACACCCCAGCACCAAGCCCCAGCAACTCAGACCGTAATTACATTGAGGCAGCTGGCGATCGGCACTTGAAACCTGGTGTGTAAACATGGCTTTCTCTGCCGCCGCTTCGGCAAAGGCAACCTCCTTCAGGGGAGTAGTAATTTCAGGAGAGGGGTCCACGTTGCGGCGAGGGCTGTGCTGGAGGCTTTCATCTCGGCCTTTTGATGCAGGGCAGGAATAATAGATGGCAGCTGGCAACACCCCACCTAGCTGCACTGCCTGCTCTGGGCCATTTTCCACCTCCCGGTGGGTAGCTGAGTCTCCTTGCCCTTCCCAGCCCCTGGGCCAGCCGCCGGCTCCATCTTCACACCAGGATGTGTGAGGGCACAGGGAATCTCAGAGAGCCAGGCCAGGGCTGGCACTAGGTATCCAGGAGCTAAAAAAGCCATCTCGTGCCCAGAAGGGCTGGCAGCCAGAGGCACAAAGGGATGGCTGGGCCACCCAACCACCCTGGGGCCACAACACTACCCATCTCACTTCCTCCCATCCCCACTTCCAGGGCTGCAGCTGCTCCAGAGCCAACGGACCAAGAGTGAGCGTTCAGATACCTCAGTGATGGGCACCCCTCAATAGCAATCAGAGTGGTGTAGCTGCCCCCAAGAAGAGGTGACCAGAAGATCCCTGGTGATGTCACCCTTGCAGAGAGAGTCCAGACTATCACATGTGTAACGTCCCACTCTGTGCACAAGGATACTATATCCCTGCAGTGTCCCCAGTCCTGTCCCATGTTCCTGTCTCTCAGCCCTACCTGGAGTTACCTTGGGTACCACTGAAGAAGAGAGGAGGTGTGTGGGGAGCAGAGGGCAGGGGCTGGAGAAGTTGCTTTGACGGAAGAAGGGTTGGGAGAATTGGTGGAGTGAAGGAGGACTGTCCCAGTTAGGAGAGGTGGGTATAGAAGACCCTCACTCCCTGTCTCGCCTCCCAGCCCCTCCAGTGCTCCCAGCCCCTCCAGTGCTCCCCGATGCGCAGCCCTGAGCATGGGTACTCCTGAGCTTTGGTCCCCTCTGCCCAAGCACTGGCTCACCGTCACTGTGTGCCTCTTCTGTGTCCCACTCCTGCTGCTCGCCCAGCCTGAAGTCATCAGCAGCCTCCTGTGCCGAGCCCGGTGCAGCCGGGTCCCTCTGGGGAAGGAGGTTTCACGTGTCCTGCTGGTGCGGGGAGGAGTGCCACTCTCTCCCGTGGTGCCAGCACAGCGGCCGTGCAGGGAGAGGGAGGGACGGGACATCCCACGCTGCCGCAGCCACCCCACGGTGATGCCAGGCTGAGCGCTGGTGAGTCCAGCACCATGGCACTCCAGACGGGCACGGCTCCGGGCACGGCTTTCCCAGGACAGGCAGTGGCAATGCTTGGAGAGATGCTTGCTTTTGAGGGAGTGATTCCTTCTGGCCATAACGCCCAGGTACCAGATGCCGAGTTGTGTGTGCCAGCAGCAAGGGGACAGCGCTGGGCACATGGGTAGTGGCTTCCAGGCACCCCAGGTTGGCTCTCTGCACAGTGACAGGCTGTTAGCTGAGGGCAAGAATACTATGGCTAGGTCAGACTATCTCGGCACACCCTGGCAAGGGCGCTGACCTGTGTTAGGATCGTTATTGGAAGTATCGGATGCAAAATGCTGCATTATGCCCCAATGGCTTGATTGCCTCCTACATCTGCAGCCGGGTTGTTAAATCCATCACTCTGGACCACCTCCAGCTCAGGTAACTGCACCTGCTAGAACCCCTTTCCCTGCAATTCGAGAGCAGGGCACCATCTTCCTATTGCTGGGGGGGGAGAAGGGATGCTGCTGCCTCCCGGGAGTGCTCGGCCAATGCCCGGCGTCAGCCCTGGCAGGCCCAGGGGAGGTGCTGGCTGCCACACTGCCAGGTGCCACGCGGAGGATGCACATGGTCCAACTCCCCGCTGACGTAACTCCTGGGAGGCAGCCAGGAGTTGCCAGTGGGGAATTGGCCCACATCACTCGGAGCACTTGGGGAGCTGTGCGGGGAGGAGGTAATTGTTAAATGTGGGCTGAGATAGGCTGAGAGGGGAGGGCAGGAGGCCAGGGAGGTGGCAGACACCTCACCAGGGCTGGCTTGGTTTACACAAGTTGGGCTTTGTTCAGTATCTCCCTGGGGTTTCGTGGCTGGGAGGTACCACCCTGTGCTGCTCCTCTGACGACAGGGAGCCGGGCGGCTGCTTTGCGGAGCCTTGCAAAACCTTCTGCAGCAGCCGTGCCCCAGCAAGACACAGTGGCGAGGGGAGGGGGGCACGGCAGGGCTGCCTCAGGTCTATCCCAAACGCTGGTGCCAAACCCCCTGCGAAACGGCGGTCCTCGAAAACCCTTGGGAGAGCAGCACAGGGTGCAGGGAGTAGGGAGGGGGTGAAGCCTCCCTGTCTGAACTGGGGGATGGTGGTCACAGACTGGCCGTGTCCTGGGCAGCCTTTGTCTGGAAGCCAGGCTGAGGGCAGCAGCAGTGGGCTGGAGGATGTAACCCACTCGTCTCGATCATGGTCCTGACTACCAGCAAAAGCAACACCTGAGGCAGAGGTTTTGGTCCATGTTGGCTTCACAGCCAGGGGACAGGGCTGCTGAGAGCGAACAGCATCCACTAGGCCAGCTTGCAGTCCCCTGGAAGGACACCAAGCAAGTGAAAGATGCCCCTGGTCTGGCAGGAGACAGGCCCTTGCTGCTGGGACTAGGTCCTTTAGCCTTCGGGCCTCCAAGTACATGCCCATGGCCACTGCAGATGATCTGATGGCTAATGGTGCTGGGACATGGCTCCTCCCTGCCAGGGGAAGATTTTGCTGCCTGCAGTGCTACCAGCCAAGAAGGGAACACCCATCACTGCTTTGGACAAACAGATCAGATCTCTCTTTTGCCACATCTCCTTGGCATTGAGGTCTAGCAGACAGCTGGATTATGCACTAAAGCACAACCTTTCCCCATGGGCGGCCTCAGCCTCCCTGTGTGTGCCCCAGCTGCATCCATGGGGTGCCCATGGTACAGAGCTGGCTCCTGGACACCCATAGCCCTTTCCACCATTGCATGTTGCCGAAGCAGAGCCTCCTGTCCTGCAGGTATAACCTGCCCTTGTCCTCGTCCCAGTGCCACCTCGCACACCCTGTGCTCAGCCACGTAGCCGGGCTCTGTGTTGCTCACTGCTAGCATTCTCCAGCCCATGCGTCACCTGCAAACCTGGTCGGCAGTGATGCCACCTCCCTGCTTGCAGGTGCCTCAATCAAACGAGCAAGTGTCTTCAGGACTTGCCAGCATCTCCCTGCCCACACTGCCCTGCCTTCTGCCTTGCTGACCTCTCTCCCTGAGCTGCACATCCCCAGCACATTCCCTGCCACCAACCTGACACACTGTGTGTCTCTGCACTAAAAACCTGCAAAAAAAAAAAAGGCAAGCAACCGGCCTGCTCACACGCTTACCCCTGCCAAGCCAGGCTGGAACTCAGGTTCACAGCAGCATGGCTCCTCTCTCACTCACCCTGGGTCTGCACCCACCAGTCCCCCTCTGCTCCTCAGCTGGGGGAGGTCCCAGTGTGGGAGAGATACCCCTGGGCTCTTCTGCTGAGCAGGGTCCTGTGCTTAAAGCCAGCCTGAGCCAGTGTTCCTTGCTTGGCTGCAGGGGACGTACATCAGCCCCGCCGAGCCTGCCTGCCTTGAGGCTTTCCTGGCTTACACAAGGTGAAGGAGAAGCACAAGGGTCTGGCTCACGCTATGCAATGGCCTCATGGGTTGCAAGAGGCTGCACAGCATCTCACGGCATCCAGATGCCTCCCCAAGCCGCTGCCACGGACCCCAGGGTCTCTGACCATCCCCATTTCTGCAGGTGCAGACCCTTGGCCTCTTCACTGCCTGGTGATCACCTCTGCCTGGCCCCCAAAGCTGATCCTGGAGCGGGATGGGGTGATCTACAGGTCTCCTGCCTGCTCGTCCTTCACAACACACCCAGCCCCTGGCTTTCGGGCTGGTTTGCAGGGGTGAACAGGTCTCCCCCAGCCCCTCAGTCCTGTGCTCTCCCCTGCTAAGCGCTTCCAATTCTGGACAAGCTTCCCAGTGACACCACTGCAAAGCCCTTCATGAAAGCCATAGGGGGGGAAAAAAAAAATATATATATACATATCCAAGGCTGGAAGCGCCTTACACTTTCTGCAGCCAAGTACTGAGGAGCAGGAGAGGCAGCTCCCTGCCTGCTGGCTTCCTCGGCCACGGCTCGGCGGCCGAGCTGGCTCCCCAGCACCTGCCTCCCCCCAGCCTGCGAGCCCCGGGGCAGCGTGCGAGGAGTGACAGGTGAGTTGGCAGCAACCCGGCTCCGGCATTTCTCGGCGTTCCTTCAAAACCAAGCCCTTTGCACGCCGTGTTTCTGCCGTGACGAAGCGGCAGACATCAAGGAGAAGTAATTTGCTGGGATTCTTCTGGCCAGGCGTGTCCCGACGCCCACACACCGCTCTCGCCTGTGCGGACGGGAGACACGTGCTCTGATGTTTCCCGACACCCGGCATCGCTGCTGGCTTGTGGTCGCTGGAAACACTGGCAGGGGGGTTGGGTTTGTTTCTCTCCGAGACCTTGGAGTCCACAGGTGGGTATCAGCTCAGGGTTTGCCCTTCCCAGAACACAGGTCATGAGACACCAAACACGCAGGGTTTTTGCAAAGATTACTGAGGCAGCTTGACTCCAGACAGGACAAAACCAGCTCCAAAGGGAGCAGTGATGTTTTGCCCTTCCCTCGGTCCCGCCGCTCCAGAGCATCCTTTGGCTTTAGGCAAGTCCTATCGTATACCCAAGCTGTTGTTGCTCTGAATCACCGATTCTGCCTCCTGCTGCCACTTGGGTAGCTGATAGCCTTCCTTGGCAGAGCCAGGGACAAACCCTCTGGTCTGCTTTCCAGGTTTACCTGGTCTCCACAAATCCCTCTGACCTTTTAATTCCCAGCACTGAAGCCAAACCACTCTGTCCCATCTCTTGCATCCCATACCGCATATCAGTGCAGGGCTCTTGGTGAGCGCTGCATAGGGCTTGGGAAGGAGGATCTCACTCAGGGCTGGCGGGGTGGCTTGGTTCCCCTGTGCCATGGTCCCTTAGCTGGCAGACCGTCCTTGGAGGCTTGGTGTCGGCTGTGCCCATTGCAGAGCTGGGCTGGTGGGCCAGGCCCTGGGGATTTTGAGCAGGGACAGAGGGCATGTCCCACCCCCAGCACGGAGTGGCTCAGTGCCATGCCCCAGCTGGGGGCTCTTCCACCCAGCTAGAGTCTTGGGGACTTGGGCCAGGGCAGAGGCCTCTCCCAGGAGGGTTTTCCAAGGAAAGGATGCTGAGCCAAGCTCCTCAAACCAGGCCTCTCCCGGCAAGGCAGACAGCAGCCTCCATCAGGATGGGTTGGGAATCTCTTCCAGCCGGCGCTGCTGCAAGCTTCTCCATCACCCAGGAAAGCCGCGAGGGGATGGCCAGCAAAGGCACACGCACCCAAACATCTGGTGAGGCTCCGGCATGCTCAGCCTGGGCTTGGTGACAGCCAGGCTCAGCCCAAAGTGCTGAGTTGGCTGAATCCAGGCCAGGATGGCTCCTGCCCTCACAGCAAACCGAGAGGCTGAGAGCGACCCAGAGTCGGGGATCGGATGGCAAAGGCAGCATCCCACAAGCCCCCCGCTCCCTGCCAGGCTCCCACCGCCCTTTCTGGGGCCAGCCTGGCCTGTGGAGGGGGGGCGGTGGGGCTGGGAACACCCTCCTTGTGGCTTCCCTCCTAATAACGAGGGGATGACGCCATGTGTGCGAGCTGTTCCTAAGGGAGGAATGTCCTTTCTTCCCGTGCCACGTCGCGGCCGGATAAGTACAGGCCTCCAGCTCAGCAGCCTCTGCTTGGCTTGCCATCGCAAAGTGTACCTTCCACATCTGCCCTGAATGCTCCACAGCTGCCGGGGCTGCCCCCTCCCTCTTCCCAGCACATCTGGGCCAGGCAGCACCAAGATGGTGAGGCCAGAGATACTGGGAGAGGCTGGGATGCACCGGGAGGGGATGGTACTTCGTTTCCCACAGGGAGGGGCTGGCACTGGGGACCATCCTGCAGCTGGAAGGGGGATCCTGTGTCTGTCTCTCATGTGCCTTACACTGCTATAGTGGTCCTGCTTATATGGTTATAGTGCCCCTCCTGATGTAACTATAGAACCCCCCAATTACACAGCTGTAGGGGACCTCTTTATACTCTGACAGGGACCACTCTCACCTGGGAGGCTGCCCAGGTGCACCCAGGCACTTCCTCAGCTCCCCCTGCCCAGAGACAGAGGTGGGAGTCCCGGTTTAACAGTGTCTTGTGGACATTTCCCCTGTGCCTCCGGGCCTCAGGGCTGCCTTTATAGCCTCATCCCTGCTGCCCAGGGCTCAGAATCGCTGCCGCGGTAAATGCCCATGAAAATAAGCCGGGGAGACAGCTTCCAGCATCCCAGTTGGCAGGGGAGCCTCGGAAGGCAGACAGGGATCTCCAGTGCGTGGCCAGCTGCAGAGGTGAGCAGAGCAGTGTGAGGCTCATCCACCTGGGCTGGAGACAGCGTGTCCTCCGCTAGGAAGCAGGGAGAGGACAGGGAGCCGGGTCAGGATTGGGGACAAGGTCAGAGCACGGGGAAGGGCTGGGGTGGTGCAGGCAGAGACCCTCGCCGGTCAGCGGTCCCCGGGGATGCGCTACACAGTCAGCGCTCACCCTGCTGCCCCCCTGTCGCCTGCGGGTTCCTGGGGACCCGTTTCTCCCCCAAAAGGGTGCCAGGCTCTTCCTTCCCCACGCCGGCAGCATCGGGAGCAGCGAGAACCGGTCCCTGCCTCTGTGTCCCTCCGTGTCCCGCGCACAGAGGGGTGGGTGGGTGACCAAGGGTGTGCAGCACAGGTGTGCGGGCGTGTGCGTGTGCATCCACCGCCCCCTGCCGAGGCAGCGCCGGCAGCTCACCCGCCGCGGGGCTTCGGGCGCCGGGGCTGGGGCCGCACCGGGCGATGCCGCCAGCCGCAGGTACGGGCTGCTTTGGGAGGGGCTGGTTTTGTCCCCCTCCACCCCAGTAAGGTGACCTCTCAGCTCTCACCCGGTGCTATTTTCTGTCCCTAGTCCCCTGACGCCTGGCTCTGAGGTCTCTCTCCCAACTGCTCCCAGGTTCACCTCCCAGTAGCTTTCCTAGTTTCTCACTGAGCTGGGTCCCTCTCTTTCTCCCTTCCCATTATTTGCTTGGGGCTGTACGTGCAATTATCCAGCTAGTTTTTATTTCCCTCAGACAAGCAGATCCATATGAATTAATAACCAGGAGCCGGGAGGTACCAAGGAGCCCACTGTCAGCAGCCGGATGCGGCAGGATAGCAATGTACCTGCCCAAGCTGGCCATGCCGGATGGTGCTGGAGCTGCCTCCAGCAGCCACGCACCCCTTCACCCTGCCCCAGAGCTGTGGGGCGACTCTTCTCAGCCCTTATACCCAACTGATATGGCAGTTGATTGCAACTAGCTAGTGGGGTCTGGCCAGGCATGATCCTCATTGATGCTGAGACAGAGCAGGAGGGTGTCACCTGTCACCACAGGGCAGGAGGTTGTCAGCAGGGCCACATCCAGCCTCCCTCTGCAGCACCTCTACTTGCCTGGGGGGCTGCAAGCAAATGCTTTGCTGCCTGGAGGGTCTCTGGTTCGTCTGGGGGTATGTTTAGCCGCCAGATGTGCTGGGGAGGAGCTGCTCCCCCTCCCTACGTGCTGTCTATTCCCTCGCTGTCTGTCTGTAAACGGGCCACTTAATTCAAAACCTCCAGGGGAAAAAAGGGGGGAATCTCTGGTTACGTCTGCACTTGTAAAACAAACAGTCCCAGGGCATTCCCAGGCACAGCAGCAGGACTGTCCCCATGGGAATTTTTAGCACTGCCCTGGTGTGATTTTGGCTTGGGCCAGCTCGCATTGATCCAGGCAATTTTTGCTCATGGTATAGGAGTTATCCTGGGTCAGGGACAGTCCCAGAAGGATCTGGCACACAGGCTGCCCATTTGCAGGGTGTGTTTCACAGGCTGGAGGTAGGTTGTTCCGTGGCAGAGGTCCTCAGGGCCAGAGAACAGCCCTGGATTTGTTTAACTTAGTGTAGGGCTGTAGAGCATCCTTCCCAGAGAGCCTGCTGATAGGGACTTTGGAAATACAGTCCCATTGACCCCGGCATGTCTGCTCCAGGCATGTGGCAGGGTCTCCTGGTAGAGGAGCTCTCAGGCAGCGCACAGTAGTGTGACTCTTTACTGCAGATCTTGTGCATTCAGGGATGGGATGAAGGTTAAGGAGAGTTTCAAGGGCTGGGCTGTGAGACAGCAGGCAGGGGAAGGGCTTGGGACAGACCCCGTGGGTGGGATGNTATTTACTGAAACACTGTCGTGACCCCAAAGGGCTCCCACCTGAGGACCCTGCTGGGCATCACTTGCCCTCACCCACCACGGCCACACGATGCAGGCTGCATTTCCACGACCACCAGGCCTGAGGATGGGGGAAGGACACACGCACAGGCATGCGTGTGCACGCGTGTGCGCACGTGCCGGTGCCGGGCAGGCGCCCTTGGCGTGCCGCGCGCCTGTGTTTGTGCTGCACTTGCCATGTGCGTTCCAGGGCACGTGTGGGATCTGGCAGCCCGGCATGGGTACGTTGCGTGGGCAGGGGGGTGTTTTGCTCAACACATGCCTTCATCTACGGTTGCGGTTTTCTGATGCAGAGAAAGGCCGGGCTTTTGATGTCTGGGTGCGTGCGCGTGTGCTCTGCGGGTGTTTCACACACGCTGTGTGAAGCCTGCGGGGATATTCATGTGTGTGTGTTTGCACATGCGTGTGTGCATGCACGTGTGTGAAGTGTGAGATCAGTGTCTCAGCTGGCCGCCGCTCCGTCTGCTGGAATCCCTGCCTCCCAGGCCATGTTATAGATGAATACACTTGAAAGCATTTTTTCCCCCTTAGCCACCAAATTTCACTGGAAGAAGAAAAGGAACCGGCCACTTTATCTTCATTAACAGCTGGGAGCCTCTTGGGGTGGCTTTTGTCTGGGCGATGCTCCCTCCGCCCCTGCTCTTATCCCCTGTCCTCACTCATTAGCCGTTTCCAGAGGGGAAAGGGGCTGGCTGGCAGGGTCCTGTGGCTCTGCTGCATCTCCATTACTGCTGGCCACCATGTCCCCCAGCCCTGGGGCCTTCTCCAGCACCTTCCAGGCAGCAGTGCTGGGTTGGGAGGGGACAGGTCCCCTTTCTTATCTGCTTTGGGAGGTCCAACAGTCATTTTAGGCCCCAAGAAGCCCCTTTAGTTGCAAGATACTGACACCTCTGAGTTTGGAGCTGGCTTTGGCCAGTGACGGTTCAAGGTCTGGAGGGGTTGAGGAGGAGGATAGAGGTGGCTCCATGACCAAGTCCACCCGGGAGAGCTGAAGCTGGGTGGGCTGAGGGCAGGCCTTCCCTTTTGGAGCTGCTTATCACTAGGAAGCGCTCATACCCGCATTCATTAATACCCAGTAACCATGACAACTGCCATGGAACTGTCATCCTGTCCCCAGGCCAGCCACCACAGGGGTCCTCACAGAGGGGAGCAGAGGGGTCTTGGGGCAGAAGCTTTCCTTGAATCGCTACTCCATGCGGGGCGGCATGTGGGCTGCGCATTGCCCCGCTGCCGAGGCCTGTGGCAGTTTGGAGGGGATATAGCACCGCTCCCTCCAGGATGCCAGCGCATCCCTGGACAGGGACAGGGAGGCTGCTGCCGGGAATGGGGCAGGATGCTGGGGCCACCTCAGCAGTGGGGAGGGCTTCAGGGGAAGACGGGGGGCAGAGACGGTCTCTGCTCCCCTCCTGCTAGCCCAGATGCTGGGGGTTCAGCGAGACAGCGAGGCGGGGGTGTCGGGGGCAGACTGCCTTAGGTAACATTCCTTCGCACTTAAAAGGAGCTATAAATCACTCACTCTTTATTAAAAGCTCTGCCCGACCGGGAGAGAGATGTCAGGAGCATAAATCAACTCCACTGCTCTCTTGCAAGGGTTCTGGCTTGCCAAGGACTGCTCCTTCCACCATCCCCAGGTAGGGCACGCCACAGCCATGCTCTTCGCATCCATCCCCACAGACAAGGGATAGGAAGCAGGTCAGGGTCCGGTGATGGGCGCTCTCAAAAATCCAGCCTCGCCGTGCAAATCCTTACCCCGGGGGGTGGTAAGGCATAAAAGCAGGGCCGGTCCAGGGGGCATGGGCTATTTTGGCCCGAGTCCTCTGCTTCCCTGGTGCGGGGATGCTGCGGAGGTGCCAGAGCAGGCCCGGCGAAGATGCAGGTTGAGAGCACCCTCTCCTGGGGCTGCGGGGAAGGAGACCCCCTTCTCCCTCCACCTGCCCTCACCACCACCCTCACCCCAGCTGAAGCCAAACACCTCCCGCATATGCCACCGATATCCTGCTGCCAGCATGGGTTTTGCCCTAAAGGGTGAGGCCTGGCCCCATTTTGCAGTTCCTGCCCACCTCGGGAGCCGGGATGGGGGACAGGGGCTGCAGTAGGTGGGAAAACCCCCCATCCCAAAGCCCAAGGGCCGGCTGTGCATGGCAGGGTGCCCGTGCCTGCCTCCTGCCTGCACGGTGCGGGGCCGGGCAGGGGGAGAGAGGCAGGAGAGAGCCTGAGCAGGAGAAGGACTCACTTATGCAGCATTAAAGCAGCCGGCACCGAGGTAGCTGCGCTTGCCTCACCGTCTCCTGTTTTTCCAGTTAGATGCGTGGCTTAATATAGAAGCACTTATGTTGTAAAACATCACTCATAAAACACAGAGGATGTGCTGTGTGGGAGCGTTCGCAAGCCAATCCCCAGCTGCTTTTTGATGTCGGCTTGGAAATCTCAGCGTCCTGGCAACGGCTGCTTGCTGGGGTTTGTGTGCAGCCAGGCCAGACCTTTCCCAGGTGTAAGCCTGCAGAGATCTCCAGGCTCCAGTCGAGCTTTGAGGATTTCCATCCGCTCCAGGTCCTCTGTCTGGAGTGGAGTGGATGGGAGCTACTGGGCAGTGCTGGGGGACGTGAGTGCACACCACCCGCAGATCTCAGCCTGGTCCCATGGGAGCCTTTCCTTAGTGAGGAATCGCAGGAATGGCAAACCCCAGGGTCCAGGGAATTGGCAGCAACCAGCAGCGCCCATTGACAGCGCTGGCACCGGCTGTGCGTACCGAGGGTGCAACAAGTGTTTCTGCCCACGCGCTCAGCTCCATCAGCTGTGTCGGTGGGAGAAATCACTGCCTTGGCCGTTCCCAACAGCGCTGGCCTTTCTCAAATGACTTCCCCAGAGAGGGAGCAGGCTGATAAAGAAAGTTGCTTGGGCAAAATCAGGCCAGGCTGAGGCAGTTTGTATGCAGCCAGACATCCCCCATGTGGGAAGGCTGAGTGCCAGGGGCCTCATCCTGCATGGAGGGGAGGGCTTGGCTCTGTGGGGTACCACTGGGCTGGAAGAGGCAGACAAGGATGGCTCGCATTCCTATCAATCTCAGCCCAGGCCTCAGCTGGAGAGGGAATGGACTGGGGAAGGGAAAGAAAGGGGACAAGGGGGAAGGAGCCGGAATCTTGCTTGAGAAACCACTGGGACTCTTTCATCAAAGGGAAGGAAGCACTAGGTGCAGGGCCGCAGGCTTTCATGAACCGCTCGCTGCAAACCCCGTCTCCCATGGATCTGTTTATCCTGGCATGGGAGAGCCCATAAACCACAGCCCTCAGCTGGCCTGTGGAGCACAGCTTTCCTCCCCACTACTGTCCCGGCGGTGGGGCTGGGACAGCCTGCCAGGGGCAGGGAGGGGGACACCGTCTGGGCACGGCTGCCAAGCTCAGCCGGTGCGTGGCCATGACCCAGCTGGGCTGCCGGGAAAGTGTCCCCATCCCTGTGTTCCTGGAGCCATCAGGAAGCCCTTCTGATCCCATCAGCTCTCTAGGGCCATGCTCAGTCCCCACGCAGCCTCCCTGGAGCGGCTGAGGGCCACCAAGGCATGGGGGTCTTGGAGTCCCACCTCAGCTACTCCCAGATCTGAAAGCAGGTCCCAGCCCAAAGACAAGGGCCCAGGAGCGGTGCTGGGAGCCTGTCACCATGGCTGGCTGGCACACCCAAAGGGTCTGCCCCGTCAAGTGTCTCTCCCAGCTGGGCTGACCCAAGGTGCCCCACAGTTTCCCACGTTCCCTCCCGCCTGCCACCCGTCATATTTTGCATTTCTCCCTCTATCTTATCTCCCCGCCGGCTCACCCCTCTGCAGCTGGTCTCTTGTTTTCCTTCTGCCCTCTTCCTTGCTCCCCAGCCCCACCTGCTCCAGCTCCAGCCCAGCTCCCGTGCTGAAGGACCTCGAGGCAGGTCCCTGATAAGGGCCAGACCAAACAAGAACCTTTTGTGCCACACTGAGCTCATCCAGAGGAGCTGGACAAAGACTTGGGCTGGGAAGAGCAAGAGCGATGTAGGAAGGACTGACTGGTTCAGTGCTCCATGCAGTGCCGGACACACAGACGGATCCTGCAGCGTGCTGCCTCAGTTTCCCCACATCTCCCACAATCCTTCCTCTGCCCCTGCTGGCAGCAGCATCCCTCCCTCGAGCAGGGCCGATGCCGAGGGCTGAGCCGGGGAGGGAGGATGCATGTCCTGCTGAGAGATGCTGTCAGCGCTGAGCCCTGTGTGCACGGCGGGCCTGGCAGCCAGCAAGTGCAGGGAATAAAATTCTCCCCCCACTCCCAGCCTGCTGCTGGGTTAATATTCCCTCTAACGACAGACGGCTCCTTTTATCCTCTCTCGCGCTCCCGCCAGTGATTTAATCTTGGAACAAGCCGTGATTATTTCCTGTACAGCTGCCTCCCTTGCTTCCACCGCAGACTAGGCTTGACAGCATCCCACCAGGCAAGGAGCAGACCCTCCTCCAGAGCCCCAGCCCGGTCACAACTAGGGGCAGAGAGACTCTCTCCAGCTCCCTGCCTGCCTGGTCCCCTTGCCCCTGCCTGTCATGCACTGGTCGTGCCATGGGGAGAGGAGAGGAAGGACAGGCTGCAATGGGATCCTTGTGTGGGGCTGACAGCCATCAGGGGAGAAAAGGGGCTGGGGAAGGCAGTTAATTGCTTGACCAGGGGGTCTTCCAGGTCCCACCTTCATGGGGCAGGTCTAAGGCTGTGAGAGGAGGCTGGTGGGTCTCAGACTGGGTCCCTGGAATCAGCACAGCAACACCTACCCCTGGATCCCTCCAAGCTACGGTACAGGGCAGCTGGATCTCAGGCAGCCATTCCTGAGCCAAGGCCCATGGAGGCAGCAGGAAGGCAAGAGAAGGATTTATCCTCATAGCCCTTTGCATCTCACAGGGCTGCAGTGCCTGAGCAGAGGCACGCCAAGCTCAGGATCACTGAGCGCACAGCCTGGGATCCCAGGAATGGCCACAGAAGAGACAGTGGCACGGTCTGCAGCAGCCCCAGAGGGTGAGGGGTCCTCGGGGACCCCCACAGAGCTGGAACAGGCAAGGTCTGCTTTACATGGACGGCTTAGCAGGGGCTGGGACTAACTCCATCTTCGTGTGTGCAGTAAATGCTGTCAGCCCCAAGCACGGGAAAAGTGCGAGGCCCGAACACCACTGAGGACAATCTCCTGAGTCTCCCATTGTGTGGCTGTTGGGGAGAAGACTTCCAAAATACTGGGAATACCCACCATTTGCCTGCAAGCCGGCAACTTCCCTGTGATGCCAAGCAGGTGGAGCTAGTGGGGATCAACACGGGGGGACGTGTCACCAGCTGTACATGACGTATATGCTTGTCCTTCATCCTTGCACTACCTGGAGGGCTGGGAAAGGCCAGGATCCCTCCTTGCCAGGGCAGGGAAAAGCAACAGCACATGAGGGCTGGCCCAGGGCCACCCCAGCAGCAGCAAAACGTGGGATGCAGCTCCACCTGGTGGGCAGCAAGGCTCCTCCCCCCCCCCTCCGCAAGCGTCACCAGGTCCCTCCGGCCATTGCAAGGGGACAAGGTGCGGAGACAAGGTGCTTTGAGAACTGGAGCCTATGGCCCTGCCTTCCCTGTCACCACTAGGGAACAGAGCCAGGGGTCAGCAGTCTCACCCCGGGGCTTGGGCGGCCCCGGCACTTAGGGATGCTGGAGCAGCGGCAGCCTGTGGATGCACATGCAAAAGCCACTGCATGGACACAAACGCATCTCCCCCCCCCGCCCCCCCCAGCCTGTGCAGTGAGCACTGGGACAGCTGGTGCAGGGCCAGCCATGCCCCTGAGACCTGACCTTTGCCTGCTGAGGCTCCCCTGTGCCTGCAGGAGGAGGTTAAATGAAGGGAGCTGCCTCCCTGCCAGATGGAAGTAATCCTGAGGGGCTGGACTGCTCAGCTCCTGACAGCTGGAGAGGTGTGGGAACAAGTCTGATGTGGAAACCAGGAGTCCTGGGCCAGCACGCAGCATCCTACATGACCCTTGACAAATCCCTGCTGTCTGCCATGGTGGAGCACCTGCAAAGATGTTTTCCTTGCCCTGTGCTTCCCTCTACCCTCATCACCCAGCTCCAAGATGCTCCTCACACGCAGCACCCCATGGCTCCCCTTCCATCCCATCAAAGCCCAGCATGGAGACCTCAGCCCCTTCACCCACAGCCCCTTCACTACCTCAGAGATGGCCCCTCACTTCTGCGCGGGCTGGGAGCTACTGGCTCTTCACACCCAGGCAATGGTGGTGTAGAAGAACCACCACCACTGGGACAGCAACCAGAGACTTTCCCTCAGAGAAGCGGCAGCTTCTTCCAGCTGTGCCACTGCCCCTGACAGCCAGAAAGTCTCCCCAAAGCCGGGGAGGGGGAGCGGGCAAAGAGCTGCGGCTATGGGCTGGGCACGGAGCCGCTGCAGCTCCAGACAACCTGGAGCTGCGGAGGGGACCCAGAGCAGCGCGGGTCCGTCCTGGGGAGCTCCGGGGCCGGCCGCCGCGAGAGGGCAGCACAGCCCCGGACCGGAGCACACCCGAGCCCCCACCCCCGGATCCACCCGCCCGGGCAGCGCAGGGGCTGGCACAGCCCCGCCTCCCCACTTTAGAGGGTCGGGCTCAGGGACCACCCGCCGCCTCCCTGTGCTCCTAACGAAGCCCTAATTGTCTGCAGGAGGGATAATCAGCCCCATTAGCCTCTGCCAGCCTGTGGCTGTGTGGGTTTCCTCCTGCCACAAGAGCGCACGGATGTGCTAGCAGGCATTTAAGCAGCCCGTGGCTATGCTTGGGGCTTCCCAGTTACACCCTCCTGTCCCACTCAGACGTAACACCTTCTTCCCTTAAGGGCTTTAATGGCAGCAGTCCTGGGAGGGATGTGGGCTGTGAGCATGGCCTCAGCAGCAAGCCCCATCCTTGCCCTCATGCCAGCGAGGGATACTTCCCTCCCCCCCGGAAGCTGGGGGTTGCCCAGTGCCAGGACCCCTCTCTCAGCCCAGGGATCAGGAAGCAGAGACGTGTTTCCACGTCGATTCAAGGCCTGGCTCTGCCTCGCACAGTTACCACCCAGAGGAGCTGTGTTTCTCCGGCTCTCCAAGCCATTCCCAGCACCGCTGTTTGGCAAATGGCAGGACAAAAATAGCTTCTCTCCAGGGGCTGCAACAGGGCTGCTTGCCTTGGCTGTGCTCTGCTCTGCTCCACTGCTTGAACCCAGAGCTGACCTTTCAGCAGGGATGGCACAAGCTCCTCCAGCCATCTTAGGTAGGCACTGCCACCGCCCTGGGCCATGCTAAGGGGGTATCACAGGGTAAGCACGGATCAGCTTCCGTGTCTGCGGAGCCAGAGCTGTAGCCCCTCTCCCTTGAGAACTGGGAAGCGGAAAGATGGAGGGGGACCAGGGATGAAGAAGGGAGAGGTAACTGGGCTGGGGCACTCGGAAGCACGAGGAGATTTCTCCTCCCTGGGCGCTGCACACAACTTGCCAGCCAGGTCCTCTGGGGCATCCCAGCCCCAGGGCTCCCAGCTCAGGCTGGAGCTCTGCCAGAGGTTGTCTACCTGCTGTACAGGCTTGGGAGAGGGAGCACCAGGGCTGCCAGACCTGCTCACTGGGAGACATACCAAGGCTGTGAGCTCCGTCTCCACGGGTAAAGCAGCTCAGCTCAGGAGCTGGCTGGCCAGCCGCTGCCAGGGAGACAGTCCTTTTCCCTGCCTGTCTTTGCCAGTGCAGACAGACCACGGCACAGCAAGCGAGCTATTAAAGAACAGCTCTAGCCAGCCAGCAAGCACGAGCTCATTCATCATCCTGGAGCAGGCAGGGGGATGTGCCAGCTGCTTGCAGCCAGCACCCCTCACAAAGCCCATGCCCTATACCTCGGCAGCCTGGAGAGGAGCTGGGATCAGACTAGGGGGCCCAGGACCCTCCAAAATACCTTTTCACATCCTAGGGGTGCTGGGAGAGCTGCCCTGCCCGAGGCTGTGAGCTTGTGCATTTCTGAGCCACAGACCCAGCATGGCAGCATCATGCAGAGACAGCTTGGAGGGATCGTGAGGGTTGGTGTGGGCTTCACCAAGGCCTGGCCTGACCTGACCTGACCTGACCCCACGTTCCCACCTGCAGCAGGCAGGCAGAACCACACAGCTCTGTGCAGCAGGAGGTTGGACTCAGGTGGAGCAGAGCGGGACACTGGCTGCCAGGCACCTGCAGTGAACGGCGTGGTTCCTGCAGGTCACCAGCTCTTTTAGAGCCTTTACACAGCACTGCCCAGTTTTACCCCTGCTTCTCTGCCCTGGTGCTGCTGTCTCCCTGCCTGTCTCCATCCCTGGAGCCCAGCCAGCTGCGCTGGGTACCAGGGTGCTCCAACTCACCATCTGGAACACCCCTGATTCAGGACAGACGTACCCCTTTACATAGCCCAAATTAGGAGCCTAGACAAGCAAACCATCCTTTTGTTGGTGCTAGCCCAGAGCTGATGTATGCGTTGTCCTGGCCAGAGTAACTCTTAGTAGCAGGGGAGCTGTGTATGCCAACAGTGTCCCAAGAAAGCCGCACCACCAGCAGCTGAAGATTTGGCCGAGGGCAGAAGCCTGAGAGCAGCTTTGAGACTGACAGTGCCTGGAGTCCTACTCCATTCCTCCCTTACATCCAAGGGCGTGCCATTCCAGCTGCCTGGGGTAGGAACCCCAATTCCCTGGGGAAGGGAAATACTACTCTCCCCTCCTGGTTTGTGCCTTTCCCTCCCAACTGACCATTTACAAAGGAAAAGCCAAGCAGAGATAGCCCCAAGGATGTAGCTTGTGCTATATCATTGCCTGCCAGCATCAGGGCTGGAGCCTGAAGAATAAAACCCAAGAGGGGGGAAAAGATCCTCCTCTTTCACGTGGAAGAGCAGCTGCCTCCCAAGTAAGCTGCAAAGCAGCTTCTTTACCTGCATAAGAAATATCCTGCTGTTCTTGTAGGGCTTGGGTAATTCCCTAGTGCTTGCAGGAAGCCCTTGCCGCTGCCAGCAGTGCTGGTTTGGGGAAGGAATGTGGGCTCACTGACTTCCTCTGCCCTGGAGGGGTAGCAATGGGACACAGGCAGCTGCAAGCAAGAAGGGAATATCTGTCCCTGGAGCTCTTCTGCTGCTCATAGATGAGGCCTCAAGCTGTATCACTGAACAGTCCTGGGCTGGATTTTTAAACAGGCTTCAGCCAAATCTCCCCTCCTGGGGGTGGTTGGAGATGCGCGCACACTGAGCTGCTTGGTGCTGGTAACTGCAAGCCTGGCTGGGGGAGGCTGGGGAGCCCTCTCTGCCCTGGTCCTCTGTGTAAAAGGCTGCAAAACGCAGCTCATGGCTGCCGAACACAAATAGCCCTTCTTAATGAGTTCGGGGAAGCCAATTTGGGAGAGCTCACACAGGGCGGGGGTGGCTTCATGTGTTCCAGATGGAGAGATCTGAGAGCAATTTTGATCCAGCAGGAGCAAGCAATATAGCAATATGCAGGAAGGTCTCTGCTGCCTCACCTGCAAAATTCAGCTGTGGGTTTCTGACGAGACCATGTTTGACCACCAGAAAAATCAGTCCATCCTCAAACATGCAAAGAAAGCAAAGACCACAGGCTCCTCATCCCCGCCCTAGGGCTCCTCCATCTTTTTGTCTGGGTTGAAGCCAGCTCTGTATCTAAAGGTGCTGACTTAATCTTCATCAGAAACCTTGTCCTGATTTTCTTCCTTTGTATTTGTACCCCTTTACCAAACCCTCCTGGTTACCTCAGCCCAGCCTAAGCTGGCCTTGGGTAGGTGATTCTGGCCACTCCCAAAGCAAACCCCTGTGTCTGGGGCTCTGTGTGCACATGGGCATGTTCTTTGCAGATCTCACTGCAGCCTCCTGCAAGAAAACAGCAGGACTTGGCTGGCCAGAGCATGGGATACGTGGGAATGGGAGTTTGCCCCTCTTCCCTGCCATAGGGTTGAGGCCACAGCCTCTGCCCTGCCCCCAGATGTGGCATGTCAGCCCGAGGCATTGGGAGGCCCAGCTGGAAGACTGAAACCCGTCTCCGAGCCTGCGCTTTCATTGCAAACACCTCCAGCAGCAGCAGTGCAGGAGGAAGCGGGGCGGGGAGGGGGGGGGCTGGTTTAGCTCCTCCCTGTTGATAATTCATTACTGCCTGTTAGCCCGGATCCATCCGGCAGCAGCTACATCCTGGTACCGACATGTGTTAATTTCACACATAAAATGCTATATAAAAATGCATCAAGACATTCTCCCTGAAACCTTCCCCAGCTGCCTCCCCTGACGCTTTATATGCAGGAGCAGTCCCGGAAATTGGGGCGTTTTGTTCCTAATGGATGCCTGGCACCTGCTGTAGCAATCAGAGCTGCAGGATCCGTCCTCCAGCTCATGAGAAATACAAGGAGGGTCTTCCTGCAAGGGGCAGGGAGGCAGCAAGCAGAGAGAGTAGGTTTCATCCATGGCATGCTCAGATCCGGAGTGGGAGAAGCAGCCTGCATGCACATGGCTGGTTTATTGCATACCGTTTTGCAATGATGCAGAAGTGCAGCATCTCTTCCCTCCTCCCCCGAGTCCTCTGGGCAGCAGGGCTGGCTGGTCTTGCCTTGGGGACCTGGAGGAAGCCTTGTCCCCTTTCCTGCAAGGTCCCTGACTTTGGCCTGATGCTGGTGACTGTCAGTGTGGTGGTAAATTTCCCCTCCAGAGCTGAGTGGGAAGTGGCAGGGGGGGTGGGGGACCCAGTGCTCACATAGCAGGTGCTGGTGGGGCTCCGCCCCCCCAGGCTGAGTGCCTCCTGGCTTGCTGCAGAGCCATGCCCAGGGTCAGGCTGGTTCTCAGGAGAGCTGGGGATCTCCTACCAAGCCTAGCCCTTTCATGGTAGCTGTTGAGTCACAGCCAGCCTTTCCCCAGCCCCAAGTGTTCTCCTGCTGCTCCCCCAGGACACCCTCACACGTTCTTGTTCTTCATCTCTCCTCATCCTCTCCTCTGGCATTGCCCAGGGCTTTTCTTCCCTACTGTGTCTCCCTAGCACCATTTGGGGGGCAGTGGTGGGGTGGTGGTGCTGGCCTGGGAAGGTTCATC
>VXBH01007493.1:149950-161476 GCA_013400035.1 Rynchops niger
CCCCCCCCCGCTAAAGCTACCCCCTCTCACCTCCTTCCCCCCTATCTGTGCTCTGCAGGGCTGGGCACCCTTCCCCGGCAGCAGCAGGCTGTGGGAGCTGTGTTGCTAGCCCAGTTACCAGCCTTGTGCTTCTGCAGACCCCCAAGGGAGGGGGGTGGAGAAGGGGAAGGCTTTGCCTTTCTCATAGCTGGTTGCTATGCTTCAGGCTACTGAATTTGACGGGGCTTCTGTAGCAGGATCCACAGCACACGTTCTCCCATTGGGGTCTGCATCCAGTGCTTCCCCAGCCGCTCTGAGCCAGGCACTTGGGCTCCCCTCGGCTGGGAAGAGCTGTGCTGGCTCTGCAGGTCATGGAGGGTAAGCTGGATTCTCTCTACCTTTGTGTGCATCAGCAGAGCTGCTAATTAGGCCCAATCTGGCTCATTCAGGCAAAGCTGTGCCGCCAGGAAGACGGCACAGATGTCCCTGTGACGGGGGGTGACCTGGCAGGGTGCTGTGCGAGGCTTTTCTGTGTCTGCGTAAACCCACTGAGACCTGCGTTGCTCCCCTCCTCCCTGTCCCGAATGGGTGCTCTTCTCCCTGCCTTTAGGTTGACATTCTTGTAACCTTGTGGTGAGCTGCCTGGGCCAAAATGTACTCATGACCCACCCGAAATCTGGCCATATCCATGTCTCATGCTGGGGAAGGTAGCAGCTCTGACTTAAACAGGGGTAGAATTGGACCCTTAGAGCTCCTATAGGGATGCTGGGGGACCCCTGCCTCTCCACTATTGGCATTTTGCAGAGGGGGATGAAGCAGCATGCCACAATCCAGCAAGAAGGGTCTGCAGCATCGCGGGGTAACACCCAAGCCATTGCTTTCAGCTGTCTCCACCCTGAGCTGGGGGTGTTTCTCCAGTGAACCCCTACCCCCAGCTGTGAGGCTTTATAGAGTCTCCTCTCCAGAGCTGAACAACCTGCCAGCACTGGTGGACATTTCCCACCCTACACATCCCCTTAGAGACACTCTCAGGGTCCTTCCAGCCTCAAGCCCCAGCTTTTTAAAATGCTTCCAGCTGCAGTGAGGCCATGTCCTTCCCCTCCTCCCTTGTGTTTCATTGATTAAGAGTGCTAGGCCTCATTGGGGGATTTAGGAAGAGCTAATTGCAGACTGGTAATTGAAGACAGCTTGGAGTCTCTGGAAATGTCAAGGAATGAGAGACGAGCTTAGATGCTCCCGTGCATTTAAATATGCATCATCGGCTCAGCCAGAGCCTTACTGAGGGGAGACATGTCTGGTTTTCCCTCCCCCAGAAGACCTTGTACAGCTGCTGGGGGGAGCAGAGCAGGGGGAGCACTAGCCTTACCTTGCCTGGGAGCCTCCTGCATCCCCCAAGGCAAAGGGGAGGTGGGGGTGGGGATGGGGGGGGGGCACACACAAGCACAGGGGGGTTACTGAGGGTGGGAATCCTCAGGCAGGCTTAGCAGCTTGGCATTTTCCCCTCTCAAAAGCTGTGTGCTTTAACGTGCCAGATCCCAGTGCTGCTGTGTGAAACCATGGGGGTCTGGGCTCAGGAGCCAGCTGTGGAGCAGCAGGAAGGGAATGGATAGAACTTGTGATCCCTGCAGCCACCCGATGCTTCCTGAGGAGCAGTGAGGGGCTGAGACCCTCTTAGGAGAGGCTGAGAAGCGCCCCCCCTCACTGCCAGCCGCAGAGCCCAGCGGTGTCTGGGGTTGAAGGGATGGGAGATTTACGTGGGATTTGGGGCTCAGAGGCAGAGCAGCAGGGCCAAGTCAGGGATCCATCACCACTGGGCCTTGGTGAAGGACTGCAGCTCTTCCCTAGTTTGAAATTCCTCCAGCAGCAACACGTCTGCTCTCTGTCCATCACAGTGGATGCTCCGTCTGCTCCACCCCACCTTGCAGCAAGGGAGGTGGACACAAGCTGCATGGTGCAGCCTGCAGTGTTTTCAGCCCCTCCTGCCCCAGGGAGGTCTCTTCTTAGGCCGTGGCATCCTTCTTTTGCTCCCCAAGGGTGTGCAGGGCTGCTGGAGGCTCCCTGGGTGGCAGTGGGTCCCCAGGGTGTATAGTCACCCATGAAAGGGGGGGGGCTTCTGCCCAGACTTCGTGGAGCAACAGCTCTCTGGGACTCCCCTTGCCCCGCTGCTCTATAGAGCAAAATCCATGCGCTGGACGTGCCAGCCATGGCACTGGGACATGGAGGAGTGATGGGCGGCTGGAGCAGCCAGCCTGGCAAGCCATGCCTCCTCCTGCTGGACAAACAGCGGTGAAGCTGTTAAGAGTTGGCAGCATCCCCCAGAGTGACTCGGAGCTGCTTCGTGGGGAGGAAACAGCTCCGGATGATGCAGACCCAGCGCCCACGTAGCTGGCGAAGGACCTGTTTCAGCCCAGCTTTCTGCGCAAGCCCGTCTCTGTTCATCTGCGGGGATGATGGATAACATGTTCTTCAAGGCAGATGGAAGTGGGAGGTCTCTCTTCTGCCTCTGTGGGAGCTACTCGGACGCTGGCTTCATTGCAGATTCGGGCTGGTGCTGCTCTGCTGAATTGAGGATGGCTTGTGGGTGCAGGATTCTGGTCCCCTCCCTGCTCCATGGCACTTTGGTCACAGCTGGCATGTCTAGGGGGAAGATGGGGACAAAGTGACCTAGGGAGATGGCAGCAAATGGCAAAGAGAGCATGAGAGGTCCTAAACTAAATTGGCTGATGAGGTATGTGTACCCAGGGAGGGGCAGGACAGCCACCACTGGGTCTCAGCTGAGGGGGGACACATCCAGGCTGGGGTGGGAACCTGCAAGAGGCTTTGAGCTCTGCCTGTGCCCAGGGTGGCCCAGTGGCAGGCATGAGACCGAGGGAAGTGGGGCAGCAGCCAGTTTTGTCCCTGCTGTAGCCAAAACATGGCCTGCGGTGTTGCCTGGCCGGTGGTATGGGACTGAGGAGCACAGACTGGGGACAGCTCTGTGCCAAGAAGCTGAGGCAGGTGGAGAAGGGGAACCAGATGCCCTGGAGCCCTGCTGTGATGGTTCATCCTTCTGCCATGGAGACTGGCAGAGAGGAGGGCCAGGTGGGGGCATTACCTCCAGTCCACGGAGAGCTGAGCATGGAGGTTACCTTGTGCTGTGTCCCCTGCCTGTCTCATGTTTCTGTGTCACCCCTGAGGACTGAGCTTCTTGGGGGACAGCCAGGCAGCACCAAGCTGTGGTGTGGGGCAGTCGTGGGGAGCCTGCTCCAGGGAGTGAGTGCCCTCTGGGCTGGACTAGGTGCTGTTCCCTCATCAGAAGTCCTGTATTAGACCGTAATCTGGCATTAGCACATTAATCCAGTCCTCCCTGCTGCCCAGCTCCTGCCCTCAGCAGAGTCCAGCCCAAGGTCTCAGTGTCCAGCTGGGCAGGAGCAGCACAAGGACACCAGAGCATCCCTGTGTCTGGGGAGGGCAGCGAGCAGGGAAGTAATCCAAAGTGCACAAAGCTCCCCCAAGGAGCATCCAGGACCTGGGGGAAGAGAAGTCCAGGCCAGGGGGGTTTACGGTGACAGTACGGCCCTGAGAATGTTGGCAAGGGAGAAAGCAGCATCTTTTGGAAGCATCATTCCTTGGAAGGGTTTCATGTGGAGTTTCGGAGCCCGACTGCCTCCACCTGTGGGCTCCGGCTGAGCCACACTAAGTCACGAAGCGCTTTGCAGGGAGCCAGGCCAAGGGAAGGTGGCGTCTGGAGTGAGGATGTGAGTCAGCAGCTTGGGGGTGGGGGGGCCGAGCCGAGGAGCCAGCGCAGCCGGGATGCGAAGAGGAGAAAATAGGTGGGAATTGGGAGAGCTGGAGGGGGAGCAGGGGTGGGCAGGGAGGCAGCTCTCATCCCCCAGGGCAGATGTGACCTGGCTGTGCTGTGAAGGCTCTTCCCACTGTGAGAAATGAAGCAAGTGGTGACGCGGCTCTGCTAAAATAGGAGAGGGGCTACTCTGTTCCCGCTCTGATCCCTTGCTGTGGGGCTGGGAAGCTTTGGGGGAGTTGGAGGGGCCCCCCCACAAACCTGGCAAGAGGCTGAGGTCAGGGCTCAATCTTGCCCTCTTGCTGGCTAAACAGAGCCAGACATAAGGATTCTAATGTGTTTTTTTCTAAGTAGGAAAAAAACCTTCTGCCTCTAATCACAGGCAGCAGAAGAAGCTGCCAGGCCGTGTGCTTTGCTCCCACGTTCTTCCCAGCACAGGCTGAGGCCCTCTGGGACTGTGTTCCCCCATCTCACCCTGGGCAGGGCACCCGAGGACTCCCCGCAGGTAGGTCTGGAGCCTGGGGGTGCGCTGGTGCCAGCCACCTAGGACAGGCTCTGCACCCACCTGGTACACCCCACTGACAAGGAGGTGGTCTCCCATCAGCCCCCCAGGCTGGGCACCCCCGATCATGGTGAGGGACGAGACGATGCTCCACCGGGAGCCGTGCCGGGCTCGGCCCCGCTTGTCCATTGGCAGGATTTTGCTGCAGTCTCCTCTGAGCCAGTGGTTTTGGTGACTGAAGAAAGAAGCACTGCCAGGAGGCTGGGTCAGGTGGGTCTCTAGGGAGGGGGGTGGCTGGGTTGGGTGGGAGGTGATGCTCTGTACCCCACCTCTGGTAAAGCGCAAAATGGGGTGGTGGTGGGGGCTGCTCCCAGTGGGGATGGGAGTATCTCGAGTTGCCGTGGTGACACTGGCTGCATCTTCAGGCCGGCAAGAGCATCGCTGGTGCAGCCCTGCATGGGTGTCCCCTACCTTCCCTGCTGGTCCCTGGCTTTTTGGGTGCAGGGTACAGAGCAGGGTGACCGTGACAGGTGAGTTCAGGGCAAAGCAAGCCCTCAGCTGCAGCCTGTTAGTTACACTGCAGGTGTGCCGTGGTCCTCCCTCTCCCAAAAAGGTAACTCCCCACTTTCCCCAGCACGACGGGCCTCCGATCCAGCAGAGGCTACAGGCTGCACGGCCAGGAATGAGGAGCGAACTGGACTCACTTGGGCTTCCCTGGTGCAGGCACTGGCAGAGGGACAGGAGCGGCATGGCCGGGGGCGGGGAGTTACTAGTGACCCACATCCCTTAATCCATGTCCTGCCCTGCGTCACGCAGTTACCTAAGCCCTGAAGCAGACTCCCCTGGCAGGGGAAAGGGCCCCTGCCCTGGCTCTGAGGGACCCAGCTGTGGCCAGGCTCCCCCCCCTCACCATTTTGCCCTTGGAGAGCCAAGCTTGAAGCGGGGGAGGGGAGGGTTGTCTCCAGCCTGAGTGCTGGCTGCTTGGGGGTGACTACTCCTTTCCCCCACCAGTTCACCTCCTGCATCCTTGGGGACCAGGCTTTGCAAGGCTCAGGGACGCTGGAGGAAGGGACACCCTGCCCTCCCAGGAGGGATCCCCCCCAGTCTCCACAGCTCCTTTCCCATACATGGGCTCCCCGCTGGCAGCATCAGCCCTCCCCACCCCGCAGCCTGAGCCCTCCCCAGAGGAGACACTGACATCAGATCCCCCTCCCTTCAGCTGATTAGGGTAGCAAGGACATGTCTGAGCAGATGCCACCAAGGTCATGAGAGTGACCGGACCCTAGAGGAACGCAGAGGGGGCAGCATGGAGCCTCCAGATCTGGGGGCTGCTCTGATCTCAGGGGTGCAGGGAGAGGGGCTGGGGACTGGCCACCCCCTCCATAGGCTGCATAATNCAACCTGGACCCTGATGGGGGTGGGATGGGGAACACAGCCCCAAGGGGGTGGGGGCAGGCAGAGGGAAGCCTTCGAGTCCACACCAGCAACCGTGGGCACCAGTGGGTCCCTGGACATGTTCCTGAAGCCGCACAAGCAGTGCTTCACTGTTTACCCCTGCATCAACGTCACACATAAGCCTGGCCCCATGGCTCGGGATCTCCCCGCTGCTGGCACAGCTCAGCCCAGCAGAGACACCCGCTGCAGGATCAGACCATGCTGCACCCAGTACATTGCTCTGAGCTGGTTGCACAGGGCTCTGTGGGTCACAAGAGATGTGGCTCCTGTCATCCCACGTTCCCCTTGATGATGGCAGGATGGCAGATATTGCACCAGGCCAACTGCATCTTCTCTTTACCTCTGGCTGACACATCCCCTTGCCAGCCTGTGAACAGGGTATGTGGTTTCCCTGGAGGGGTGTTTCAAGAAGTCCAGCTCTGGCCTGTCTCCTGGGGGCTGCAAGAACCAGAGGTGATGCCTGGAGAAAAGGTGATGCAGCAGGGTGGCTGCATCCTCCCTATCCCAGCCCTGTGGGTGCTCTGGCTTGGGTGGGAGGGGGTTTGCTGGGTGGTTTCCCCTCTTGCCAGCCCCCTGCAGACACAAGAGGACACAGTTCACAGCACCTCTCTGTTTTATTGAAGACCAATCCCTCCCACCAGCCAGCGCAGAACCAAGCACACCCAGCTCTTCTGCATCCACTGGGCCAATGTCCTCCTTCGGAGGATGGGGGTACCTCCCTGGACGCAAAGGGAGAGACCCAGGGCTGCCCCTCGGTGCCTGGGGCTCCCAGCCCTGCTGTCATCCCTCCTCCTGCTCCTCTTCCCACCCAGCCTTGTCCTGGGGGCAGTCCCCACCCATGGAGGGTGCCCCACCAAACCCTGCATGTGAGGTACAAAAGCCACAGTAAAACTGGAGCACTAAACTTGGAAGTGACCAGCAGGACATGGGCTCGTGTGCAGGGTGTTGGGGACTGTCCCACTCTGTGGTGTGGTCCTTGGGCAGTGGGGAGAGGGCAGAGTTGCAGGGGCCAGGCTCTGCTCCCTCCAGGCTCTGGCCTTGCCCTGAGGGGTGGCAGTGCCCTCCACACCTGCCCCTCTATCTCCAACCCCAGAGCCCTCCCTGGGCAGGACTTAACCCATGCAGAACCCCTGCTCTCCAGAGCAAGGCTTCTCCTGAGGTCTGGAGGAGGCCACCATCAACAGGAGGTGAAGGAGGGATGGAGGAAAGGAAGGCTTTGGAGACCAAAGGAAGGCTTTGGGGGACCGAAGAGAAGGAAGGAGGGTCCCCTTTCCCTGCCTCTGCCCAGTGGGACCCTCACCCCTGGACACAGCTGCCCTGGGGTCCCAGCTCCTGACTCCTCTCTGCAGGGAGAGGGAAGGGCAGGCACAGGCTGGGGGCAGAGCTAAGGATGTTCATGGGGTGGGCAGCATGTTGCAAAAGAAAGGGGGGGACGGTCCCTGCCAGGAGGAGAGCCCATGGTTTTTACTTCCATTCACACCCTGTTTTAGTTTTCATGTCCATTCCCGGGATCATGGATCCCTCCTCACCGTAAATTTAGATGGCTTCTCTCCTCCAGCTACCCACATCAGGGAACCAACCCAGCTACCCTGCAAGCACCCCTCACCCCCCCACAAAACCCTCCGAATCTAAAAGAGGGCAACTGAGAGCAGAGCACGATCCCACCCTCCCATCCCTCCCTGCCGAGTTCCCCAGCGCCACAGCCCCATGCTGCTGGGGACGGGGAGGTCTGCCTGGCACGGCCCAGCCTCTAGTGGTAATGGTTGTTCATGTTGTTGAGGTGGGAGGCGGCCATGGCACTGAAAGGGGCAGAGGGCTGGAGCCCATGCCCCGGGTAGAGGGATGGGCTGGAGCCAGGCCAGTAGGAGAAGCCGGCTGGTGTCACCCCTGAGGTCATGAGGTTGAGTTTGGAGATGCCCGAGAAGGGCAGCGGGGCCAGGTTGCCCTGAAATTTGTAGAGGGTGTGATCGGGGGTGGCCGGCTGGCACACCTGGGCCAGCCCGTGGAAGTCGAACTTGTAGGCGTAACGCTTGCCGTGGACCTTGGTCATGATGTTCTTGTCGTAGTAGTAGCGCAGCGCCCGGCTCAGCTTGTCGTAATTCATGTTGGGTTTGCTCTTCCGCTCGCCCCAGCGCCGTGCCACCTCGTCAGGGTCGATCAGCTTGAACTCCCCGTTCGTGCCTTCCCAGGCGATGCAGTTCAGGTTGGCCCGGTCCGAGAGCAGCTCCAGCAGGAACTGCCACAGCTGGATCTGCCCGCTGCCTGCAAGGCCGGGCCCCGGAGAGGTTAAAGCTCCCTCTCAGGACACAAGAAGTGGGGCAGGATGTGCCCCGATCTCCTCAACTCCCCCTGCTATGTTGCCCCCACCCTGTCAGACCCAGGTTTCAGATGCACCTCGTTGCATTTTCCCTGCTCTAGAGACAGAGAAGATGGTAATGAGGTCATGTCTCCTTTGCAGCATCCCTACCCCATCCTGTCCCCCAAGGAAGAGGAGAAGAGGACACCTCTGCACCTCTGGACAGGGCTAGGAGTGGTCAGAGATCAATGCTGGCTGCAGTGGGTCTGGATCCAGGGTCTCCACGGCTCTCCTGCCCTCCTTCATACCCCACTGAAGATGAATATGTGCTCATTTGCTTTGATGTGAGGATCTGGTCTGGTTCTTTCACCTGCATCCCCGAGAAGGAGGTATCTTGGCAAGTGCCCAGATCCATCCCAACACCAATATTCCCCACTGCCAGCTGTGCTTGAAGTTGGGCTGGTGTCACAGCACAGTGCTTGCCCATCTCTAGGGGCACTGTGCCCTGAAGGGGTGTCTCCATGGTGAGATGAAGTTGGGGTGCAACACTGCTTTGTCCTGCACCCCTGGCAGGCGCGGGCAGGTATAGGGAAAGGAGAGACCAGGACATAGGGAAAGGAGAGGCCAGGACAGGGCAGAACCTGCCTGAATCAGGCACCAGTGTTTCTTGCTTCTGGAGGAAAACAATCCTCTCTGAGCCACAGCCATTGCACCCGCAGCTTGCACCGAGGAGCACCCTTGGTGGGTGCCCAAAATGCCCCAGTGCCAGGCTGTGCACACAGAGGAGCCTGGCACACACCTGGACATGCCCATGGTGAGGCACAAGGACAGGCTCCACTGAGCCTGGCCAGAGGTCACGAGAGGAGACGATCACTGGACCTTAGGGTGATGAGCAGTCAGTCCCACCTCTGGGACCCAACCACTCTGCAGAGCAGCCCTGCACTCACCCAGACCCCCCCACCGCCCCCCACTCCCTCCCAAGCAGTATCCCCTGCATATCCCTTCTCCTGACCCCAGCCCTTGCAGCACAGGCTCTTCCCATGGCAGGGGAAGTGTCTTTGCATTTCATCCTCCTCTCTGTGCTTTTCTGCCACTATTTTGTCTAATGGTTCTTGGATCCCATATAGAGGTTTAGCACCCACGAGCCCTACAGCAGGAAGTCCCAGAGCTCCACTACATTTCCCACAAAGAACCACCTTTTCCTGCTTTTTCTGCACCCCCCTGTTTCATCTGATGCCCCCCAGTTCTTGCTCTGGAAGAAGCAGGGAACAGCCGCTCCCCATCCATCCCCATTCCACCAAACCCCGGTCAGAGATCCCGACCCAGGCAGAAGAGCACAGATCTTTCCAAGGTATTGTATTTCCAAAACCTGGGACCAAGGAGGGGATCTCTCCTCCGTAGGGTACATCCACAGCCCTTGCCTCTTCTCCATGCCTCAGCCCCCACCCTGGGCTCCTGCCCCATGGGGTGACCCACTCCATGTAAGGAGGGCAGGGAGGTGTTGGGGGTGCAGCGGGGTGGGGTGGCGAGGCTCAGTCCTGCCTGCCGCAGGGTGCTGTGCTGCAGTGAGCGGCAGCTCCCTAAGGAAACCTCCAGGGATGCAAAAAGATCCTGCACAGCACGCAGAGTATGGCTCAGGGAGAGTCCGCAGTGCAGAGGTGAAAGGTCTCCCCCCAATCCCAGCTTTGCCCCTGCTCCCACCCCTAAACCAGGGCTCCCCTTGTCCCGCTCAGAGCACGCCGTGGCCCCTGTCTCCTTGCCACACAGGCAAGCTACATGGCCCAAACACCACAGCACTGGCCCCGCAGCTGCCCGATGACCTGTGCTGCTGCACTCCCCATCAGGTTCCAGGCTCTTGACCCATCCCCGGGACCCTGGATGGTTTTCCCTGGATGCATGGCTCCGGCTCCCTGGTGATCCATCATATCCCAGCCGACCCACACTCTGCCCGAGCACCAGCCCTTCATCGGCAGCTCCCTCCCGGTGATATCTCACCTCATTCCTCTCTTCCCAGGAACGGATCCCCCGAGTCTGGATTAGCCCCCCCAGCTCCCGGGCTGGCTGGCAGCTCCCTCCCCGTCGGATGTCCCCGGAGCGCCGGGGAAACCTCGCACCCGCCTGGCCCCATTGCGGGGCTCGGAGGGGACCGGGAGCGCTGGGCACCCTGCTCTCCTCCGACGGCGGCGCCCGGCCGTCGGGGCTCGGCCGCTTTCCCGGTGGGTTTTGGCGGCGGGATGATCCCAGCGCGAGCCGCCCGCAGCAGCGGGGAGCGGGGCCCGGCGGTGGCCGCGTCCCGGGTGGGCAGCGCCCGGCACACGGACGGGAAGGGGTCCCCGACGGCGGCGGTGGGAGACGGGGGGGAATGCCTGTGCCCCGGGGGAGTCCCCGCTCCGGGCGGGCAGGGTGGGAGCGGGGCCGGTCCCGGGGAAGGAGCAGCGGTGCTCTTACCTTTCTGCACGCCCGGGCTGAGGGACCCCCACGCCTGGCTCTTGCCGTCTTTGAACAAAGTTTCCCCGACTGGATCTGGGGGGGAAAAAGGGGCGCGGGTGGGAGTGGAGGCGGGGAGGGGGAGGCTGGAGCCAGGCGGGACTGCGACCCCCCGGCGCCCACCCGCGGGCAGCCTCCCCGCAGCCCCCGGCCGCTCCCCCTCGCCTGCCCCGCCGCCGCGGCGAAGCCAGGAAACGCGTCCAGGAAAAAGGAAATCCGATTTCCGACCGTGCCGGNCCGTGCCGGGGAAGCTTTTAAATAGGAATAGAAAATCCCGCAGGCTGGGGCAGGGAGGAGAGAGGGAGAGAGGGAGAGAGCTGCGGGGCAGGGGAGAGGAGGCAGGTGGGGTGGAAGGATGGGTGGATGGGTGGCAGGAGCAGCGGGTGGAAAGAAGGACGAGTGGTGGTGTTTGGGGAGTGGACGGCTGGAGAAAGGAGAGACAGATGGAGAGATGGATAGATGGACGGATGGATGGATGGAAAGAAGGAAGGAGAGATGGGTGGGTGGATGGAAGGACAGAAAGATGGATGGATGGATGGATGGATGGATGGATAAGAAGGAGGGAAGGAAGAGTGAGAGGTGGATGGATGGATGGATAAGAAGGAGGGAAGGAAGAGCGAGAGGTGGATGGATGGAAGGAAGGGCAGATAATGAGTAAGGCGATAGAAGAATGGGCTGATGGAAGGGACAGAGGTGGAGGGGATGGCTGGTAGCCGGGACAGAAAGAGGGACGGAGGGACAGGTGGGTGGGGTGGAAGGATGGAGGCAAGCACAGGGGATGGGTGGGGTGGTGGAAGGATGGGTTGGAAGAACGGAAAGGTGGATGGAGGGATGGAAGGACAGGGGGGCAGTGGGTGGATAAAGGATGGAAGGGAGGATGGGTGTGCGGGCGTGGAAGGAAGGAGGAAGGGATGGTTGGGGAGCTGGAAGGCAGGAAGGGAGGATGGACGGAGAAAGTGGGGAAGGCAGGGTGGGCGCTGGAGGGAGACGGGGCAGAGAGGGGCCCCGGGCGGCGGCGGGGCAGGG